>QAOA01008180.1:296563-394421 GCA_003255065.1 Cercis canadensis | reverse complement strand
TATATTCCTGAAGTGGTTGATGATAGATGTTGATATAAACTTTGTATCAAGCTTTCAATATTCATAATGTCCAAGTTATATAACAGGTCCACTTCCGGCATCTCTTTTCAACATCTCCACTTTGAGATTAATGAATCTTCGGAATAACAATTTTCGTGGTGAACTACCACAAGAAATGTGTCAACGGGCTCATTCACTTCAAGATATTTCTATATTAAACAATAAAGTTGGGGGAAGCATTCCAAGGTCAATTGGCAACTGCACTTCGTTGAGACGATTATTCTTAGGAGGAAACTTATTTACAGGTATTCCTCTAAACTATCTTCTTAGTAACAAATATTCCAAACTATATGTCCATATATCAAGCGAATTTTCACGGAGAAAGTCTCCTAGCATATACCAATTAGTTGCAAAGCGATGGTGTATATTTAAGTTGTCATATTAAAGTGTTAATTAGATCCTATTAGTTTAGATCGATGCAATGGACATGTATGCAGGTGTGCTGTTAAATAGTTTGTAAATAAATTGCCTCTTTTTTCTCTAATATAACTAATTAAAGACATATATATAGGAATCTTTAGGTTTTAAAGAGATATTGTTATTAATGAAATGCTAATAATAATTTTAGCTGAGTTTGATGTTGGTCTCTTACACTTGCTAGTTGTACCTCCTATTGAGGCCCCAACAATTTAAATGCTTTTCAACACTATTCTATCTCTAGACGTGGTCTTTAAGATTTATGGATGCAATTTATCATCATAGAACTTTCCTATGGTTTTGTCCATAGGGAATAATATTTGACAGACCCAAGAACTTTAAAATTTAAAGAGTAAATTATATTTTTCTTAAGAAAATATACACTTGAAAATTAGGACAAGATCCCAAGTGAGATGAATTTGAAAGACTAGTTAAATGAATTGATAACCTACAACGTTTTATATCTAAGTGGATACAAGTGCCTCTTTCTTGAAGAAAATAAGTATCTAGCAAGAAATAAAGAAAAAAGACTAGAAATTGCCATTTTATAGGACATGGTTAATTGATATTTTGTGTGCTATGGTAGCATTGTGCTTTAGTTATTGTCAACATTAATTCTTGCATTCATTCTTATCAATCATTTTAATTTGCAGGTTTTATACCAAATGAGATAGGTGACCACTTACATAACCTTAACACACTGCATTTACAGGGTAACAAACTGATAGGATCTATTCCTGCAAACATTTTCAACATCTCAGGGTTAAGTAGTTTGTCTCTATCAACAAATAAACTTTCAGGCAATCTTCCAATTTCTTCATACCATAGCCTCTCCATTCTCCAATACCTTTACCTTTCAAGCAACAATCTTAGCGGAGAAATCCCAAGCAGCCTCTTCAATGCTACAAACCTTATTGAGCTAGTACTTGCCAACAATTCATTTTCGGGAGTTATACCTAACTCAATAGGGAATTTAAGAAACATCCAAATCCTTTATCTGATAAATAATAGGTTGACCAGTGATCCTGCTTCTCCAGAAATCAGCTTCCTAACTTCATTGACAAACTGCAGAAATTTAGAAAGGCTTTTGTTGTCATTGAATCCTTTGAATGGAACACTTCCAAATTCTATTGGAAACCTTTCTACCTCTCTTCAAACATTTGATGCTTGGAATTGCAATATCAAGGGTAAGATTCCTTCACAGATTGGCAACTTAAGGAAGTTGTTTGATTTATCTCTGAGTAGTAATGAACTTGTTGGACCAATTCCTACTACACTTGGTAGTTTAGTGCTTGTCCAACGTTTGGATTTTACAGATAACAAACTAAATGGCTCCATTCCTACTCAGATTTGTCAGTTACAAAATTTGAATGGGTTGCTTCTAAGCAATAATAGGATTTCTGGAGCAGTGCCGGCATGCGTGACAGATCTTCCTTTCCTTAGAAAGCTCTACTTGGACTCCAATGATTTGAACTCTGCAATACCCTCTTCCCTTTGGAGTCTTGCTGATATCTTGGAGGTAAACTTATCCTCAAATGGTTTAAGTGGAAATTTGCCTACTAATATTGGTGGTATGAATTCTGTGATAAAATTGGATCTATCAAAAAATCAGATTTCAGGAAGCATTCCTAATGGGATTGGTGGCTTGAAGAATATATTGAACCTCTCATTTGCTAATAATATGTTACAAGGACCTATTCCTGATTCAATTGGCAATATGCTAAGCTTGGAGTTCTTGGATTTATCTCATAATCTCCTTTCGGGAATCATTCCTAAGTCATTAGAGAAACTTGCTTATCTCAAATTCATCAATTTGTCTTACAATAGACTAGAAGGAGAAATTCCTACTAGTGGGGGCTTTTGTAAACTTCACATCTCAGTCATTCCTGGTGAATGATGCACTATGTGGTAGACCTGTCCAACCATGTTCCATTGCAGAAAAGCAAAGTAGGACAACAGAAAAGCTTATACTGGCATTGGCACTACCTTTAATTTTGATAAGCATTTTTGTTGGCTGTGCAATTCTTCTATCATGCAGGAGAAAGCAAAGTGAAGATCCAAGTCAAAGTACTTTAGACTTACCATCATTTCAATTGCCAAGGCGAATTACCTACAATGAAATTTTGGAGGCAACACAGAGATTTGATGAGAGAAATCTTCTTGGCAAAGGAGGTTTTGGTTCTGTGTTTGAAGGCAAGCTTTCAAATGGAATGGTGATTGCAGTTAAAGTTTTTAATTTGGACTTGCTGGAAGCATTAAGGAGCTTTGAAGTAGAATGTGAAGTAATGCGCAATCTTCGTCATCGTAACCTTGTTAAAATCATTAGTAGCTGTTCAAATGTGGTTGATTTCAAAGCATTGGTAATGGAATTTATGCCAAACGGGAACCTAGAGAAGTTGTTGTATTCTCATGACTATGTGATAAATTTCTTGCAAAGGTTGAACATAATGATAGATGTTGCATTAGCATTGGAGTATCTCCATCATGGTAACTCAAAGCCAGTAATTCACTGTGACTTGAAGCCGAGCAATGTTTTATTGGATGAAAATATGGTCGCTTGTGTTGGTGATTTTGGCATCGCTAAACTCTTAGAAGAAGGGCAATCTAAAACACTTACCAACACCTTGGCTACTTTTGGTTATATTGCACCAGGTATGTAGTAATGACTTATTTGTTTTATGTTCCCTTTACCTTTTGTATCTTTGTTCTCATAAAATCCTTACCAAAGCTTCATTATTTTCTTAACTACTTGTTATTGTGATTGACGGCAGAATATGGATCAAAAGGCATTGTGTCTATAAAAGGAGATGTGTACAGTTATGGAGTTATGTTGATGGAAGTATTTACAAGAAAGAAGCCAACTGATGACATGTTTGTAGAGGGGATGAGCTTGAAGTCATGGATCCAAGAGTCAATGCCAGATGAGATTGTTCGGGTTGTAGATCATGAGTTACTTGAGGGATCTGAGGAAAATGCTACTTCTGCTAAGGAAGTCTCTTTATCAAGTATCATGGAGTTGGCTTTGAATTGTTGTGCAGATTCCCCAAGTGAGAGGATTTCTATGAAGGATATGTTAAATGGGCTAAGCAAAATCAGAACTAAATTTTTGGAAGCAGTAATAGGAAGTCCAGTTTAATTAAGTAAAAATAAGTTTGGTTAGTAGTGTTGTTTATTATATTTTTCCCTTTGTTTCTTGTGAATAGTTTGTAAAATTGGCATATTGGCCAAGTGTAATCTGCTTTATTATTTCCTCTTTTCCTACAATGTGGTGAAATATGATTACATTTTAATTTTGGCATGATACTGATAATTTAGAGTTTTTGCATTTGTCTTAAAGGTCTCTTGTTCTTAGGCACATCTTTAAGATTTCTTTTTTCTTGATACTAATGTGGGCTCGCTAAAAATTTTACTAACTTGTATGCAATGCATAAGCAAATTGACAGTAGATCATATGATTATATAATTAAAAGGGGAACTTGTATTGTTAACAGGGGATACTTAAGGTCTTTAAAGACTAAAGAAACTTAGGTTGGTAGAGATGGAGAATCAACAGTAAAACAAGAAACGTACCTCAAGAACTTTGTATTTTAGAGACTTGCTGAAATATAAAATGTATATGATTACTCATAAATGGATGGAATGACTAAACAAAAACTTGAAACATCACTTTAGAGTTTAGTCACTTCATCAAGTTCAAGGTCGCTCCATTTGCATATGGAGTGACTCAACAATACTTTTTTCTTAATGTTTAAGAAAAAAAATCTGTAGTTTGGTATATTGTTTCAACATCTGTATTTTTTTTTTTTTTGGATAAACTTGATTTGAACTCTGCAATACCCTCTTCCCTTTAGAGTCTTGCTGATATCTTGGGGGTAAACTTATCCTCAAATGGTTTAAGTGGAAACTTTCCTACTTAGATTGGTGGTACGAATGCTGTGATAAAATTGGATCTATCAAAAATCAGATTTCAGGAAGCATTCCTAATGGGATTGGTGGCTTGAAGAATATATTGAACCTCTCATTTGCTAATAATATGTTACAAGGACCTATAATTCCTGATTCAATTGGCAATATGCTAAGCTTGGAGTTCTTGGATTTATCTCATAATCTCCTTTCCGGAACCATTCCTAAGTCATTAGAGAAACTTGCTTATCTCAAATTCATCAATTTGTCTTACAATAGACTAGAAAGAGAAATTCCTACCAGTGAGGCTTTTGTAAACTTCACATCTCAGTCATTCCTGGTGAATGATGCACTATGTGGTAACCATGTTCCATTGCAGAAAAGCAATGTAGGACAACAGAAAAGCTTATACTGGCACTGACACTACCTTTAATTGTGATAAGCATTTTTGTTGGTTGTCCAATTTTTCTATCAAGCAGATGAAAGCAAAGTGAAGATCCAAGTCCAAGTACTTTAGACTTAACGTCATTTCAATTGCCAAGTCGAATTACCTACAATGAAATTTTGGAGGCAACATAGAGATTTGGTTAGAGCAATCTTCTTGGTAAAGGAGGTTTTGGTTCTGTCTTCAAAGGCAAGCTTTCAAATGGATTGGTGAATGCAGTGAAAATTTTAATTTAGACTTGCAAGAAGCATCAAGGAGTTTCGATGTAGAATGCAAAGCAATGCGCAATCTTTGTCATTGTAACCTTGTTAAAATTATTAGTAATTGTTTAAATGTGGTTGACTCTAAAGCATTAGTAATGGGTGTGCAAAGGGGAGCCTTGAGAAGTGGTTATATTCTCATAACTATGTGATAAATTTCCTGCAAAGATTGAACATAATGTTAGATGTTGCCTCAGCATTGGAGTATCTCCATCATGGTAACTCAAAACCCATGATTCACTATGACTTAAAGCCAAGCAATATTTTATTAGATGAAAACATGGTTGCTCATGTTTGTGATTTTAGTATTGCTAAGCTCTTAGAATTAAGAAGGACAATCTAAAACATATACCAATAGCTTAGCTACTTTTGGTTATATTGCACCAGGTATGTTGTAATGAAATATTTGTATTATTTATCTTTTCTATTTTTTTCTTTTTGGCATCTTTATTCTTAGAAACTTTACTAAAGCTTAACTCTTTTCTTAACTACTTGCAATTTTTATTCTTCGTAAAATATGGATCAAAAGGTATAATTATCTGTAAAAGGAGATGTGTATAGTTATGGAGTTATGTTAATGGAAGTATTCACAAGAAAGAAGCCAACTGATGAAATGTTTGTAGAAGGCCTAAGCTTGAAGTCATGGATCTTGTTAGCTCCACAACTCTCTAATCTTGTTTTGATGATAACAAATGACTTTAATTCCTTTAACCTATGTTTTGGCTTAGTGTTTTACTTAGAATAGGTTAGCAAGGAAAGTTGATAATTGGTTCCTTCTTTTTGTAAGAACTAGTTTGTAAACCAGTTAACTCATTCTTCTGAAGTCATATAGTCAATGATGCTAACATGGATTTAGTCGTGTGAAGACTTTAGAATGTGTTAGTTTATTCTGTGCATGTCAGAAGGTCACCTCAACTTGTGAAGAAAGCTTTCTTTTATTGGGAGCCGTTGTAGATCCATTTTTTAAGAAAAGATAGTAAAAAATATTTCTTTTGTCACTAAAAGACAAAAGAAATAGTTAGTGCAATTTCCTTTGATCTTGGTGCAACACCTATCCTCAAATCAAAGGTTGCTATTGTCCTTCACGTGATGGTTCTTTTCCTTCAAGAGAGTGATTTCACATCTTCAGAAGATAAGAGGAAGAAATAGAAAAAGAGAGATAGCAAGAATGTGAGAGAGAATAGTTCTTCTCCTCCATTAGAAATTTTCTATTCTCAGATTCTTCTTCCTCATGTACTCTTCTCTGTAAAAGCCTTCCCTAAAACAAAGAGAAAATGTTAATGAAGCTTAACTCTTCTTTGAGTATCTTTTACTCTAAACTTTAGTAAGAAATCAGTGAGCTACTTCTAGTTAATTGTGGTGCTAGCAGGAGAAAGTTCTTGGTGAGCTTTGGAGAGAAACCATGGTTGTAACAGTTTAGAGAAGTTTGGACAAATTAAACTCGATTTAGTGGAACCCCAAGCATTGGGAGAAATAAATGTAGGCCTTAGTGTTGAACCACTATAAATTCTTGGCTAAGATTCTCTTTACTCATTTCTCTTATGTTTGATTTTATATGCTTATTTGACGTTTGTTTCTCCTTGTGATGAATTTGTATGATTTTTTGGGTTGCTGATGCAGTGAGAAAGCAATCAAAGAAATCTCAAACACAAATTGTATAACCTCAAAATAAACAAAATAATAGTTTTGAAAGTGGGTATAAACGAAGCACAAAGCTTAAGTATGAAAACAAAATCCTAAACATTAAAACAAAATCACACAAAAACCTGAAATTAAAGAAAATTACAAAACAGTCTCAAAACTAATGTTTAAAGACAGATTTTGGACCTAGAAATGGCCTCAACTAGGTAAACCTGGATTTCCACATCATCGCCCATTGAACAAGCTTCAAAACGCTAGGTAATGGGCCTTATAACTCCACCCGAATTGAAAGTTATGTCCTTGTAACTGAAACATGGTGATTATGATCTCTTTTCTTCTAGGTCTTATTATGCTTTGCCCGATCCATGAAATTACCTGTGACCCAGTTCACGTCAGTTGCTCTTCTAGTGTTATTCTTTGATTAAGCTGGATTTGAATTTCTTGTTTTCATCTATTTTGTTCTAGAACCAGTTCATATATTCTAGAACTAGTTCTCGTGTTGTTTAAATCTTTGAACAAGTTCTGTTTAAAATCAAATTAGCTTAAAATTTTTGAAAACTCCTATTCACCCCCTCTAGGAGTATTTCCTGTAACTCTTAATTAGTATCAAAGCAAGGTGCTCATTCTTTCTTTGTTGTTCTAACTAACCAAGAACTAAAGATCTAGATTATTATGTTGCAGATACCATGAACAACCAGAATGAATCTCATTCATCTCACAAACCTCCATTCTTCAATGGAGAAAATTACTCTTACTGGAAACACCACATGGAAATGTATCTTAAGTCAATTGACTATGAAATCTAGCAGATAGTTAGAAATGATCTTACATCTTCCACTAAAATAGTTAATAGAGCTGCTGTTCTAAAAGAAGAACATGAATTCACTACTGAAGATAAGTTCATATTTACTCTCAATTCTAAAGCTAGGTACAATATTGTGTGTGTTGTATCTACAAAGGAATATGAGAACATTTCTTCTTGTAATACCGCAAAGTAAATGTGAGATAGACTTACTGCCATTCATGAAGGAACAAGTGATAAGCTAGTTTTATATCGCTTATCTTGTATTAATCTTGCTTGACTTTTGTTCATTCTTGAGTATCTTAGGGTATGTTTTCACAATTTATGTTTCCTTTTGTAGGTTTGTGTTTTGGAAGACCTTAGAAGCCATTTAGGTGCAACTCGGTGCAAGAAAGAAACTAAATTCATGCACCTTGGAATTGGAAGTAGGGACTTGGGCGCCGCAGCCCCTAATCCCAAGGCTACAACGCCTTTATTTAAGCCAAAAAGGGAGATGGACATGGAGTTGGGCGTCGCAGCACCCTAACCCAGGCATCGTAGTGCCTTAGAAGAGGAAAAGAACACTAAAGGGCAAGGAGTAAGGCGCCGCAACGCCCTATCACCAGCGCCGCAGTGCCTACCAGGCAGTAAACCCAAGGGTGTAGTGCCCAAACCCAAGGCTGCAACCCCCAACGGTCAATTCTAGATTCGACTTCCAAGAGTCCAAATTTCACTAGGATTCTTAATTTATTTTAATTCATTTTCCTCTTAAACTTCCTAGGACCTATAAATAAGACTTTTAGAGACCAAATTAGGGTTCCACACATATTTACACAAGAGGCAAGAAGAGAAAAGAGATCAAGCTTGAAGATCGGTGTTTTTGTCATCGAATAGTCATATCCAAGAGTTTATTTCTTCATCTTTCTTGTAATTGATGTTTAATATGTGTGTGAAGATGTTTTTTGCATTCATTATGAACTAATTCCACCATCTAGGGTGAAGAAATAGCATAGCTTAGGAAGAATTGTAATTCTATAGCTTTAATCAAAAGACCTTCTAATTAATTGTCTTTTTCATCTCCATGCTTAGTGCTTCTTTTTGACTGGCCATCAAATTAGATGAATTGTTAATTGCAATGATACCAGGTTGTTAGTTGTAATTGAAGATCATATGGATTAAGAACATAGATTCCATAAGGGATAGGAATATACCTTTATGATCTATGTAGCTATTAAAGACAACCATAAAGGTAATTAAATTTCCATCTTATTCGCAATTCACATTGGAATATAGTGGGTTCATAAATTAGGAATACATTTATTTGACCTTGGGAAAGGCTAATGGATAATTTAAGGTTCTTGGCTAGCAATTAGGAGGATTGTCTTTGGTTAATGAAATAGAAGTAACAATTTGGACTAGCTACGGTGAAATCGAACCCTAGATACTCTCATCCCATATTTCTATTTATTTTACAGTGATTATCATTTATTTACTATTTTGCATTCAATTATTGCTATAATTCAACCTATCAAACCATCTAGATAAAATTGGAATATGTCTAATTTTGGTACTCAGTAGCCACAATCTCCGTGGGACGATAATTTAACTTACATCTTTAGTACTTGATTACGATACGTGCACTTGCGTACACTTTTTACGTAACAACAAGTCATGTCAAAGAAACTAAAATTGATTTTTATTCTACTGAATATGAAATGTTTCATATATTTCAAGATGAATCTCTGGAATCCTTCTTTGCTTATTTTTAAGCATCGTCAACAATCTCAAAGGTCTTGGAAGAGTCTACTCTCAAAAGGAACAAGTCCATAAGATCTTGAGATGTGTCACTAAAAAATGGGATTCCAAAGTAACTGTTATGCTCTAGTATGCTACAACTCATGAACTTACAATTGATTCACTCAGAGGCACTCTGGAATCACATTAGATGATGGTCTTACAAAAGAAAGCCATAGCAGTAGAAAGAAAGAATAATTTAGCTCTTACTTCCACTGCTCCAAAAACTAGTACTTAGGAAGAACTAATTTCTAGCAAAGATGATGTAGCACTAGTTACTAAAAGAGTTCTTGATTTGATGAAGAAGAGAAAAGAGAAGGAAAAAACTCCAATCAAAAGGAGTAAAAAATTTCACAAAAAGGAGAAAATCACAAGGAACCTATTATCTACTATGAATGCAAAAAAACTAGAACACATCAAACCTGAATGTCCAAACTTCAAAAAAGAAAAAAGTTCTTCAAAAAGGGCAAAAAGAAGGCAATCATGGCTACCTAGAATGATGAAGATTCAACCTCTAATAGTGAAGATTATGATGAGGAAAACATTGCCAACTTTTGCTTGATGGCTACTGGTGAAGGAAGTGGTGAGAAACGTGAGGTAAGTGATCTAGATCTTGAACTACTTCCTACATATGATGAATTGAGTCATGCTTTTGATGATTTGTCTTTTGATAATGAGAAAAGACTTGCAAAAATCACTGCTCTCAAGAAAATCATAAAAGATCAAATTAATGTGATAGAAGGACTTAAGAAAGACAATGTTGTCTTGGCTGATAAACTTAAAATCTTACAACATCATAATGATATTCTTGAAAAAGAAAATTGTCTTATTATCTCTATCATGGATGAAAATGACAAGTTGAAAGGAAAAGTTAATGAACTATCCAGAGATCTAGCTAATTTTGTTCAAGATAGAGACAATCTAAATTCTCTGCTAAGGAGACAGAGGATAGGCCAAGACATAACTGGTTTAGGTTTTTCTCAACCTAATTCTTCAAAGAATTTTAAAAATTCATTTGTCAAAGCCTCTTCATCACACTCCTTCTTAAAGGGAACTTGCTTTTACTGTGGATATTTAGGACACTTTCTTAATGCCTACTCATATAAAAACTTTTTGCTGCTAGAAAAATGATATGGGTGCATAAAAGCACAACAATTGCTAACTTGAAAGGACCCAAAGAAGTTTGGGTACCTAAATCTGTTTAACCTTTTTGCAAGTGTGTTATCAAGCCAAAAGTGATTACTGGTATCTTGACAATGGTTACTCTAAGCACATGACAGGAGACTATTCAAAGTTTATTTCCATTGACATTGAGGACTTGGGAACAATTACTTTTGGTGATAATGGTAGAGGTAGAATAGTAAGTATAAGTAAAATCAGCATAACTCCTTCTCTTTTCATTGACAATGTGTATTTTGTGAAAAGCTTAATGTACAACTTGTTAATCATCGGTCAATTGTGTGATAGAGGTCAGAGGATTATCTTTGAAGCATCTCATTGCAATTCTAATGATATTCTCTTTGTTGGCCAAAGAAGTTCTAATGTGTATATTGTGTCTAAAGAATCCTTGGATTTCAAAAATGAAACTTGTCTTGCCTCTCAAAGTAGTAGTTCCTAGTTGTGGCATAGGAGATTTGGCCATGCTAATTTAAAATTAATTGTCAAACTTTCAAAGAAATAACTAGTTTCAGGTTTGTCTAAACTAGCTTTCGAAAATAATAAGATTTGCACTGCATGCCAACAGGGTAAGCAAATCAAATCCTCTTTCAATTCTAAGAAATACTTGTCATCTTCTAGGCCACTTCAACTATTACATATGGATTTATTTAGACCAACTCCCACATTAAGCTTAAATGACAATAAGTGTGGTTTAATCACTGTAGATGATTATTCAAGGTTTACTTGGGTCTTCTTACTAGCTCATAAAGATGACACTTTTGTTGTTTTTGAAAAATTTAGCAAAAAGGTTCAAAATGAAAGGGTTTTTCAATATCCTCAATTAGAAGTGATCATGGTGGTGAGTTTGAAAACAAGTTTTTCAAAACAAAAAATTTTGAAAATTCAAGAATCCACCATAATTTCTCTTGTCCTAGGACCCCTCAACAAAATGCTGAAATGCTATACTTTGAATAGGTGCTTAATAAGACACATTTTAAAGAAAACCCCATATGAGCTATGGAAATGGAGAAAGCCCAATGTGCTTACTTTCATGCATTTGGGTGTAAATGTTTTGTGCTGGATAATGAAAAAGATCATCTAGGAAAATTTGATTCCAAATCAAATGAAAACATATTTCTAGGATATTCTTTGTCTAGCAAAGCATATAGGGTGTTCAACAAAAGAAGTTTGATTGTTGAAGAATCTATGCATGTTGTGTTTGATGAATCTAATCCTTTTTTGAGCACAAATGTACTTGAAGAACAAGAATTATTGCAGGATAAACTTAAAATTCCTATTAGAACAGAAAGCAATAGGGAGCCTATACCAGAACCAATTCTACCATAACCAATTCAGGAAGAAGCTCCAAAGCAAAATGCAAGAGATTCACTTCCAATAGAAACCAGAACCTTTAAAAATCATCCAGTTGAAAAATTTATTGGTGATTTACATAAAGGAATAAGTACTAGAGCTTCAATCAGGGACAAGCATGTCAATCTAGCCTTTCTCTCTTTTGCTGAGCCTTCTAACATCAATGAAGCCTTAAAAGATGAGGCTTTGATCATGGCTATGCAAGAAAAGCTAAACTAGTTTTTCAAAAACAAACTCTGGGATCTAGTTCCTCATCCAAAGGACAATTCTGTTATTGGAACAAGATGGGTGTTTAGGAATAAACTAGATGGGGATGGAAAGATTGTAAGAAACAAAGCTAGATTGGTTGCACAAAGCTTTAATCAACAAGAAGGTATTGACTTTAAGGAGACTTTTGCTCCTATAGGTAGATTAGAAGCAATAAGAATGTTTCTTGCATTTGCTTGTTTCAAGAACTTTAAAATTTTTCAAATGGATGTGAAAAGTGCATGTCGCAACGTCCCTTTCGGGAGCGCGATGAGGAGCGGCGAAATTCTCCACGTGAGAAGAAATAAAAAGTTAACAATGTGCAATAATATGCAAGAAAAGAATGGAGTTTCCACCAATCATTTTATTCCATTTTTAGCAAATGGAATGGTGCGATTGGACACTAGATTCAGGGATTGATTACATATAGGGAAGGTATTAGCACCCTACAACGTCCGTTCTTAGAATGGTTACTCATTTAATCACTAGTTATCATTTTTTAAATGAATTAAGTTAGTCCTAACATTATAAAATAGATTAAAATTTTGTTAGGCTCTACCAGCACTTCTGAAAATAACCTAAAGGATGCTTTGAGACTATTAGGTGGAGTTCATGATTGTCATTACAATCCTCCCCCAATCTATTCTATCATAAGCAATATTTAGCAATCTCACTAACTAAGTGATATCTAGATACATGAAAGACAATTTATATGTGTTTACAAAATGTTCAAGATTTGTGATAAAGATTTTTATTAGAGGTATTTCTTTAAGTCCACCAGTACACCTGGAAAGACTAAAGTGACACTTCTCACCTCCGAAGTGTCAAGGAATCCTTGTCATTACAACTATCCTTAAATATTCCTTCGTCAGTACCCTTTAACTCACATTAAGGTAATTAAAGCTAAAATATTATATTTAGAAAATGTTCATTTAGAAATTATGCACTGACAAAGATTTTTATCGGGAATTAACCTCATGCCCTGCCAATACCTCTAGCCGAACTAGAGACATCCCTTTACCTCCGAAATATCGAAACCTCGTCATTATCATGACTAATTTCAATTATTCTCTCGTCAGTAATCTTTTCCTAGCATAATTAAAAATAATGTTAAGATGTAATGAGATGAATTATGATGTAATAAATTAATACTATAAATGTGGTAATTAAAAAGATAAAATGATATTGAGAATTTTATTGGCCACATCAGTACCCCTGACATAACCAAGAAATTTATCTCTCACCTCAGGAACATTAGAAAAAATTGTCAACACAATTTTTCCTAACTTAATACGTCGTCGGGTTTTGATTTTATTTACAAACGAATTAAGTGTAATATGAAAAGGATAAAGCTAAATAATATACTATAAGATAAAAATAAATTAGCGCTATTGGGACAAAATAATAATAATAATAATAATAATAATAATAATAATAATAATAAATGGTAACAAGAATATACCAGTAACAAATGAATAAGTTAAAATAATCCAAAAAGGGAGTCCTAAATAAACTCAAGCTACATATATTGAAATTCTAACTAGAAGATGAACCAAATAAATAAATAATAATAATAATAATAAGCCAAAGCAAAGAAATAAAAACTTAAACCAAACAAGCAATGAAAAAAATAAATTATACAAAAAAACCTGGCCCAATTCGGACCAATAAAGCAAAAGGAAAGATAAAAACAAAAAAAAAAAAAAAAAAAAAAAAAAAAAAAAACAAAAAAACAAGAGGCATGTTGGAGGTGGCCTAAACCGAACTAAGCCTAGACAAAATAAACAAAGCTAGAAAACAAAAAACAAAAAACAAAAAAAAAAAGCATAACACATCATGGCCAAGCCCAATTCGGACAAGCCCAGCTAGTCATTAAAAAACAAGTCAAAGAAATGGAAACAAAAGGCCCTTGGATATGACCCAACAAGAGAAATAATAAAAAGGCCAAAAACCCTTCTTAAACCCAAAACACAAACAAAACAACATACAACCCAATCAAATAAAAAGAAAAGCCTAAACACCTATATACGAAAATTGAAAATAGAATTAAAACAAAGAGATTCAACAACCCCAAAGGAAAAATGTATGTAGGGAGAAAAGAGAAAGAAGAGAGGGGCAAAGAGGAGAGGGGACATCGCAGGAGAGGGAGAGAGAGAACAAGGCAGAGAGAGGAAGACATGCAGAGAAAGATTCTTTTAAACCATGGCAAAGGTAAGACAATTCTTTCTTTCTTCCTCAAACGTTTCTCAAAGAACTTCTCTGTCTCTCTTTCTTTCTCTTGAAAATCTGCTTCTCTCTCTAAAAATTTCTTTCTCTTTCTAAAAATCTTCACTCTATTTCGGTTTCCTTTTGTCTAAAATCAACTTCTATTATGCTTAATCTATGATTGTATGCATGTACCGAAAAATTCTAATTTTTAGGTTTTTGTTCTCTTTAACAAATTGGGGATTTGGGGATTCTCTCTAATTTGGTGATTTTTTCTGTGTAGTGCTTAACCAACCCAAAAAATAAAAATTAACACAACAAAAAGATGCAAGATAGTGTTAGTATCTGAGATGAAAATTTTGGAGATGGTACTAGATTTCTTGCTTTTGGTCGTTTGGTGTTTTTGAATTTTATTCTATGTTTATTGCTTGACTCTTGTTCTCCTACGATGCCTGTATATTATATTGTGTTCTCTCTTTATTGCCTACTTCCTCTTTCTGTTCACTCTTCTCTTTGTGTATTATATGGTGTCCTTTTTCTCTGTTTTGTGAGGCTTTTTATAGCCAAAATTTGTGCAAGTTGTATTCGTTAACTTCTGATGTGGTTTTCCTTATTTCATGCTATCAAGCTGCAAGGGGCACTGCAGAGTGGGTGGCGCTGGACTGTATTTGCGACATTTCGCCGAAAGGGGAATTGCCGCCCAAGAGTTAGAAATGCAGAAATAATCCAATTTTTACTTTTTTTCTAATTTATTGTTATTAATAATAATATTTTTTGTATTTTATTATTATTATGATTTTTTTATTTTTTTATTTCCTTTATTTCTTATTACATAATTTTGGTATCAATAGTGCATTTTTGAATGGCTTTATTAATGAAGAAGTTTATGTCAAGCAGTCTCCCGGCTTTGAAAATTTGGATTTTCCCAATTATGTGCATAAGTTGTATAATGCTCTCTATAGTGTTAAATAAGTTCCAAGAGCTTGGTATGATAGACTTAGTGAGTTTCTTATGGAAGATGGTTTTGTTCACAAAAAGTGTTTCTCATCATATTATCATTGTTCAAATTTATGTTGATGATATAATTTTTGGTTCCACTAATGTTGTGTTGTGTAAAGATTTTAAGAAGCTCATGAAAAATGAATTCAAGATGAGCATGATGGGAGAGCTCAATTTCTTTCTTAGTCTTCAAGTGAAGCAAACTGATGATGACATCTTTATCAATCAATCCAAGTATACTTGAGAGCTACTCAAAAGGTTTGGTATGAAAAATGCAAAAGATATTTCAACTCCTTTGAGCCCTGCCACCAAACTAATTTTGGATGAAAAAGGTAAACCAGTTTGTAAGAAAATGTATAGAGGGATGATTGATTCTCTGTTATATTTGACAGCAAGTATACCTGATATTTTGTTCTCTGTACGTGCCTGTGCAAGATTTCAAGTTTGTCCTAAAGAATCACATTTGACTGGAGTTAAAAGAATCTTTAAATATCTGCTTAATACTGTAAATGTTGGTCTGTGGTTTAGCAGAACTAGTTCTTTTGAACTAGTCTCGTATACTGATTCTGACTATGCTGGTTGTTCACTTGATCGTAAAAGCACTAGTGGAAGATATCAATTTCTTGGAGGAGCATTGGTCTATTGGCAATCCAATAAGTAAAATGTAGTAGCTTAATCAACAGCTAAGACAAAATACATGGTAGCTGGACTTTGTTGTTCACAAGTGCTATGGATGAAGCAACAATTAATTGACTATGGTATACTTCTTGAAAAAATTCCTTTGTTATGTGATAATACAAGTGCTATTAATATTGCTAGAAATCAAGTTCAACACTCTAAGGCCAAACATATAGACATAAAGCATCATTTTCTTAAAGATCGTGTCATAAAATGAGATATTGAACTTTCTTTCGTTAGTACTAAAGATCAAATTGTCGATATCTTCACCAAAGCACTAGCTGAAGAAAGATTCTATTTTCTTAGACATGAACTAGGAATGATACATTGGTCTTGATTACAGTTGTCCTCTTTTCATATTTCTTGTGTACATATGCATATAATTTCTTTCTTCCTTATTTTTCTTGTTGGTTTCTTAAAGCTACTTAATAATTATTTCATCTTGATATGCTTCTAGCAACTTGGGATAGAAATCTAAAATATTAGAAAAATATTTTTTTAAGCCCAAATTTCACTTTAGGCTGCCAAATTTTTTTATCGGAACTTCATCTCACTAGGCTTTTTATTCTAAAACATTTCAGTTATTTCTTTTAGGCTAATTCTTTTAGGTTCTACTTTAAAAAGATTTCAAATATGTTTTGTGGGCTGGTTTTAAAGAACTTTATTTTGGGCTTAGATTCATTTTCGGCTTGCGTTTTAAGCCTTTAGCCAAAAATGTGTGTTTTAATAACTCCCCCTTGTCTTCCCTGCTTTCATCCTTCTTCTTCCCATTTCAAATTTTTCTCTAAAACTTTCCACTTCCCTCCTTCCTGAAATTTCTACAAATTTCTTTCATCCACGTTCTTCATCCCGATTCTAATGGTGTCATTTTCTTTGCTCAACTGTCATTTCGTGTAGCAAGATTTTTCTTATTTAAGGTCATGGAAAAGAGAAGAACAAGCCAATGTTTAATGGCCAAATCCAAAGGGAAAGCCAAAGCTCAAAGTTCTCATGAAGACCCTATTGTTATTCCTGATTCTTCATCATCTTCTACTGAATCCCCAGAGCTTTCCTCCCTAATCCAACGTTCCATAAGTTTTACTGCTAGGAAATCTAAGGGCAAAGGTATATTGTCAATCCCTTTTCCTAAGC
Source organism: Cercis canadensis (assembly GCA_003255065.1). NCBI lineage: Eukaryota > Viridiplantae > Streptophyta > Magnoliopsida > Fabales > Fabaceae > Cercis > Cercis canadensis. The sequence goes on along the minus strand of QAOA01008180.1, from coordinate 377,332 downwards.
CCAAATATGAGGGTTTCCCTTTTCCCTCAATTAATATTTCAATTACTGAAAAATTGGTCCCTCTGTTACTTCTTGAAACCCCCTCATTCTTCTTACCATATTGCTCAATTGTGCTCTTTGCCTCTGTCACCCATTCCCCAATCTCCACCTCCTTCTCCTGTTATGCATCCCTCACCTAACCCTTCATCCCCCTCTGATTTGAAAATCATATAGCCTAAAACCTAGTTCTTCTGTACTTGCATAAGAACATGAGTCTCAGCCCTCTTTTGCTATTGAACTGGAACCTGAGACTAAGTCTCCCTCTACCACAAAACTAGAATCAGACCCAAAACCAAAAAATGTCTCAGAACATAGAACTGAAACTCAGTCTATGCCAATTTCCTCATATGTACCTTCTGGTTCCTCAAGAAAATTCAAAATGAAAACTCGCAAGACATAATTTTCTCCAAGGGTAAAGATACAACCTAAAAGGAAATTTGTTCTTTTATTTGAGAATGCTACTACTAAAGAATGGTTCAACATTCTCTGCTCTAACAGATCAATAGCACCTAGTTGTCTCATCTCAAGGGAATAGCTCCTCTTCTACTAAGGTTGTTCAAGAGATTTTTGCTAATATGGGATGGTCTGCATTGCTTAAGCTCAATGAATCTAGTGTATTTCAAGGTAATTCATCTGTGCTCACTTGCGATCCTTACAAGGTTCTGATACTGGTTTAAGTTATCTGAAATCTTATGTGGCTGGAGTTGAAATTGTTTTAATTAAAAGTGTATTGGCTGGTATGCTAAAACTTCCTCTTAAAGGAGATACTAGATATGTGCAAAAGGTATGGCCTTCTGATATGATTTCTTCTAATGATGCAATGACATCCATCTATGATTTTCCTGAATTCAGAGGCCAAGGCAGACCTCCATCAAATTCATTGTTTTGATTCTATTACCATAACCTTAGCTAGGCTTGTGACCACTCAGTTATTACCTTGGGTTGGTAGTCATTGTGACTTCTCTACACTTGATTTGTATCTGCTATATCACCTAAAACATCAATTGCCTCTGAACCTACCAAGACTAATTTTGAGCACAATAGCTTCAATTGTTAAGGGAACTAGGACTAAAACTAGTCTGCCTTATGGCATGCTGGTTGTTAAAATCTTCAAGCTCTTTAAAGTAGATCTATCCCAGTTCTTTGCATATCCTTTTCCACCTAAACTGGTTCTCAAACAAGTTCTTTTTGCATCTAAACTAGTTGAAGATCCATCTGAAAGTTCTAAGTCTGCTCAAATCAAAAGGCCTGCCCCTGCTCCAACCAATTCTTCCAACCCTTCCAAGAAGTTGATCATGTCGAGTGGATTGCTTATGTAAATTCTGAAGAATTGGCCAATCAAATTGGAAGGCAGCTTAACTACTTCCAAACTTTATCTTTTGAATGCTTTGCTCACTTGGCTATAGTTGTAAAAGAATTGGCTATCACTAAAGTAGATTTGGCAGCACTTAAATCTTCTAAGTCGTCTTCCTCTTAGGACTTAATTTCTGATTCTCTTTGTCAAAATTTCATTTGCACATCTAGTTCTTTAACTTGTTACCCAGCTTTTCTTTATTTTTTTCCTTTATCTTCTTCCATATCATGCATTGTGCATTGGTCCTAGTTTGACTATTGTGGTGATCAACCAATGTCTTATGATCCTTTTTCAAGTATCTTTTTTTGTGCTTATTTTGTTATTGATATCTCTGTTCTTTGGCTACTATTTTTTTTTCTTATTCCTCTCCATTTTTTTTTTATCATGATAAAGGGAGAGAAACTAGAGATGTTTTGGTTGAATTGTTATTACTTGTTGTGTTTATCTCAGTTGGAAAACTCCCTTCTCTTAAAATTTCTTTTGAAACCTGCTCTACGAGCTAGTTTCAAAACTAGTTTTGAAGTATGCTCATTTTCATGGGGGGATTTTCCTTAATCATTTGTCATCATAAAAAATGGGGAGATTGTTAGCTCTACAATTCTCTAATCCTATTTTGATGATAACAAATTACTTTAATTCCTCTAACCTATGTTTAGGCTTAGTGTTTTACTTAGAATAAGTTGGCAAGGAAAGTTGATAACTGGTTCCTTCTTTATGTAAGAACTAGTCCTTAAACCAGTTAACTTATTCTTCTAAAGTCATATAATCAATGATGCTGACATGGATCTAGTCGGGTGAAAACTTTGGAATTGCGTAAGTTTATTCTGTGCATGTCAGAAGGTCACCTCAGCTTGGGAAGAAAGCTTTCTTTTATTGGGAGCCGTTGTAGATCCACTTTTCAAGGGAAGTTAGTAAAAAGCATTTCTTTTGTCACTAAAAGACAAAAGAAATTGTTAGTGCATTTCTTTTGATCTTGGTGTGACACCTATTCTCAAATCAAGGGTTGTTATTGTCCTTCACGTGATGTTGCTTTTCCATCAAGATAGTATTTCAAGTTTTCAGAAGATAAGAAGAAGAAATAGAAAAAAAGAGATAGCAAGAGTGAGAGAGAGAATAGTTCTTCTCCTTCATTAGAAATTTTTTGTACTCGGCTTCTTCTTCCTTATGTTCTCTTCTCTATAAAAATCTTCTCTAAAACAGAGAGAAAATGTTAATGGAGCTTAACTCTTCTTTGAGTATCTTTTACTCCAGATTTCAGTAGGAAATTAGTGAGCTACTTCTAGTTGTGGTGCTAGAAGGAGAAAATTCTTGGTGTGCTTTGGAGAGAAACCATGGTTGTAAAAGCTTGGAGAAGCTTGGACAAATTAAACTCGATTTAGTGGAACCCCAAGCATTAGGAAAAATGGATGTAGGCCTTAGTGCTAAACCACTATAAATTCTTGGCTAAGATTCTCTTTACTCATTTCCTATATGTTTGATTTTATATGCTTATTTGAAGTTCGTTTCTACTTTTGATGAATTTGTGTGATTTTCTAGGTTGTTATTCTGGTGTTATTCTTTGATTAAGCTTGATTTGAATTTACTGTATTAATCTTCTTTTTTTTCTAGAACTAGTTCATATATTCCATACCTAGTTCTTGTGTTGTTTAGATCTTTGAACAAGTTCTGTTTAAAATCAATTTCGCTTAAATTTTTTGAAAACTCCTATTCACCCCNCCCCCCCCCCCCCCCCAAATGAGTATTTCCTGTAACTCTCAAATCCAAGAGTCAATGGCATGTGAAATTGTTCAGGTTGTAGATCCTTATTTACTTGAGGGATTCGAGGAACATATTACTTTTGTTAAAGAAGTCACTTTATCAAGTATCATGGAATTGACTTTGAATTGTTGTGTAGACTCTCCAGAAAAGAGATCTAGTATGAAGGATGGGTTAAATAGGCTAAACATAATCATATTAGCCCCACATGTCTCTGAACATGTTTTGATGATAACAATAATGCCTTGTTATTTCTTATATGTGTTGTTTGTTTTGTTGCTATTAATCTCTGTTGACTTTTTAAGTTGTTATCTAGAATAATCCTCATATGAAGTCTTAAAGAACTTGTTCTTAAGAACCAGTTCTTGCTTATGTGATGAGTCTCCAAGATTGTTGTTGTGGACAAAGTCTCACGCAGACTCCGGGCCAAAGTTTCCCTTTTTTACAATCTCTCTAAGAGTTGTACTCTTAAGGAATGGAAGGTTACCTTTTCAAGTGCTCTTTGACAAGTCCATTCTTCAAGAGAGTTTATCTACCCTCTTACACAAAGGGAGACTTTTGAAGACCAAAGGACAAAAGCTATGTGATTGATTGACAAGGAGTCATCCGGTTGGTGGCTCCTCTTTTCCCTCACCATTTTGGTCCTTCACATGCACAAGGAACCAAATAAAGAAAGAGAACTTCAAGGCTTCGAGGATTTATAAAGTGAAGAGATAAGAAAAACTTTTCTAGAGAGAGAAGGAAGCCATTACTAAATGCTGAGTTATCCATCTTCTTCTTCCTACTCTCAATCATCCTTTCATGTATCAAGATCTTTATTGTAACACATCTACTCTTTCAGAAAGTTTCTTCTTGGGACTAAACCAAACACTTAGGTTTTGTATCTTGGATTTCTATGGTAGAAATCCATGAGAGTGATCTCTAGAGTATTAGAGAGAGAGAGTTCATGGTGAGCTTGAGAAACAAAAACCATGGGAGTTAAGCTTGGAGAAGCTTGGAAAAATAAACTTGTTGTAAAGCTTGGAGAAGCTTAGAAAAATAAACTTGAAGTATAATGAAACCCCATTGACATGGGAGAAGTGGATGTATGCATGTTAAGCCAAACCACTATAAATCTCTGGCTCTTTCTCTTTCTCTCTATTTCTGATTCTCTTGTCAAACTTTTGTTTCTATTCTTCATGGTTTGTTAAGTTATTTTCCAATATTCAAATCTGGTATTTGTAAAAGAACTAGTTTGTAAGAATTAGTTTTTAAACAAATTTGTGATTTGAATCTGTTTTTAAGAAGAAATTTTTAATAATTCTTATTCACCCCCCCCCCCCTAAGAATAAAATCTGTAACTCTCAAATCAAAACTAATTTTTTTTTTTTTTGCAAATTGTAGTAGGAAGCCCACTTTAATAAAAAAAAATATTCTATAGTTGTCTTGTTAACTTTTCTTTCTTTTCTTTTTTCCCCTTTGTTTTTAGTAAATAATTTGTAAAAATGTCAAATTGGCAAAGTTATATTCCTTCTTCTATTTTCTCCTTTCCTACAAAATGGTGAAATATGATTCCTCATTATTTGTGCCATGATACTTGTAATTCAGAGTAGTTGCATTCGTCTTAAATGTCTCTGCTTCATTATTTGTGCCGTGAATGCAATGCATAAACAAATTGTCACTAGATCATATTATTACATAATTAGAGGAGAGCTTATACTGTTGACAGCGGATTCTTGAGGTCTTTAAAGATTAAAGAAACTTAGGGTTGAAATTGGCAGAGATGGAGAATCAAGAATACAGTAAGAAACAGACTGCAAGGACTTTGTATTTTAGAGATTAGCCCAAAACATAATCATATATACAACGTACATATATGAATTGGATAGAGAAATAACTAGAAACATAAATAACTTCAAAGATGGTAAATTTTGGTTAGAATGACGGTATAATATGTTCAAATCTTAAACCTCCTTCAAATTACTGTAACCTCCCATTGCTGGACTATACTTAAGCGAAATAATTTGCTTCTTACCATTAAACAAATCCTATTAGTTGATGACGTTTCGGAACATATAAACATATTTAACCAAAAAAAAATTAAAACTTACAGGATGGAAGGTCTATTTTTGTTTAAAAGTTAATATAACTATGGCCAGTCTAGAATATCCATTATATATGATGGGCACCAGTTCAAAGCAATGACAAGGACTGAACCTAACTTGCTGCTGACCTGAGAGGCAAAGGTTCATCAAAATTAAAATTTTTCCCTCAATATTTGACAATAATTAACAAATTTCCCTACTTTGGAAACCCAATGACCTTGCAAGTTGCAACTCTCCCTTCCTCCCCAGTCCCTCCCGTCGCTTTCTGGCATATTAATTTTCGCAAAACCCAACCTCTTATATTTGTCTTTGTGTTGGATCTATTTTCTGGCTTGGTGTTTGTTGTTGCTTTGAATGCTGTGTTGATATAAAAAGATGGGCTAAAATGAAGGAAAATAGAGGCTGGGATGAGATTGGTAGGAGCTTGGAAGAGATTCAGTGGCGGAGTAGGTCTTCCAAGCTCACTGTGCTCTGCCGTCATCCACGCTAGTACTCTCTTTCTCCTCTATCAATCTCCCCTCAGGACACTTCTCTCTCGATCTCTCTCAATCTCCATACTATAAAACAAGATTTTGATAAGGTGAATTTTGAGTGTAAACATCCCACATATGCTTCTATATGTTTTTAATGATGAAAGTTTGGGGAAAAAAAAGGTGAGAAAATTAAATGGATTATGAACTGGGTCGAATGACCCATTTTATGCATCTTCAACCCGTATAGAGGTTGATGACCAACTTTTAAAACTTATAATATGGCCCCGTTTTTTGTTAAAACCTTGTTGTGACACCCTGACAATTTACACTGGCCAATATTTATAAAGCAACAATTTTTTTAATTTTTTTTATCTTCAATAATATTAAAAATAAGCATATGTTAGATGGTAAAATAATGGTTAAATTAAAATGTATAATTTAAAATTATATTGAGTATTATTTGAACTTGATCAGTTTTAATTAGAAAGATAAAGTATAATTTTATACAATTCAATTTCAATTAAACATAATTAAAATGTAATAAAAACTTATCTTCTACTATATACACTATGCCACTATTTTTAAGTTTTCTGTTTTAATTTTAAAATTATTTTAATAAGATGAACAAAAGCATAAGTACCTTATTATGGTAACTTAAACCATGCTTTATACATTTAGCCAATAATTAGAAAGATAATTTGATAACATGAACAAAGGTTAAATTAGGAATAATTTTTGGCTTAATTAGAAAGTTAACAATAAATTATGACATACTCTGTACTTCTAGCCACTTACTAAGAAGATCCTATTAAATTGAATGTGATTTTGATCAGATGAACAAAAATATAAGTTGTTGATCATAGTTACTTAATTTACACATTTTACATCAAGTCATTAATTAAGAATTTTATCCTAAATTGAATGTCATTTTGATAATAGCAACACTTGTATGAATAATCAATTGATCATATTAACTTTATATATATTTTTTTACATTAGGCTACTAATTAAGGATTTTATCTTAAACTAAATGTGATACTGATCATAATAATAAAAGATAAATTGTTGGTCATGGTAACTTCAAATATATATTCCATCAATTAAAAATTTATTCTCAATTTGAATGTAAATTTCATAAGATAAATAAGAGTATTACCTATGCTTAATTTATACATAAATCAGTTTTCTTATTGAAAACTTAGTTATTCAAAAGTGTTACATTTTTTTCAAAAATTCTGGGGTCAATACACAATTTTATAAAAAAAACTAGGGTCACATTGCTGCATTTCTTAAAATTGGTTCCTTAGGTAGCACTAAACACAATCTGAACCATTGGATGAAAATCAATGTCACAAAAACAAAAAATGTGCATGAATGCACATTTTCATTAATGGGTATTTTAGACCTGGCCTATAACTATATCTGCTACCACGTAAGTGAATTTTGGTTTTGCCATTTTCAATAGGAGACACATCTCATTTTAGTTTCCTTGACAGTGAAGACACAAATTGACATAAGCTAAAGTCATTTTAAAGTGAAATTTGGATAGGAACAAGTTCAAAGAATCCTTGGATGCAGCCATTCTTGATTTCTTCGAGAATGTGTATCCACTAAAGATCATAATTGACCCGTGTATAATGGCTGACATAAAGAAATGAGAGGCTGACTATTTTTCTCCATAGAAATGATACACTGATAGTTCACATCAGATGTGAAAAAATTGGCTTGCACAAACAGAGAATTTAATAGATAGAGTTCGAATGAGTTTATTCTGAGTCTAATTAATTTTAAATATTAAAAAAATTAAGAGAATTGGTATGTAACACCCATGTGGGATATAGTGCTACTATCCTTTCCTCGAAACTTTTATTTTAGACATAAATAATTCTTGCTTTAAAGTTTATTATGAAATTCTTGCAAAACTAAAATAATTCTATATAAGTCAAAATAGTTAAATAATAAGTAATGTGCAAGAATTTCATAAAAGAAATGTGTTATTTTGCATAAACTTTATCTTATAATTTTTAATTTATGTCATTTTTGTTAGTGTCTAACTATTTTACCTCACGTGGATTGCTCTTATTGGCAAGAATTTGGGAACTAATATGGTCCAAAATTAAAGAAGCCTTGGATGCAGCCATTCTTGACTTCTTCGAGAATATGTATCACTCACTAAAGATCATAATTGACGCATGTATAATAGTTGACAAAAAGGAATGAGGCTGATTTTTTTTTTTTTTTTTGCCCATAAAGATAGGCTGATAGTTGACACCAGTTGTGAAAAAATTTGAGTATAGATAGAGAATTTAATAGAAATAGTTTGAATGAGTTTATTCTGAGTCGAATTAATTTTAAATATTAAATATTGAAAATTTAAAAGAATTGTTATGCTACCACCCATTTAAAGTTGGATATAATGCTATAATCCTCTCATCAAAACTTTTATTTTAGACATTAATAACTCTTGTATATAAAAAGTTCATTACGAAGTTCTAACAAATCCAAAATGATTCTATGTGAGTCAAAAGAGTTAAACAATAGGTAAGGTGCATGGATTGGACCATAAAGGAAAAATGCTATTATGCATAAATTTTACCTTATAACTTCCAATTTATGTTACTTTTGCTAGTGTCCAACTGTTTTGACTTAGACGGGTTGCTCTTATTGACAAGTTTCGAAATGAATTCTAGAACTAGGACTAATGTGGTCTAAAATGAAAGTTTTGAGGAGATAATAGTGCTACCTCCAACTTTAGAGGGGTGGTAGCATATAAAATTGTATGCAAATATAGAAAGTGTGGATTCCTAGATGTACAAAAAGTATCACTCCCAATTTTAAAAGTTTAGGTAATTATCTAAACCTACACAAAAAGTTAATATACATCCTGAGCAAGTCTTGTTTAAGTTTCTTTAAGACTAGTAAAATTGAAATGTTATTATATGTACAAATATAAAACAAAATGTCAAAAATTAAGTGTAGATGTCTCACTATTTGTTGTCACATATAGACCACTTTCTTATCACAATTGTTGAAGAAAAATGGTTGTTAAAAAAAAAAATTTGTATACACGTGTAGATAAAGATATGTACTTACTTATGTGCATTGCATTGCTCATTGGTACATATCATTAGCGTAGAGAAGACTATGGGTGTCTGACTTTCCGCAATAGGAAGCCGCAGTTTTCAAAGTTCCCCATAATGGTGTTTATCATTCATTTTGGACCATATGCACCTCTTGTGGCGAAACATTGAATATATCAGAAGATTCTACCTCTGTGCCCTGCCGAATATAAATGGTAATATGAAAGTCAAGAAGTTAGGCACTAAATCACAAATTTCTGGACCACCATCTAGATAACGTCAGAATGAACATATAAAAGTACACAATTTTCAGTGAATAAAGAAGAGATCAAATTGAACAAGAATTCGTGAAATCCACTGTTGTGTAAAACTCTAATGCAAGTATATATTATCGTTTTCAAGTAATAAAATGAGAGTAAAATATCGTCCTACGGAGGCTGTGGCTAATAAGTACCAAAATTGAGTGTATTCTAATTTTATCTAGAGCATCAATGAATGAATATAAGTGATAATCTAAAGGCAAAAATAGTAAATCAGTGACGAGTAAAAACAATGATGAGAAATATCTAGGGCTTTTGATTTCACCATACCTATTCCGATTTGCTATTCCTAATTCATTAACCAAGAACAATCNTTTCTGGACCACCATCTAGATAACGTCAGAATGAACATATAAAAGTACACAATTATCAGTGAATAAAGAAGAGATCAAATTGAACAAGAATTCGTGAAATCCACTGTTGTGTAAAACTCTAATGCAAGTATATATTATCGTTTTCAAGTAATAAAATGAGAGTAAAATATCGTCCTACGGAGGCTGTGGCTAATAAGCACCAAAATTGAGTGTATTCTAATTTTATCTAGAGCATCAATGAATGAATATAAGTGATAATCTAAAGGTAAAAATAGTAAATCAGTGACGAGTAAAAAAAATGATGAGAAATATCTAGGGCTTTTGATTTCACCATAGCTATTCCGATTTGCTATTCCTAATTCATTAACCAAGAACAATCTTCCTAATCGCTAGCCAATAATCCAAAATTATTTATTAGCCTTTCCCAAGGTCAAACAAAAATACCTCTAAGTTATGAACTCACTATATTCCTATGTAAGTTGCTAATAACCTAGAAATTCACTTAATTCTATGGTTCTTTTTAAATAGCTATATAGGTCATGGAGGTATATCTCTATCCTACGTGCAACCTATGTTCTTAATCCCTATGATCTTTAATTACTAATTACCTCTTAGTCTCATTGTAATTATCTAATCAACTAATTGGTGATCAAACAATTAGAAGCATGAAGACTTAAAAATAAGAAGATAATTAATAAAGGAGTTCTTGAATTAAAAGAATGGAAAATCACAAATCTTCTTAGCTAGGCTACATCATAGCCCTAGAAAGGAATTTAGTTCATGACAGTAAATAAAAACATGACTACACAGAAATTAAACATAAGAACAAAAGAAAAAGATGAGAAAAACTCTTAGAAGTTGAGAATCAATGATGAAATCCCAATTTTTGGAGCTTGATCTTCCTCCTCCTCTTGCCTCTTGTGTAAAAACGTGTGGAACCCTAATTTAGACTTTAAGAGTCCTATTTATATGTCCTAGAAAGTTTAGGAGAAAAAAGAATTAAAATAAAGAAAGAGTCCTAATGAAATTAGGGAGTTTAAAAATGTCAAATCCCGAGTTGACCTCGGGGGGTTGTAGCCTTAGGTTTGGGCGCTGCAGCCTCCAATTCTCTGCCTGGAGGGTGTTGAGGCCTCTTGATAGAGGGCTACAGCCTCCGAGTTTCTGCCTGGGGGGGGCTGCGGCGCCCAGATTGGGGGCTGCAGCACCCTAGCTTCTATCTGATCTTTGGCTTTCTTCGCAAATAGGAGGCTGAGGCGCCCAAGTTGTTGTCTTTATCCCAAATTTGTCAAAACTTATTTTTTTTTTTACATCGAAAAACACCAAAGTGACTTCCAAAGACTTCTAACATAAAAACCTATAAAAGAAATATTGAGTCATAAGAATCAAACACAAAATACCCTAGAACAAACAATTAACAAGGTAGATAAATACAGGATAAGTGGTATAAAACCGATTTATCACCTACAAAGGTTACAATATCACTGCTCTTTCATTTCTTCCAATTGACTCTAGATCTATATATATATTCTTACAACGAATGCTTCAGTATCAAGATTTATTCTATATAAGTCTTATCTTGAAGAATTTCTGATATCTCCTACAATGGTGCTCTTACCAATTGTTTATCTGTCCCTAATGCAATTCATCTTGCATCAAACCACTCTAGCAGTTGATCCCACACAAGGATTCACCCGTCTTCCATTGTCCAATCCCAATTTGCAGGTTCAGAAGCCTTATAATGTTCCTGAAGATCAGCGTTACAGCTTCACAAATGGAGTTCATAAGTTTTGGGTCTACTCTACAGACAAGCCTCACACACCTACCAGTAATACAGCTCCACGTACAGAGATCCGTGTGACTGTAAGTGATGCAGGGACATTTTGTGCATCTAATGCTTTTTCTTTTCTTCACATGACAGCCTTGAAGTTTGAACCCATCACCTCTTTTAAACTACTCAAATCATTTATCACTAGGATAATGTTGTGCATCTAAATCGAAATTTTTGATTAATGAACTTAATTACCCTCAAGTTGCAGCTCTAAAATTCACCGTTAATGTGCTGATTCATTGATCTCCATTTTTAAGGGATACGATTACACATCTGGTGTATGGCAATTTGAAGGGTACGGATATGTGCCGAGTGGCTCAAGCGGAGTGTGCATTATGCAAGTGTTTGGTGGAAGCACCTCTGCCACAACCCTGCAGCTTAGGGTTTATAATGGTTCCCTCACTTATTACAGGTCCCCAGTTCTTGTTCAAAACATGTATAATAGGTGGTTCCGGGTTAATGTGATTCATGATGTGGGTGCTTCTACTGTGAAGGTTTATATTGATGGGATTCTTAAGTATCAAGGAGCTGACCGTGGAGATGCCACTCACTACTTTAAATTTGGAGTCTATGAACAAAATGATCCTTCTAACTATATGGAATCACGTTGGAAGGATATCAAAATCTTTAGAAAATAGTTGTTTAGAATGTATGCAATTTTATGTTCTGTGATACGTTTCTTTATAAATAAATTGGGAATCAATTTCTATTTTCTGATTAGTTATGACCTTTGAATTTTTTTTGAAGGTGAGAAGTGTTATCTCATATTCTATTAACAGCACTAGAGACTTGTAGTCCGTTGACATTAGCAAGTATAGATATGGAAAAAAAGTTAAAAATGAGTCTCAACAATAGAAATAACAAAAAAGATGACAGGGGTTAGAACAATACTGAAAGTTGGAAGAGCTATTTTTTTTTATTTTTTTGTTACAATGGAGCACAAGTTGTAGGGAAAAGGGAAAGGAAGTACATGACAAGAATAAAATCTTCGATATTAATTCTCTGGTTCCTATGACCAAGAGAGGTACTACTAAACCTACAAATTATTGACGTTAGAAGAGTTATTTCAATAGTTTCTCACAAGTTACTAATTAAGTATGTGCTATGCTACCTCCTCTTTAAAAGGGGATAGCATTATACCACCCCTTAGTTTGAGAGGATTCTGGTAGGACCTACATTTTGAAATTGATGTTACTACAAAGATCTCCAAAAAAAAAAAANTAAAAAAAAAAAAAAAAAAAAAAAAAAAAAGAATCACTAAGTGTAAGCTAAAAATAGTTAGTTTCTCGTAAAATACATAAACAGAACAATACAAGAAAAATACTAGATTAATAATAGCTATGAATTGTGATTATTTTTTCACACAATTAATCTCAAATTTTGTTAATTATTTTAGAATCTAACCCACGCAACGTGACTCAATTTTTTAAATTTTTATAATAACATCAATTTTTGAATGCGGGTCCCACCAAAAATGGGAGAATAGGACTAACCACTTGAATAGCTTAACGATCACCTACTAATTATTCAGTTTAGAGTCATGACGGAACTGTACTGGCAATCCTTTTTCTCGGCATATTTGACAAAGAATAGCTTGCATTAAAACTCCATCAGTTGAGGCCTGAGGGTGGGCAAGACAATGTGGCTTGGGAATTATCTCATCTCCTGATGACTGGGCTTTCCTTTTTGTTGTGGTGTTACGAATGGCAAAGCAAGAATGAATAGGTTTTTGAGTGGTGCATGATCTGGTTTTTCGTATTTGGGCTAGAGCTTGAAACTACAAACATGAGTTATTTTATTGGTGGGCAATAAATATTTATATAAACTGGGCCATTGCAAAAAAACATAAAGTGGGCAGTTCAGTTATAAGGTTAGTGTCAGTCGAAGACAATGAGAAAAATCAATTTGATCGGTTGATTTTGGATGATGACTTTGCTGATGCCCGAAATTGACCCATGTCGTACATAATTTTCAAATTTTGAACTATTTCTTTGCTTCACTTTTTCCTTTCAAATTTTCAAACTTGTTCAGGTACCCTATCCCTTTCTCACTACAAATCACCCTAAAGTCTTGTCACGTTTTGATATTTTATTTTTTTTTACTTCTTAGTTTACCTTCACTCATGACTCCTTCCTCATATCTTCTTTTCTTCTAAAACCAAAAGACTCTCTTTCTCTCTGCATCGTATCTATCCTTCACTCCCAATACTCTCTCTTAAACAATTTCATCCTCACAACACAGAAAGAAGCACTAAGAAGCAGCACCAAGGTAGAGATTACTATATACTGCCTTCTGGAAAATATTAAGGCATAATCTCAACTTAAAGTCATGGAGAAAGCTTGCTTCTGTTTCTCTTTCCTCATATTGTCAGCACACTATTTCCTGTCCTCTTCAGCCCAGAGCAACACCAGCATCACAACAGACCAATCTGCTCTTCTAGCCTTCAAATCTCATATCACTTTGGATCCTCACAATATCTTGGCTAATAGTTGGTCTACTTCTTCCTCAGTATGCAACTGGTTTGGAGTCACTTGCGATGTCTCAAGTGAAAGAGTCATAGCCTTGACTCTACCAAACATGTATTTAAGTGGTTCAATTCCTCCACATATAGGGAACTTATCTTTCCTTGTTGAACTTGATCTTCACAACAACAGTTTCCATGGCTCTTTGCCCATAGAGTTATCCTCGTTAGATAGATTGAAGGTTGTCAATTTATGCACCAACAAATTCACCGGAGAGTTTCCGCCATGGATGGGAGAGTTATTTCAGCTCAAAAAATTGAATCTTTGTAATAACAGTTTTACAAGTTCGATCCCTCCATCACTATCCAACTTGTCACAGTTGCAAACTTTGAATTTGAGCTTTAATTTCATTGAAGGGAATATTCCTACACAGCTTGGCAGGCTTGCCAACCTGACAGTTTTGGATTTGGCGCATAATCAGCTTTCCGGCAGCATTCCTTCTTCAATCTTCAATGTTTCCACACTCCAAGTCGTGGATTTTGGGAATAACTTCTTTTCAGGTATATCTTTACTTGCTCAAATATGCTTTACGTGTGTGTTGGAATTGGAAAGCTTTTTNTGGAAAGTTTTTTTTTTTTTTTTGTTATATTAATATTAATATTTTGCAAGCTATTTTCCAATGCTTTTGAAATATTTCCCTCATTCCCCTTAAATGTGAAATAATATTTTTTTTTGTTGGTAGTATGGTAGTGAATGTGAAATAAGATCATAACTAGCTATATCCCAACTAATAGTGATCAATGAAACAAGATTGATTATTATTTTGTCTATTTTAGCTTTTTTTTAATTGACTTAGAAATAATATATACATATATAGAGATTGGGAGAGATTTTCTGACTAAATTTGGTATGATTGAGAGGGGAAAAGTTGATAAAGTAATATTTTAATAAGAAACAAGAAAAGGGTATAAAATTAATGGAGGAGGATAACCTTTACTCCTCTTTTTTGGGGCAACCAAACATGCATAATATAAAGGGATAGGACAGAGAATTAAAAAAAATTTCATGTTCAGTAATTTGANGGACCGGGCGGTCCGACCGGTCCAACCGGTGCCCGTTTGGAAATCCGGTCCGATTCATACCCCTAAACCGTTGCAACGGTTAAACCGCCTAAAACAGGAGAGAACCGCCAAAACCGGTGTGAACCGGTGAACCCGTCCGGTTTTAGAAAACCAGACGGCTTGCAAAATTGCTAACTTGGAAGCGAAATTGCTCTTGAGTGAATTCGATCCCCTCCCCTTTTCTTCAAATGTGGCATTCTTTACCACCAGGACATATCAATTCTTGAGTATAATATCACATATAAATATATTTATTAATAAACTAGTTAAGAAATTAATTTTTTTCCTATCCAAATCATTGGGACAACTCAAGACTTGTATTTATTATTACACAAAAATTATTTATTAACTATTTAATAGATTTATTTAATATTAAATTTTTAAATATGTAAAAATTATAACACATAGTCACACTGTACACATGTTTTATATGTTCTAATTATCTAATTTTTTTTATTTTAAAAATTGTAAACTTAATTATGTTAAGAGTATGTGAACTTGTAAAAAATGTTGGCCATTGAAATAATCTAATTTTATTATAGATTACCATTTTAAATTAGATGTATATAGATTAGGTTTTTATATCTTTTGACTTTTAGTTATTTGAATCTTTAAATTTGAAACTTTCACTTATGAGTTAAGTTCAATGAATTGTGATTTATTTTTTATGTTTTATTTTTTGTTAATCTGTAAGTTTAGAAAAAGTTTCGATTCAACCGGTCCGACCGAACGGTCCAACCGATCCGACCGGTCCGACCAGTATTTTTTGTCAAAACGGTTCGTTCACCGGTTCGGTTTTTAAAACATTGATATAAAGGGATAGGACAGAGAATTAAAAAAAAATTTCATGTTCACTAATTTGACTTTTCTTTTAAAAACTGTGGAAGCATTCTACAAAAAATTTGTCATTTTCCAAAATGCATAATAAGACAATGAATTAAAAAAATCTTCACGTTAACTAATTTGAATTTTCTTTTAAAACTTGAGGAAGCATTCTAAAAAAAAATTGGTGATCTTCCACAATGCATAATATCAAGGGAAGAGACAGTGAATTAAAAAAATCTCCACGTTGACTAAATTGACTTTTCTTTTAAAAATCGAGGAAGCATTCCACGAAATATTGGTGATCTTCCTTAGTTGAGAAGCATAAATTTGAGCAAAATTAACCTTTCAGGATCTATACCATCATCCCTTTTCAACATCTCAATGCTTCAAGAGATTCAATTAATTTCCAACAACCTATCTGGGAGTCTCCCATCAGATATGTGTCATAATCTTCCAAATCTGGAAATATTGGACCTTTCTGGGAATTCACTTTCTGGTCAAATTCCGCCAAGTTTGCATCAATGTAAAGAGCTCAAATATCTTATGATCACCAGCAACAAACTTGATGGATACCTACCTACTGAAATTGGGAAATCGCCTATGCTTGAGGAGTTAGAACTCAGCAACAACAATTTGACAGGTATCTTAATTAGTTCTTTTTTTTTTTTTTTTTGGTTTTTTTGTCTTGTATCTTTGATCAAGCACTCATCTAATCTCAACTTATATATCAATTCAAATTATATTGCTTGACTACGCTGCATGTAGGTGTACGATTGATTAAATATTAAACATCAATACTATACTTCAGAATTTGAATGTTCCTTTTAACTAAAATACCTTAATATAATCTAATCTTTTAGATTGTTTTCTTCTTTTTTTTTATTTTTTTGTCTAATTTATATAACAGGTCCACTTTCGTCTCTTTTCAACATCTCCACTTTGAGATTAACCAATCTTCGGTATAACAATTTCGGTGGTGAACTCCCACAAGAAATGTGTGATAAGGCTCAGTCCTTACAACATATTTCTATATTAAACAATGGCGTTGGGGGAAGCATTCCAAGGTCAATTATCAACTGCACTTCATTGAGACGGATATATTTTGGAGGAAACTTCTTTACAGGTATCCTTCATTTTCTTCCTTTTTTAGGGATTGTTTATAGTGTACTATAAGGGTAGATTGTGCTAGTTTCTTTAGTTTTGGAGTAAGTGACCATCAAAACTTTCAAGAAACTCAGGATGGTTAGAAATAAAAGGTTTGAGAAAAATGAATAGAATTTGCGTAATGATGTAGATTGTAATATTGCAGGTTCTATACCAGCTGAAATAGGTGAGCTTAACCTAGAGGCATTGCATTTGCAAGACAACAGCCTGACAGGATTTATTCCTCCAAAAGTCTTCAACATCTCAAGCTTAAAGACCTTGTCACTATCAATAAATAAACTTTCAGGCAATCTTCCATTTTTTCCAGATGAAAGCACCCCCAACCTTCAATACCTTTATATTTCGACTAACAACCTGAGTGGAAAAATTCCCAGTAATATTTTCAATGCTACAAATCTTTTTGATCTAATGCTATTCAACAATCGATTTAGCGGAGTTATACCCAACTCATTAGAGAATTTAAGAAGCATTCAGCGTCTCTATCTACAGGGAAATATGTTAACTAGTGATCCTTCTTCTCCAGAAATTGGCTTCTTCAATTCTCTGTCAAAATGTAGGCAATTGCAAAAGCTTAGGTTATCATCCAATTATTTCAAAGGAATCCTTCCTAGTTCTGTTGGAAACCTCTCTAGTTCTCTTCAAACTCTGGAATTGGGGAATTGCAAGATCAAGGGAAGCATTCCTAAGGAAATTGGAAATTTTAGCAATTTGTATCTTTTAGAACTCGGCGGGAATGAACTTGTTGGACCAATTCCTGCCACACTTAATGGTTTAGTGAGCATCCAGGTTCTGCATCTTGGAGACAACAAACTAGAGGGTTCAATTCCTGACCAGGTTTGTCAACTAAGAAATTTGAGTGAGTTAGTTCTAAGCAAAAATGAGTTTTCTGGGTCAGTGCCATTATGCACTGGCAACCTAACTTTTCTCAGAAAGCTTTACTTGGACTCCAACTATCTAACCTCAATAACACCCTCTACTTTTGGGAGTCTTACAAATATCCTGGAGGTAAACTTGTCTTCAAATGGTTTTACTGGGTTTTTGCCACCTGAGATTGCTGATATGAAAGCAGTGATAAACTTGGATCTTTCAAAGAACCATTTTTCAGGAAATATTCCTAGTCGGATTGATGGTTTACAGAACATATTGAACCTCTCATTGGCAAACAATATGTTACAAGGCCCTATTCCTGATTCAATTGGCAACATTTTAAGCTTGGAATTGTTGGACTTGTCACATAATCTTCTATCTGGCATCATCCCTAAGTCATTAGTGAAAATTAATTATCTCAAATTCATCAATCTGTCTTACAATAGACTACAAGGAGAAATTCCTAGTGGTGGTCCCTTTATAAATTTCACATCTCAATCATTTATGGTGAATGATGCACTCTGTGGTAGACCTTTACAGCCATGTCCTATTGGAGCAAAGAAGAGTAAGACAATACCAAAGCTTCTATTGGAATTGGCACTACCCTTAATTGTGATAACCATTTTAGGTTGTTCTGCAACTCTCCTATTATGCCGGAGAAAAAACCATGAATTTCCAAGTCCAGCTATTATAGATTTACAATTGCCAATGCGAATTCCCTATGTTGAACTTTTGGAGGCAACACAGAGATTTGATGCGAGCAATCTTCTTGGTAGAGGAGCTTTTGGTACTGTCTTCAAAGGTGAGCTTTCGAATGGAATGCTGATTGCAGTTAAAGTATTCAACTTGGATTTGCTGGAAGCATTAACGAGCTTTGACATTGAATGTGAAGTTTTGCGCAATCTTCGCCATCGGAACCTTGTTAAAATTATTACAAGTTGTTCAAACGTGGTTGATTTCAAAGCATTGGTAATGGAATTTGTGCCAAACGGGAGCTTAGAGAAGTGGCTGTATTCTCATGAATATGTGTTAAATTTCTTACAAAGGTTAAACATAATGATAGATGTTGCATCAGCATTGGAGTATCTCCATCATGGTAACTCAAAAAAATCAGTGATTCACTGTGACCTAAAACCAAGCAATATTTTGTTGGATGAATATATGGTTGCTCGTGTTTGTGATTTTGGCATCGCTAAGTTCTTAGAAGAAGGACAATCTATAACATATACCAACAAGTTGTCTACTTTTGGTTATGTTGCACCAGGTATGTTGTAATGAAATATTTGTATTATGTATCTTTTTGTTTTTTTCTTTTTGCTATATTTATTCTCAAAAACTTTACTAAAGCTTAATTCTTTTCTTAACTACTTGCAATTGGGATTGACGGCAGAATATGGATTAAAAGGCATTGTGTCTATAAAAGGAGATGTGTACAGTTACAGAGTTATGTTGATGGAAGTTTTCACAAGAAAGAAGCCAATTGATGAAATGTTTGTAGAGGGGCTAAGCTTGAAGTCATGGATCCAAGAGTCAATGGCAAGTGAAATTCTCCAAGTTGTAGATCCTGATTTACTCGAGGGATCTGAAGAACACGTTACTTTTGCTAAAGAAGTCTCTTTATCAAGTATCATGGACTTGGCTTTGAATTGTTGTATAGACTCTCCTAAAAAGAGATCTAGTATGAAGGGTGTGTTAGATGGGCTAAATAAAATCAAAACTAAATATTTGCAAATGGTAGTAGGAAGTTTATTTTTATAGAAAAGAAGAATCTCATTTGGTATTGTTGTTTGCTTTTCTTTCTTTTCTTTTCTTTTTCCCCTTGTTTCTAGTAAATAATTTGTAAAAATGTCAAATTTGCGAAGTTCAGTGTAACGTATAGTAAATATCCTTTTATTAAATAGTAAAATAGTTTTTAATTTATTTTTTAACTTTTGTAAGTGAGGTAGGAACCTANTAGTAAAATAGTTTTTAATTTATTTTTTAACTTTTGTAAGTGAGGTAGGTACCTAGAGGGGTGAATTGGGAGACAAGACAAATTAAAATAGTTTTAAAATTTTTTGGTATCATTTTAAAGATTTCGAAAAATGAAATCACTCAATATGTGTCATATCCCTAAATTGTTGACAAAATTTGAGTTTAAAAGAGTCAAAAAAAATTACTAATATTTGAATTGGTTTTTTGTTTCTTGTATTGCTCTGATTATATATTTTACAATGAATTAATTATTTTGACACATTAGGTGATTTTATTTTTTGAGTTATTTACAGTGATACTAAAATTAAAAGTTTGTTCTACCTCAAACTCTCAGTGAGAGGCATTTTTCATTTTTACTATCAAGGCTAGCCTAGCATAATCCCCTGCAGATAACAATGTGTGTATGACTTGTGAGTGTAATATGCAAGGCTAGTCACCAATCTCATGGGCTGTTTAGCCAAATGTCCTAACAGTCTGGGGATTCTGTGCTGTCGAAGGAATCATCTAAGCTCTAGAGTCAAGTCACAGTTTCTGCAGAATTTAGTCTGGTCTATTGGGAAAGGTACAGCAACGATCTTCTGCAATGATGTTTAAATTAAGGATGTGGGACCTCTTCGCATTATTTCCCTGCTTCCCCTTTCGCAAGATGAAGCATCTGCTTCTATTTATCAGTTTACAGATTCAGTAGGATACTAGAATTTTTCCCTTCTTGAATCCGTCCTTCGGCTTCCCTCTGACATTATCGAGCACATTTATGCTATTACTCTCCCTGACAATCAAATGGAGGGGATAGTTTTATCTGGTTTGTTTGGTATTTGAAGCTCTTATTTGCCTCTTACAAACTTTCCTAATCTCTAATAGGGATAAGATCTGGATTGCTACATGGCAATAACCTAGACCTCAGCGTATTTACATGTTCATATGGCTGATGACTCATGAGATAAATTACTCACAAATGCAGCTAGAAACAGATGGTGTAATGGGGAGAATCCCTCTCTGCTCTATCTGCATTCTTTATGCAAAAATGATTCTGTTAGCATTTTGACGGTGTCAATAATTTGGATGAAATTTTATGATGTCTTTTCTTTTTATCTTTTTATATGAAAGTTTAAAATGAAGAAAAACTATCATATCCTAAGATCATACTATATCACAGGTTTCAACGAAGACTTACAATAATACTTACAAATCACCTATTAAAATAAATTGTTAGTAGAAAAAATTAAACTTAAACCTTATAAGTAAAACGTTTTGATCTTTATCAATTAAATCAACCTTGTTGACTGATGACATTTTGAAATATATAAACATATTTAATAAAAAAAAATTGAGACGACAATAAATTAAATGTGATATAAACTTAAGGGGTGGAAATTCTATTTTTGTTCACGTAAGTCAATTTTTGTTTGGCCATTTTCAATATGAGACCCATCTCATTTCAGTTTCCTTGATAGTGAAGACATAAATTGACATAAGCTAAGTTATTTTAAAGTGGAATTTGGATAGGAACAAGTTCAAAGAATCCGTGGATGCAGCCATTCTTGACTTCTTCGAGAATATACATCATTCAATAAGGATTATAATTGACGCATGTATAATGGTTGACATAAAGAAATGAGAGCCTGATTTTTTTCTTTTTTTTGCCCACAGAATTCTTGGACAATGTATATCATCCACTAAAGATCATAATCGTGGCATGTATAAGATAGGTTCACTTAGAAAAAAAAAAAAAAGGNAAAAAAAAAAAAAATGAATGATAGGTTGACAGTAAACACCAGTTGTGGAGAAATATGATTGCACAGCTGCAGTAGAGATGTAGGGAATGTCAGTCATACAGAAAGAGTTGCAATAGGCTTGGTGGGATATAATTAAATTCAAATATTAAATTATATGTAAAGGTAAAAGAAGTGTAAATTTATAATATATTCAAAAAAAAATTACAGTTTTAAGAATTGTGGGCATGTTTTACCCAAAAAGAAAAAAAGAAAGTGTAGGCATGTTGTAAAGATTTATGTGTAGATGTCTCACTAGTCATTGTTATAAAATATAAATGGACAACTTTCTTATATACACAATTATTATAGAGAAAAGATTGCTGCATATCTAAGTGTAATGTATAAAAAGTCTAAATTATATATAAAAGAAATGTTTAAATGTACTTACTATAGTTCTTGTTGAAGTTTAAGTAGGTCTATTTAACTTCAAATATTACTATATATATAAGTGTAAAACAATTATAAGTGTACATATGTATACATNGTATTTATACATATGTATACATATTGTTTTTGGCAAATATAAAATTCAGGAACCAGTAATCCAAAGAAAGATTCACATGTGATATTTTACTAACAAATTCTCATAACCTCAAATTCAAGTCCTGAGAAATTTAAGATTTTCATCGCTAAACTTTGTGCGAATTGGCTTATCTATAAATAATATTACTCATTAATAAAAGATCATTACCATAGAGTAAGCTCTGGGTGTCAAAGAAGAGGTTTTGGTAGAGTAGCACCGCCTCTCAACCTTAAGACTTTATTACTTCATATTCTCGAATTCAACCTAATGTATCCTGCTCCCTAGGACACTAAATGTGTTATCCTCGATCAACATTAAAAAATAAATTAATTAATTAAAAAAAAAAAAAAAAAAGATGAAGAAAGGAAGCTCTGGGTGTCAGACTTTCCGCAAAGGGTCCTGCACTTTCAAAGATGCCACAATGATGTTTATCATTCATCTTGGACCACATGCACCTCTTTGTGGCTAAACATTCGTATGCAATAAATATAGCAGAACACTTTCCCATTGCGCAGTACTTTATCATTGCGCACTGTCTAATACAAAACAAATATTTAAAGATATATGACGGTAGTGGCACACCTCGCACACTGCCTAATAGATAACGTGTATTTTAAGGTATATGATTGTAATGGCACCTCGTGCACTGCCTAATAAATAAATAATATTCACCTCTCTTAGCTATAAGAATGAAGATATTTAATATCAGAGGATCAATCTTTATTATACACTATTTTTCCTTTTTCTTAACACATTACAATCTTTTATATATATATAAAAGGAAAAAA
The DNA here is from genome assembly GCA_003255065.1 of Cercis canadensis. Taxonomy (NCBI): domain Eukaryota; kingdom Viridiplantae; phylum Streptophyta; class Magnoliopsida; order Fabales; family Fabaceae; genus Cercis; species Cercis canadensis. The sequence continues at coordinate 354,586 of QAOA01008180.1, read as the reverse complement.
CAAGTATTTTGATAAATGTTAATGGTAATATGAAAGTTAGAAGTTAGGCAATAATCACAAATTTCTGGACCCCTCTTTCATGTCATCCAATTCACTGTAGATCCCTATATATATATCCTTTCAAGGCAAGCTTCATTATCAAATATTCATCCTATATAATATAACATTCATCTTTTGGAATTTCAGAGATCTCCAACAATGGTGTTCTTACCAGTTGTGTATCTGTCCCTATTGCAATTCATCGTGCATAAAACAACTCTAGCCATCGATCCCACAGAAGGATTTACTTGTCTTCCATTGAACAATTCCAATTTTTTCCTTCAAAAGCCTTACAATATTCCTGCAGATCAGCGTTACAGCTTCAGAGATGGAGTTCATAAATTTTGGGTATACTCTACAGACAAGCCTCACACGCGTGGCGGTACGACACGTCCACGTACTGAATTCCGCATAACAGTAAGCATCTAAATCCAACTTTGATTAATCAACTTAAGTTGCAGCTCTTTGGGTTCAACCCTAATTCTCCTGCAATCGATTCTTTATTTACTGTCTTGTATAGCATAAACCACTCTATTTAATGCTTCAAACACGGCAAACCATTGCTTCATAAACCACGAACCATTGTTTATTTTCAGGGATACGATTATACATCTGGTGTATGGCAATTTGAAGGGTACGGGTATGTGCCAAATGGCACCACTGGGGTGTGCATTATGCAAGTGTTTGGTGGAAAATCCTTAAGCACAACCCTGCAACTTAGGGTTTATGATGGTTCACTCACTTATTATACGTCCCCAGTTCTTGATCTGAACATCTATAATAGGTGGTTCCGGGTAAATGTGATTCATGATGTGGGTGCCACCACTGTGAAGGCTTATATTGATGGAATTCTCAAGTATCAAGGAGCTGACCATGGAAATGACACTCACTACTTTAAAATTGGGGTTTATACACAACATAATGAGTCTAACTATATGGAATCACGTTGGAAGAATATCAAAATTTTCAGAGAATAATTCGTTTAGGATTTATACAATTTTAGGTTCTGTATTAGGCATCTTTATAAATAAATTAGTTGGGAACCGTATATATAATTGTTGAATTAGGAATCAGTTTCTAGCTTTTCATCAATTTGAAGTAGGCGAACTTGATATTAGTGAGTAATATTTTAAAGTCATTATTAGGTATTGTTTAATGATAAAGAATTTGATTAATTTGCAAAGCTCCGTGTTATCATATAACCAAAACAAAAGTAATATAAGAAGGAAATAAGTTAAAAATGCGCCAGAACAATAGAAATACGAAAAATGTTATGACAGAGATTAGAACTAATAGTGAAAGTTGGAAGAGCAAATTCAATTGTTTATTCACTTACTTTTATTAATTATGAAGTCAATTTAAGTTAAACTCAAAACCACTAACTTATCATACTCATTCTCTCTATTCTTGGTGGTGGATTCTTGATATCTACAAAGATTAACATAATTTTGGCTGAAATTAACTGGCACAAAACAGAGAATCAAGATCGTTGATTGAGATACAAACTTCAAGAATTTTGCATTAGAGACTGGCCGAAAACATAAACTTGCCAGCATCATACCTCATTGAGGGTACTTTGCCTTCAACAACTGGGTTTATTCTAACTAATCTAAATCAAAATTAACCCTCCAAAATAAATTTTAAATAACTTGTCCAAACATAAACTACCAAAATCAATTCTTTTAAACTCAATTCTCCCTAAACCCAATTCTACCCATAATTTAATATAAACATGACATGACTCTTTCAGCTTTCTTAATAGAGTTAGTAATTAGGATGAAATTGATTATATTTTAAAACATAGAAGGGTTTTAATTTGAACAAATTAGAGTTATGAGACAAAACTGAAACTTAATGTAAATTTTAAAGACAAAAAGTGTATTTTTGCCAAAAACAATTTATCCAATTTAGGGGCACTTTCAGGAAATTTTTAAGATTTTAGTACGTTCGGCCCAGAAAATTTGGGCCTCATGGCCCCCCTATTCTTGACCTATAGGATCAGGAACTAAGGCATCATTCTGCAAAAAGAAAATATTGTTGGCCCATTACCACCCTGACCTAAAATTGAAAGGTCAGTTCTGCTAAAACTATAAATGATATTGGAGCCCCTTTTAACTTTTGAAAAGCTTGAGATGTCTAGTTTCATGTGGATTTGGTTTGAGACTAAACTTTATAATGGTTTAGGAGAGAAGCCTAAAATAGTGAGTATTGCCCAATAACAAGACTAGTAGACATGACCGGGGGTTTAAAAGGCTAAATCTCACTAGCTACCAGTCATATTGGGCCTCGTTAATCACTTCAAGTTGTTGAAAAGCTTGAGATGTATATTTCAAATAAAATCAGAATCACTCTAAAAATAAAAATTGAAAAAAAAAAAAAAAAAAAAAATCAAAATTGAAGAGAGTTTTCTTTTTTTAAAAAAAAAAAAAAAAAAAAAAAAAAAAAAAAAAAAAAAAAAAAAAAAAAAAAAAAAACTCAAGATTGAAGAGAGTTTTCTTTTTTTAAAAAAAAAAAAAAAAGACAAATATGGTTTTAAGGAAGTGTCTAAAAGCAACAAGTTTTAAAGGCAAATGTTTTACAAGAAAGTAAGACTAAAATATATTTTGACGCTACGAGGTTATCATTTATTTAAAAAAAAAATAGTTATATTTTTTAGCATGTGGTTATTATATTTAAATATGAACAGAATAACCACTTATATAAATAGAGTAACAGCATAGTGTTAAAGGTTATATTAGTCATTTCATATGAGATGAACATCACTTACTTTAAAACTAAGTACCTTCAGAACTTCTTGATCTTTTTTTCATGTAATTGTTCCAAGAAAAAAAAAAAACAACAACAACATTCTCACCTTTAGCCCAAATTGAGCAAATAAAGTGTCATTGGAAGCTTTTGAAGCCCTTATCAATAGAATTAGTAGCCAAAAAGAAAAGTCAAGATTTTTTCTTTTTTGATGAAAAAAATTTCTAGATTTTGATGTTGATTGATTTCGATCATATCGACTTTTATGACTTATTGTACATTATTGTGTGTGTAAGAACAAGTTGATGGGATATTAGTCAAAATATTCTAGTGTGTGATTTTGTAATTTTATACTTGTGCAAGGAGTCATTTTTTTTGTGAAATAAAATTCTAATTCATAAAAAAAAAAAAAAAATTAAGTAGGAACATTGCAATCAGATTATGCCAGCTTTGTAGTTTGTGAAATACTACTGGACAAACATTATGCACATATGATTACTCAAATTCTCAAGTCTTGTAACAGTAAAATATTTATGTGAGTAAACAAAAAGAGATACTCATGCACATATTAGCATAGACTAAATTAACTATTAATAAGAAGAAAACTTAAAAAAAAAAAAAAAAAACCAAAAGAATATCCTATTTCCTTTCCCTTTTAAAATTGAGCATAAGATTTCTTAGAAGGTTCCCTCTTATTATATGGAGGAAATTAAACAATGCAATCTGCAGCAAGATTCATTGCAAAATTTCCTTTGCCTACAAAGACTATCTCTATTTTGACCATCTGACGAATTAATATCACAAGATCTCAAAGAGCATACAACACTGTCGGTAAGGAATCTCTCACCAGACACTGTCTGGATGGTGGCCCGCATAACATAACCTACCTACACTACATGCATCTCAACCTTATATCTTAATTAATTAGTTTATCACAAATTAAACCAACCTAGATTCAGTCCAAGAATGCCACCTTCCCCTTGTTTTCTTCTTTGTTAATTCTTATAGTGTTCAAGAACCAAGTCAACCTAAGGTTAAAGCTAGGTTAAAGCTATTAGGTGAAATCTCAAGAATGGTTTTATATCTAACATGTCCGTATGCAAAAGTCCTTTGAGTTTAAAGTGTGGATAAAGCACAAACCCACTTATACATTGTGCTAAAATTTCAATTTAATTGAGAAAGTGAGAGCGGAAGAATTCGATCTCCTCATCGCTTGGTCAAACATGCTTCAATACCACATACTACAAGCAAAATTGATAATTGAGATAATCTATACAACACTGTAAGAAAAATCAGCTTTTCTCATGGAACAAATCCGTGAGAAACGTATTTCTCACGGAATTTCTCACGAATGTCGTGTCATTAGAAAAAGTGGTGTGACAAACTCAATTTCTCACGCAAAATGTCATCCATGAGAAAGTTCTCAAGGAATTTATCTGTGAGAAAATAAAAATGTTGAGACAAAGTTTCGTGAAGTTTCACGACCAGCTCGTGATTTTTCTCACGGAATATGTCCATAAGAAATATTTCTCACAGACTTAGTTCTAGAGAAAAACTGTGAGAAGTTACAAAAATTAATTTTTTATTTGATTTTTCTCATGGAATTGTTGATAAATTCTGTGAGAAATACCCATATACCCTATTTTTCCACTAACCCAAAACCTACATAGTACAATAATCAACAACAGCACAAGCAAAATAATAGTAACAGCAGTAGATGAGCATAATGCAATCAAATGTTATACAAATTAAAGAATGTATACAAAAGAATCCATAGAAAAGGATAATGTAAATAAATAAAAATAAAAAATAAATAAAAAACATATACGAAAAGAATCTTTACATATCTCTAGGCTCTATTGAAATTCCAAATCCATGGGAAACGATGGCCAAACAAAAAATGCAACGTCAACAACATTTATATGAACATGAGTTCTATAACACAAAAATACCACCCATTAGTAGACAAAAAACATAAAATATAAAAAATGACAACATAGAAGGAAATGTGAGGAGGAGCTATGTAATATCAATCACTTTCTAGTACATAATCACTTAGGAGATCTTTCTCGGTTTAGTCATCAGTGTTACGATATTCATCTTTTTTCTCTTCCTCAGCACTTTCTCCTATCTCATCATTTACATCATTGACAATAACTGGATTCGCATCAATAACAACATCCTCTATAGCAGTTGAAGTGATATCTCCTAAATCTGTTTGCGTCCAATCATCTTCAATAATTAATGCCGCTAAGTGATGTGGTTCGTCTTGGAAGGGATTATGCAAGAGTTCATCTTACACGATTAACTCTCAAACAGATTTTTAAGTTAACCTAACTAATTTATCATATATAACTCTAACGTGCATTCATTCCACAAGTTTTCAGTATATCAGATGCTCACAATCCATTTATCATTATAAACAAGTTATTATCCAATATATAATCTATCACATTATTGAATAACCACAAAATTATATCAAAAAATTCAAACAAAATTATACAAACAAAGCACATATAACATACAACAAGAGCCCTAAACAGAGTTATCAAAATCTTAACAATTTCACAAATAATTTAGTTTAATAAATTACTCTCTAAACCCACAGAATACAAATTCATCCATACTAATTCAAAAAAATAACAAAAAATCATCCAAACCCTCTACATATATCATACATCAAAAGCCCTTAATCAATTTCAGCAAAAGAAAAATCCACAACTACTCTAATTTTAACATTGAAATTCAAATTAATTCAACATCAAAGCCAAACTCATAAGCCAAATCATTAATCAAGTTTATAATCCATCAAAAACCTATCTACAACATATCTACACTTAAACTAGTCCAAAAATATACAAAAAACTAACCCATTTCGTGCATCATTGAGAAAAAAAGATATAATAGAAATTAGGAGAGAAAATCAGAGAAAAATGGCCTACCTCAACTCCAAAGCTTCAAAAGAAGGGAGTAGAATATCCACACACACCAGAATACACCCTTAAGTAGCCAGAAACCACCTCCAACTTTGTCCACAAAGAGAAATTGCCGAAGGAATGTTTTTGTCCAAGTTAGAAATAAGGAAGTTGAGCCTCAGGTGGGATGAAATTTTCAGATTTCTCACGGAATTTCTCATGGACTTTGTTCATGAGAAAATCCCTCCCAAATTTCCCTCCCTCCCATCATCTAGTAAAATGGTGTGTTTCCTTTCTCATGGACAAAATCCATGAGAAATCGCGTCCAAAAACTGTATGCTCCTATTTCTCATGGAACATTAGTCAGTGAGAAATATAATTTCATTTAGTCAAGGTGTGTGTATGTGAGAACGTTTTTGCACCACCCTCCTGCCATGATCTCTCGGATTTTCTCATAGAATTTTCTCACGGAAAAAAATTTCGTGAGAAATTTCCATAATTTCTTTTCCTATAAGAAAACCTTGTGTTTTCCGTGACAAGTTCTCATGGATTTTTTTTTTCATGAGAAATTCTATGAGAAAATCACCATTTTTTTTTGTTGTGACTACCTATTTTATTTAATAGATATGTGGATCTAATAAAAGAGATAGTATGGATCTTCCTAATGAGTAAAAGTTATAATTCAGTGGAGCATGCTTCTAGTTATAAGACTGCCCTACTCACTCTCCTTTTCTAGTTCGAATCCCCTCAATTGAAAATAATGTCACTATTTATCTATAGGTAAAAAAAAGAAAGGATCATCATAATAATCAATTATATAATATGAATATCAGTTGTTTTCTATGACTTCAGTTTATGATAAATTAAAGCTAGGTAGCTTGGGTCTAAGAATGCCACCTTCCCCTATTTTGTTCTTTCTATGACTTGTGCTTTTACTACTCTTTATTTTTCTACCACACATGTATGTCTTTTTCTGATCTTCACAAATTATGGCACTGTGTGTTGTTGCATGGATTAAATGTATCTTATAATATACAACCCACACCCATAAAACACATTTTATTCCCATATATGATAATAGACAGTAATAGAATGGGCTTGATTTTATTAATCATATGTATGTATCTATCTTACATGATTATGCTAAACCATCCGACAAGTTACACTATTTAATGATACAATTGTGAACCTAGCTTTTTATCCCACACACAACACGGTCATATATGATTATACATAATTCTAGTTGTCTGTTGTACATGCCTCAATTGATGTGTGTGTTTCTCTTGACCAAATTTTAGAAGTAAACAATTTTACATTATTGTGTGCAACCGCATTCTTGCCTTTTTTTTTTTTTTTTAAAAGAACAAATCGAAACCAATGAAGGAATATTTTTGGGAGCTTCTTGTGTTTTTTTTTTAAAAAAAAAATTAAGAAATGGCTAAGTTGTAGTAGAACAAAAGATAATTTTTGTGCTAAACTGCCAATGTTTTAAAAATAATTTTATATCACCAAATAGCTTATAGCTAAGTGGTACTGAGGTTGTCCTCATGGCTTGTGGGTAATAAAAAGTATCAAAAAAATTAAAAAAAGAACTTTAGACCACTAAATTTTTGTTTCCTCTCGCTAATAATAGGCCTCTCATTGTCTTTAAAAAAAAAATTAATAGGCCTTCCATTGCTAAAAATACAAGATTTATGGATAAAAATGTAATTGAATAACAATATATAAGATTTTATTCTATATAACACACCCATTCTCAACTTTATTTTTAAAGAAAAATTTGTACTTACTACCTTAATTTATTGTCGAGTAATATTGAGATCGTTTGCAGGACTTTTGAGTGTTGGCCCCACAACTCTCTAATCTAGTTTTGATAATAACAAATTATCTTGCTTTGACTAACCATGTGTTTGTGCTTAAGTGTTTATTTAAGAACATGTTGGAAAGAAGTTTTGAGAACCAGTTCTTCATCTCAAGAACTAGTTTTGGCAAAGAGGGAACTCATTCTTTGGTGTTTATCAAATATTTGCTGATGTGGATGAGGACCTGTACTGAATTAAAAAAACCTAAGAAAGTTCTCATTTTGTCAGGGAGTTTCCTATACAAGGAGAGGAAATTTCCTCCTAAGAGTGCCGTTAAGGAGATCCATAATTTAAGGGATAAAGTAATAATTCTTTATTGCTAAAACTGAAAAAGATAATACAAATGGGATTCTCTTGCTCTATGTAGTTGACAGCTATCCTAGCAAAGGGCAGTTACCCAAGGCTTTCACTTGGGAGCATCTACCTTTTAAGAAAAATTTCAAGACTTCAGAATCAAGAAGAAAAATGGTGAGAGAAAGCTTTCTAGAGAGAGATTGAAGAATGGTTCTCTAAGTTCTCTGTACTTAGTTTCTTTCTCTCATTCTTCTTCAAAATAGTATGAAAAATGTAATTATCTTCTCTGTTGAGAGAGTGATTTTTCTTATTAGACAACTAAATTTGGATTTTAGTGGAACCTCAAGAAATTGAGAGAAGTATATGTAAGCAATATTGTTGAACCACTATAAACTCCTATGTCAAATTTCTTCTCCTTATCCTCTTTAATTCTAAGCTTATTTACATTTATGATATTCCTGTTTGTCTATGTGATTAGAGCATGATATTCTGAAGAGTTATTGTTTTAAGTTTCTGAGTTTCAATCAGTGCCTATATATTACCTTTCCTTCTATTTGTATTGGAGAACTAGTTCTTAGATGCAAAACTAGTTCTTATACAGAACTGAATTCTGATTTAGTCTTAAAAGTTTTAAAACTCCTATTCACCCCTTTCTAGGAGTAGTTTCTACAACCTTCAATTGGTATCAAAGCTACGTACTCACTTTTTCTTTATTGGTTTAAATAACCAAGAGCTAAAGATCTATTTCACTATGTTGTAGGTACTATGAACAATCAAAACGAATCTCATTCATCTCATAAACCACCATTCTTCAATGGAGAAAATTATCCTTACTGGAGCATCGAATGGAAATGTATATTGAGTCAATTAATTATGAAGTTTGGCAGATCGTTAGAAATGGTCTCATACCAGGGAAAATAAAGTTACAGTTCCAAAAGAATAACATGAGTTCACTACTAAAGACAAGCTCAAACCCACTCTCAATTCCAAGACCAAATACAATATTGTGTGTGTTGTATCTACAAAGGAATATGAAAGCATTGCTTCTTGACACACTGCAAGAGAAATGTGAGATATACTTGCTGCCATTCATGAAGGAACAAGTCATGTCAAAGAGGCTAAAATTGACATTTATTCTGCTGAATATGAAATGTTTCATATGTCTTAAGATAAACCTCTAGAGTCCTTATTTGCTCAATTTTTTAGCATCATCAATAGTTTCAAAGGCCTTGGAAGAGTCTACTCTCAAAGAGAACAAGTCAAAAAGCTCTTGAGATGTCTATTTGACAAATAAGAATCTAAAGTAACTGTACTGCTCAGTATGTTGAAACACATGAACTCACAGTTGATCAACTTAGAGGCACTTTGGAATCACATCAGATGCTACTCTTTCAAAAAAAGGCCAAAACAAAAGAAAGAAAGAAGAGTTTAGCTCTTACTTCCACTGCTCCAAAAACTAGTAATCAAGAAGAACTAGTTTCTAGTGAAGATGATGTAGCACTATTTACAAAAAGAGTTCTTGATCTGATGAAGAAGAGAAAAGAGAAGAAAAGATTTCAATTAAAAGGAACCAAAAATTTCACTAAAGGAGAAAATCACAAGAAACCTTCATTTGCTATGAATGCAAAAAACCGAGACACATCAAACCTGAATGTCCAAATTTTAATAAGAAAAAGTACTTCAAAAAGGACAAAAAGAAGGCAATGATAGCCACTTGAAATGATGAAGATTCAACCCATGATAATGAAGATTCTAATGAGGAAAAAATTGCTAACTTCTGCATGATGGCCACTGGTGAAGGCAGTGGAGAGAAGCATGAGGTAACTGATCTAGATCTTGAGCTACTTCTTACCTATGATGAACCGAGTCATGCTTTTGATGATTTGTCTTTTGATTATGTGAAAAAACTTGGAAAAATCATTCCTCTCAAGAAAATCATAAAAGATCATATTAAGGTGATAGAAGGGCTTAAGAAAGATAATTCTACTTTGACTGATAAACTTAAAATTCTACAACAACAGAATGATATTCTTGAAAGAGAAAATTGTCTTACTCCTTCTATCATGGATGAAAACAACAAGTTGAAAGGAAAAATTAATGAATTATCCAGAGATCTAGCTAAGTTTGTTCAAGGCAGTGATAATCTAAATTCTCTGCTAAGGAGACAGATGATAGGTCAAGAAAAAACTGGTTTAGGTTATACTCAACCTAATTCTTCAAAGACTTTTAAAAACTCTTTTGTCAAAGCCTCCTCTTTACAATTGTTCTCTAAGGGAACTTGAGTTTATTGTGGATATTTAGGACATTTTCCTAATGCTAGCTCCTATAAAAAAAACTACGTGCTACAAGAAAAATCATATGGGTGTCAAAAGGCACAACTGTTGCTAACTTGAAAGGACCCAAAGAAGTTTGGGTACCTAAATCTCTCTGATTTTCTTGCAGGTCTGTTATCAAGCCAAAAGTGATTGTTAATATCTGAACAGTGGCTATTCTAGGCACATGACTGGAGATTACACAAAGTTCATTTCCATTAACAGGGAGGACTTGGGAGCGGTTACTTTTGGTTATAATAGCAGAGGTAAAATAGTAGGAATAGGTAAAATCAGCATAACTCCTTCTCTCTTCATTAAGAATGTGTATTTTGTGAAAGGCTTAATGTACAATTTGCTAAGCATCAATAAGTTATGTGATAGAGGTCATAGGATTATCTTTTAAGCTTCTCATTGCATCATTCATGATAGAAATTCTCATGATATTCTGTTTTGTGGGTCAAAGAAGCTCTAATGTGTATATTGTGTCCAAAGAATCCTTGGATTTAAAAAATGAAACCTATTTTGCTTCTCAAAGCAACTATTCTTGGTTGTGGCATAGGAGACTTGGTCATGCTAATTTTAAACTAATTGACAAGCTTTCAAATAAAGAACTAGTTTTGGGTTTACTGTTGTGAGAAATCTTAACGCAAGTGTACATTATCGTTTCCAAGTAATAAGATGCGATAGAGTTATCGTTCCCACGAGGACTAATGTATCAACTACCGAAATTGGGTTAACCTTAATTTTATCTAATCAATCAATATAGAGAGATTTTCAAGAAACAACTAAAATAGGATGAAAACAAACTTAAACCAGCAAAATAACAAACTAAACCAGTAAAATGATAGAATTATCAAGAGAGAAAAATATCTAGGGCTTTTGATTTCACCATAGCTATTCCGATTTGCTATTCCTAATTCATTAACCAAGAACAATCTTCCTAATTGCTAGCCAAGAACCCTAAATTATTTATTAGCCTTTCCCAAGGTCAAACAAAAGTATTTCTAAGTTATGAATCCACGATATTCCTATGTGAATTGCGAACAACCTAGAAATTCACTTAATTCTATGGTTCTTTTTAAATAGCTACACAGGCCATGGAGGTATATTCCTATCCTACATGCAACCTATGTTCTTAATCTCTATGATCTTTAATTACAAATTACCTCCCAGTCTCATTGTAATTATCTAATCAACTAACTAGTGATCAAGCAATTTGAAGCATGAAGATTTGAGAAGAATAAGATAATTTAATAAAGGAGTTCTTGAATTAAAGAAATAGAAAATAACAAATCATCCTAGCTAGGCTACATCATAGCCCTAGAAGGGAATTTAGTTCATAGCAAAAAGGAAGAACAAGGTAAAATTAAATCTAGACATAGTTCAAAGGGAAGAAGAATAAAAACTCTGAAGAGAAGCCCCAATCTTGTTGTACCCTTCTCCAATCCTTGTTTTTGCTCTCCTTTTTCCCTCCAAAAAGTCCAGAAAAGAATCCCCTAAACAATCCCTAAAAGTTCCTATTTATACTCTCTCTAAAAGTCCTAAAGAAACTAAAGAAAAAGGGCACGTGTTCAGAAAAATCGCACGGGCGCCGCGGCTCTGGATTTTGGGCACCGCGGCGCTGCCTCTCTGCCAAAAAACACCAATTTTCTCCGCGCGTGAGCGCCGCAGCGCTGAGTTGCTGTCCCGCTTTTAAATTTCATGCTCCAGGCGCCGCAGCTCTGGGTTTTGGGCGCCGCAACTCTTGAATTCTGATCTAGAAACTTCCCAATTCTTCAATTTTTCATTCTAACCTATGAAACCTACAATTTAACATAAAACATCCCATTAGATGATGATTAATCTCAATAAACAATCAAATAATTAAGTAAAAGAGATCTAAAGAGTGGGTATAAAACTCACTCAACAAATACCCCCAAACTTAACATTTGCTTGTCCTCGAGCAAAGAAAGAGAAAAATTAAATTAAACTCAACAACTAACTAACAAAGTGAAAAATTTATTTGCTAACCATACAAGCCTCAAAGATCTCTATTAAACACAAATCCTAGAAAATTTTCAAGATAGCATGAATGTGTATAATTTCAACCCAAAGTTAATCTCATCTCAATCTCACTAAAATTTCCTGTGTGTGTAAGTAGAGCCCTTGCTTACCCTACTCTCTTCACTTAAATCAGATTATGCAAATAAGCTCATAAGCATATATTCTCCACTTTTATTCTCTCAGAACCCCATATGCTTGTTTTTCATGTCAATCTCCACTAATGTAGGTATTTCACAATATTGAGGATCAAAAGGACTTTTGATAAGCTTGTAATGTGTGCTGGGTTAAGGGTAGGATGATAGATAAATATGTGGCTTAACTCACCAATCACACAAATTCAGTTTAGAGCAAATTAAGAGCACCCTTCTTTCTTTTCACTTCTAACTCCCCCAAACTTATTTTCTTCTTTACTTTTCCATCCACCAATAGAATTCTCACTTTTGGACCACTACATCTCATACTCAATGCTTTCTAAGACATTCTTTTTCTTTTTGTTTCTTTTCAATATTTGCACAATTGTCTTTTTTTTTCATTGCAAAATATATATTTATTTTTTCTTTACAGCAAGGATGTAGCTCTTTGAATTTTCATTCTTTGGTGGTCATTTCATTGAAATCTTCCTTTTCCTAGCTCTAGATGCTCTTAAGACTGAAAATACATTTTAGGTGAAGGGTTCAAGTCAAAATATCACATAATGGGTTAGGGTCAGTGTAGGTGACAAAGAAATAGGCTAAATTAAGCTCAATGGGGTATGCTAGAGATAAAATATCATAAAAAAAAAAAGGGAAGCTAAAAAGGTTCAAATGAAATAAAAATAGCCTAAATCATCTCCCTAATATTGTGCAGCCTAGAATTTCGCCTCAACTGACAATCAAGCAATTTCTAGCATTCTGTGAGATTTTGAAATGACTTAATTCACATAATCATCTCTAAGCATGTAGATTTCAAATAAACAAGGCTATGTGCTCAATAATTCAGGAAATTCTAGTTAGACAAAAATTAGCACAAGAGTTAATCAGAAACACACACAAAATCTATCATTTTTCTAGAGCTATGAACAATGAAAATAAATTCTATCATTAGCCTAAGGTTAAACATAAAAATCTTCACTTTATTCTACAATAAAAATTAAACATAAAAACTAAAAACATTTAAAGATACCCAATAAGTTAATTTCCCACCTCCAAACTTAACGGAAACATTGTCCTCAATGTTTAAAGCAAAGAAGAAAAAGATATGAGGGCTTCCCTGAAATGAAGGTGGATCACTTTGCATTATCATCAGGTGGAGTTGCTGGGGGGATAAAAGTTATGGATTTTAAACCTGAAACATAAAAAAAAAAATTAAACATACAAGCATGAAAATAAAATTAAACAACTAAACAAAAATTAAGAGAAAGGGTTAAAAAGATTGGGTTACCTCCCAAAAAGCGCTTGTTTTATAATCCTCAGTCTGACTGTCTCTGAAATAAATTAACCAGGATCAAAAATAATAGTGGAGGACTTCTGGAATTTCACTCCACTATTTCTTTGAGCTTTGGATTGTTGGCGAGTCTCTTTTAAGCTCCAAACTTTATTTCCATCTCCAAAACAAGTAGATTTTCTAAGATGCTCCAAAAGGATCTTTTGGAATAACGGCTTCTTTTTCTTGTTTTTCTTGTGAGATTTCAACTATAAGCACTGGTCCAATCATTGGCTTCTTTGGGATTTTATCATCTTGGACCTCTAAATCATGAGGCTTCTCTTTATTTGTCATTCCCATGGTACGAGCTTCAATTGGGTCTTGTGATTTAGTGCTTCCACTTATAGTGTCAATTTTACAACAAACACTCACTTCATCTGGATGCTTTATTTCTTTGAAGACCTTGAAGGACACTTGATCACCTTGCACTCTCAGAGTAAGTTGGCCCTTTTGCACATCAATAAGAGCTTTCCCAGTTGCTAGAAATGGACGACCAAGAATAATTGGGATTTCTTGGTCCTCCTCCATGTCAAGCACAACGAAGTCCGCTGGGAAGATAAACTTGTCCACTTTTACCAATACATCCTCCAGGATTCTCCTTGGATACTTGATTGATCTATCCGCCAATGTTAATGAGATGGAAGTTGGCTTTATTTCTCCTATACCCAATTTCCTGAAAACAGAAAGAAGCATAAGGTTAATACTAGCACCAAGCTTACAAAGTGCTTTACCGAAAGAAATATTGCCAATAGAACAAGGAATATTGAAACTCCCTGGATCTATTAATTTTTGTGGCAATTTCTTTTGTAAGATTGCACTGCACTCCTCAATAAGTGTCACAGTCTCATAATCCGCTAGCTTTCTTTTATTTGAGAGAATCTCCTTCATAAATTTCACGTAGCTAGGCATTTGCTCCAAAGCATCTGCAAATGGGATGTTGATATGCAGCTTCTTGAACACCTCAAGAAATTTAGAAAATTGATTATCCAGCTTCTTCTTCTGGAATCTTTGAGGGAACGGAAGAGGTGGAACATATGGTAGAGGATTGTCTAGGAATAACTTAGATGTCTTCTCCACAGATTTCACAAGTGGTTCCACCGGGGTGTCTTGCTTTGTCTCAGGCTCAACTGACTTAATTGGCACATTCTTTGCAACTTTAGATGGTTCACCTAAATCTTACCATCACGAAGAGTAATAGCCATGACATTCTCTTTAGGATTCACCTCTGTATCACTCGGCAAAGACCCATGTTGTCTAGTGCTAAGTATGCTCGATAATTGACTCACTTGTACTTCTAGGTTTTGAATGAAGGCATCTGTTCTTGCCATAAACTGACTGGTGTTTATTGTTAATTGGGCAAGAACATCTTCCAAAGAAACCTTAGGTGGTGGTGGTTGATCTTGCACTGGTGCCTGAGTAGAATTCTGATTGTTTCTCCAAGAAAAATTGGGGTGATTTCTCCACCCCGGATTGTATGTATTGGAGTAAGGGTTGTTCTACCTGCTTGGGTTTCCCACAAAGTATGCTTCCTTTGGATGGAGAGAATGGATTGCCAACTTGGCAATTTGAGCTAATATGAGGGCCACCACAATGGTCACAATTCTCAGGAGGTGACTGAGTAGCGTTGACATTCCGGATGGTTAATTGCTTAGCTAGAGAGTCAATTTTAGCAGATAAAGCTGTGAAAGCATCAACCTCATGAACCCCAAGTACCTTTCGTGAAGTGGACCTCTCAGTAGGCCACTGATAGGCATTGGTAGCCATCTCCTCTAACAGGTCATTGGCATCCTCATATGTCTTCCTCATCAAAGATCCACCAGCAGTGGCATCAACTAGTGTCTTGGTGGAATTCAACAACCCATTATAAAATGTCTGTAATTGCAGCCAGTCAGGAAGTCCATGGTGGGGGCATCTTCGAAGTAGCTCCTTGTACCTTTCCCAAGCCTCCTGAAGTGACTCATTCTCCAATTTATAAAATGTTGCAATGTCATTTCGGAGCTTGGCGGTCTTAGCTGGTGGAAAAAATTTTGCCAAGAATTTTTGGGCCAAAATATCCCATGTGGTGATGGTCCCTGTTGGCAATGACTGAAGCCAAGCCTTGGCTTTATCCCGTAATGAGAAAGGAAATAGGCGGAGGCGAATAGCATCATTACCAACCCCGTTGTGCTTGAAAGTATCACATATCTCCACGAACTCGGAAACATGAGCATGAGGGTCTTTACTAGCTAATCCACTGAACGAGGCTGACTGAACAATGTGGATTATAGCTGGTTTAATCTCAAAAGAATTTGCTTCAATAGCTGGTTGCTTTATACTCGAATTGGTATCCGTGATGGAAGGTAGAGCATAATCACAGAGTGTCTTGGGAGGGTTTTCTTCTGCCATTGTGTCTGTCAAAACTCTGGTAGACTCTCTTCTTGCCTTTCTATTCTTTCGACAGGTCTTCTCTATCTCAGAATCAAGTGGGATTAGGGAGCTGCTTCCAGAATTTCTCATACACCAAAAGAAAACTCCTGAAAGTCTCAAACAATAAAACAATTAAATAGATCTATGGAAATAAACGATTAGACTAAAATCAAGATCACTGAGTATCGATATTGATAACAAATTAGTCCCTGGCAACGGCGCCAAAAACTTGTTGTGAGAAATCTTAACACAAGTGTACGTTATCGTTTCCAAGTAATAAGAAGATATAGAGTTATCGTTCCCACGAGGACTAATGTATCAACTACCGAAATTGGGTTAACCTTAATTTTATCTAATCAATCAATATAGAGAGATTTTCAAGAAACAACTAAAATAGGATGAAAACAAACTTAAACTAGCAAAATAACAAACTAAACCAGTAAAATGATAGAATTATCAAGAGAGAAAAAATCTAGGGCTTTTGATTTCACCATAGCTATTCCGATTTGCTATTCCTAATTCATTAACCAAGAACAACCTTCCTAATTGCTAGCCAAGAACCCTAAATTATTTATTAGCCTTTCCCAAGGTCAAACAAAAGTATTTCTAAGTTATGAACCCACGATATTCCTATGTGAATTGCGAACAACCTAGAAATTCACTTAATTCTATGGTTCTTTTTAAATAGCTACACAGGCCATGGAGGTATATTCCTCTCCTACATGCAACCTATATTCTTAATCTCTATGATCTTTAATTACAAATTACCTCCCAGTCTCATTATAATTATCTAATCAACTAATTGGTGATCAAGCAATTAGAAGCATAAAGATTTGAGAAGAATAAGACAATTTAATAAAGGAGTTCTTGAATTAAAGAAATAGAAAATAACAAATCATCTTAGCTAGGCTACATTATAGCCCTAGAAGGGAATTTAGTTCATAGCAAAAAGGAAGAACAAGGTAAAATTAAATCTAGACATTGTTCAAAGGGAAGAAGAATAAAAACTCTGAAGAGAAGCCCCAATCTTGTTGTGCCCTTCTCCAATCCTTATTTTTGCTCTGCTTTTTCCCTCCAAAAAGTCCAGAAAAGAATCCCCTAAACAATCCCTAAAAGTTCCTATTTATACTCTCTCTAAAAGTCCTAAAGAAACTAAAGAAAAATGACACATGTTCAGAAAAATCGCACGGACGCCGTGGCTCTGGATTTTGGGCGCCGCGGCGCTGCCTCTCTGCCAAAAAACACCAATTTTCTCCGCGCGTGAGCGCCGCAACACTGAGTTGCTGTCCCGCTTTTAAATTTCATGCTCCAGGTGCCGCAGCTCTTGAATTCTGGTCTAGAAACTTCCTAATTCTTCAATTTTTCATTCTAACCTATGAAACCTACAATTTAACATAAAACATCCCATTAGATGATGATTAATCTCAATAAACAACCAAATAATTAAGTAAAAGAGATCTAAAGAGTGGGTATAAAACCCACTCAACATTTACCTAAACTAGATTTTGAAAAGGATAAGATTTGTACTGCATGTCCTGCAAAAACAAATTAAATCCTTTTTCAGTTCTAAGAAAGACTTGTCAACTACTGGGCCACTTCAATTATTTCATATAGATTTATTTGGACCAGTTCCCACTTTAAGCTTCAATGGCAAGAAATATGATTTAGTCATTATGAATAATTTTTCAAGGCTTACTTTGGTTTTCTTTCTTGCTCATAAAGATGACATTTTTGCTATCTTTGAAAAATTTAACAAAAAAGTTCAAAATAAAAAGGGGTTTTCAATCTCCTCAATTAGGAGTGATCATGGTAGAGAGTTTGAAAACAAGTATTTCAAAAAAAATTGTGAAAATCAAGGTATCCACCATAATTTATCTTATCCTAGAACTGCTCAACAAAATGGTGTTATTAAGAGGAAAAATAGGACCCTAGTTGACATGGGTAGAACTATGTTATGTGAAAATGATTTGCCAAAATACTTTTGGGCTAAAGTTGTAAACACAACATATTACATTTTAAATAGGTGCTTGATATAAGAACCATTTTGAAGAAAACCCCATATGAGCTATGGAAAGGAAGAAAGCACAATGTAAGCTACTTTCATGCATTTGGCAGTGTATACACCATATTTTGTCCAAGCTGTATTTCTAAATTTAGTTGAAAAATATAATAAAAAAATGTATAAAATTGTTTACTTTTTCGTTCTTTTTAATTTTTACTTGAAATCTTGATTTAAGTTTTTTTTAATGCATCTTTTCTATTTTTTATTATTTCTTTTAAGTATGTTTACTTTTATAAAGAATAAAAAAGAAAAAAAAATGTGAAATGAAAAAAAAAAAAAAAAANNAAAAAAAAAAAAAAAAAAAAAAGATGCTTTATTCCAATTGCATATAG
Source organism: Cercis canadensis (assembly GCA_003255065.1). Taxonomy (NCBI): domain Eukaryota; kingdom Viridiplantae; phylum Streptophyta; class Magnoliopsida; order Fabales; family Fabaceae; genus Cercis; species Cercis canadensis. Next base: position 336,115 of record QAOA01008180.1, on the reverse strand, counting down.
TCTAGTTCAAAAAATTTTCAAGAGGCAATACTTTGTAAAATCTAAGTATTAAGTCCAATAGTTTCAATCTCAACAAAATAACTTGTCCAAGCCTAAGTGCTTATTAGTGCATAGTCCATTTCCTTTTTTAGCCCAAATATCTTGATCTAGGTGGAGTACCCAAACCCAAAACTCATTTTTAGTTAAGCTCCATTTAGAGGAGAACCCTAGCCACTTTCATGAAGGAACTCATTTTTATTCTTCATTCTCACCTCTCCTCTCCCTCTTCATCTATTTCTCACACTCTCCATTAAATATTTGATTCCTAAGCCATCATTCCATTTTTCTAACTTCCCATAGTGTATTTTTATCATTATTCACCCATTCACATGCTTGACACTAGAAGGCTGCAATTGGGTAATAGCTTTCTTCAACTTCTTAACTCCTTCAACTTGTATATAATTTTGGGTGCTTAGAGGCTTGATTATGCATGTTTATAGTTGAAATTAGCTTCTTGGATGATTATGATATGACCTCGGAGCATATTCACATGTATTTTTATTGATTTGGAATGACTTTAAGGCTCTTTTTTATAAGTGGTTTTGAATATTGATTGTGCCTTTAAGGTGTTTGATAAAATACATGTGTGATGTTATGCTTGAATTTGGCTTTGCTTCCAAAGTGTTATGCCTTTTATTTAGCTATTGAGATTATGACATAAATTGAGTGTCTTAGATTCATTATTTGAGTATGTATTGCATCATAATTTATTCATATTTTGCATTAGAGTATAATTTGTAAATCCTACTAAGCATTGACCTTTGTGTGATGTTTCATGCATAACTCAAGCTAAACACATCATTTTCATGAGATTTCACTTTTTTTGGAAACTTGAGATGTGAACCTTTTAGTCTATATAATTTGATTTTAGTGATTTAATTAATCCCAGAAGTTTTGCAAACAGGGCTGTTTGAACTTTTAAATTATGTATTCTCGGTTTCTGACCTTTGGCCATTTTTTTATTCATAAATTGAGTTACACAAAGGGAATTGATGCAATTCTAAATTCTTTTGAAAGGTAAGACATTTCAGTAATGAATATGATATGGATCCGTTCCAAAGCCCCTAATTCTAAATATAGTGTAAGGAGGACAACGTTAGAGTTTTGGTTGTGCCACCTGAACATTAAGAATTTTCTTGCAATTACAACTCCTCTAAGGTTACTTGCTTACTTGTTAGAGTAAAGAAGTGCGTCAAAAGAATGAGAAAATGGCTTGGGGTAATGCTTAAGAAGGATCCATGGATCGTGCTCTATGGGACTGATATTTCGTCCTTGATCTTTATCTATGCCTTACTAGGCAGACTGATAATACAGATTGACAAGGTCCGCAGTTACTGCCTAGTCGACTTGGGATTCTAAAACCTCTATCCTCCCTTCCACGCTAGGATAAATCCTTTGACCAAGCATTAGGATTGCATCTCATTCCTTACTCATTTCCCTCTACTTAGCATTCCTTCCCTGCCCCATTCAAGGATGATTAGGGAGGTGCACATTTGCATCCATTCATCCCTATATCAGGAAATCTTAGCAAACTTCAAGATTTTTTGAGTAGGAAGGTTCATTAAAAAATTACCTTAAGGAGAATGGATGCAGGCCAATGTCAAGCTCTACAGGAAGGTGGAGCACTCAGTAGTCCTGTTCAATAGTACCTATCTTTTTTCCCTTTCAAATCCGAGCAAGGTCTCTCTCTTGTTCTTTCTAGTTCCTCTTGGAAGATTGAGCCTTTCTCAATCAATTTGTCAAGGGGGTCTCAAAGCTTCAAACCAGACCTAGATTATCCTGCAAAAAAAAATTGGTTCAATTTCCTCTTCTTTCAGAGCTGTGAAGGTTGTTTACTTGCTTACTTGTTAGAGTAAGGAAAGCAGCTAATTCAATTGATAAGGTAAAAGAGATAGACAAAACAAACAAAAAATCTCGCCAATGAACAACTAGTACCGGGAACTTGAAAAATCTTTCACTTTCTTTTCGAGTGTTCATCTATTAATGAATGGAATAGGTAAACTGGTCTCGGCGGTTTGACTACTTTGTTCCCCATGCCTTCATTCATTTGCCAACTTTCTGACTGCAAAAGCTAGTCTGTGATTGTTGTCATGCTGGCAAAAGTAGAGCTTTTGGCCGGTTTTATCTACTATTGGATTTGAACCAATGACTCTCGCCGTAAAAGATCTAGCCCACTGAGGGAGGAAGAGGACCCTATCAATGATATTGAGAAAAGGCTGCTAGGGGAGGGTAGTAAAAGGGGTTGTCTTCCTGAGGAAAATACTCACCAAAATGGGATTAGAATTCGATCATTAGTTATGTTTCGCGGAAGTTGATAAACCAGCCTTGTCCCATAACTCTTTAGGAAGGATTAAAGTCCAGACCAAACTGGTTGATGGTCTTTAATCTAAGTACCCTAGCTGTTGTATTCCATCCCTTGGGATTCCCAGACATTTGAGAGAATTGCCAACTCGCTATTGGTTACTACAAAGCAAAGCGCTTTCTATTTCCAATCATAGGTTATCGGTTTTAACTGCTTCAGGACAAGAAGGCGGACATTGATCCGGTAAGTCTGGGTAGCTCCAGGGACTGTCGTGGTTAAAAGACTAGCAGCAAATTCTTCTTCAATTGCGAAAGGAGGGGGCTTGCCCATTAGCCTACTTTGCCAAAAGGTGGAGGAGTGCAACCAAGTCCTTAATGGCATACTTAACGCCCTTTGTCACGTAAAAGCAAGAAAGGTTACCAACTTGTCCACAAGCTTGATGTTCAAATAGTGGTCTTTTTTCCTAGTAGCTAGTTTTGAGTTCCCCTAGTTTAGCTACTCGAGAGTAAATCAATGTTCATAAGGCACAGAGACATGTCACAAGAGAAAGAGTCTTAAGTAAGGTTTAAAATTTGATATGCGGGATGGTTCTAGTTCATAACTGAAGGAAGAAAGCCAAAAAAGAATCCCACCTGTTCACGAATCAATCAAGCAATTTGAATAGGGATTATGAACGGGCCCTTACACTCTATCTTTGGTAAGAATCTCTAGTGAGGTTAGCTAGTGATTGATGCCTTTCCTTCATGCTCCATACCCATGGATCATATCAGTCAGTGGCTCTCTCCATAGAGTATGGTGAATATTAGTGTACTTTTACATCCATTATTCCGGACTTAGAGATAATAGTTCCCAAATATGATATGAAATAGGAAGGAATATAGTAAAGGCTTTGGCTTACTTTAAAACAAGTAAATTGCTAATCCTACCTTTGTCTCTCAGTGTGGTCAACACTGGGTGTTTCTGAGCAGCAAGGCTTACACCCATTTGCATTAGTTCATCCAAAGTTCCTTACCCTTATGTACGAATTATTGAATAAGCCATATTCCTATCAAGGTTAAAGAGTCAACTAAGCATCTCAGCGACGGGATTGAATACCTAGATCGAATCAGAGTTCACGCCGCCTACCCTGAACAAATAGGAGGCGTGGGCCACAGGTCACACATAAGCTGCCGAGTCACATGACAGAAGAACATCCAACATACAGATGCACACTCCTCCATGTGAAATATTCATCTTCATTGGAGCTTTTTGGTAGTAATTAAAATATTTTAATTCTATTAAAATCAAATAAAAAATAATTAATAAGAGCTTTGTTGTGTAACTTCATTCAATTCAAAAAATGAAACTTTCTTTGATACTGAATAAAATAAAATAAAAAGTAACTATTTTATTTATTTATTTTTTTTAATCCATTTTTATATTTTAGAACAAAAAAAGAGTGACCTTATACTTCTAATGTCCTTTACTCTTTACTTTTTTCTTTCATTTTAACTCATTAGATTTAGGAGTGGATTCTATTCTCATAATATTTACAATGAGAAGAAAAAAAGTATCAGATCACCAGTTCTACATTTTATTTTGTCTTTCCACTTTTTAATAATAATATAAAGTTGCATGCTTGTAATTAAGCCAAGAAAGAACAAGAACAACAATGTATGTATCGCGACTATTGAATTAAATTAGATTAACTGTTTTCTTTTTGTCATCAAATACTTTTTGCTATTATTGTTACTTGTTACTGGACGACTAACCAATTCTTTAAAATGCAAAAAAGAAAGGGTTCCAAAAAAAATCTTCTACAGCCACAAAAAGTAAAAGTATATTTCTAGATTTCGCATCTAATTGAACTATAGAAATATGCTAATCTCCTCCATAAATTATTAGAAACCAATCTTTCGGATTCACATTTTACTCGCAATCCTCAATTTCTAATCCGAAGCCAATAATGTAGAGATGGATTAACGTACTCTACGGAAGCAACTGGATCATTGGCTAAGGGTACTTGGTAGCATGGCTCGGCTTAGCCGGCAATGTGCTTGCATAAATTTTTGTATAAACTTAAATAAGGAAAAGTTAAAAAAGAACATAACAAAATATATGATCGAATCAAATTACCTTAAGGCTGACAATGAGGTATCCTCTCCTAGGCAGGAACCACTGGCAATCACGAGGTAGCACGCTGCCAGCATTAGATCATAGTTCTCCTGTGGAGCAAAAAATAGGTTAGGAGGCTTTAGGGTTATTGGTTTCCATAGTACTCTTGACCATAAGCTCTAATTTCATCTTGACCTCCCCACTTCATCCTAGTTTCCCACTCCTAGGTAATTCCTTTAGCCCCATTATAAACCTCATTCTCATTTTCCTTCTATGTCCTCTACCTGAGGAAGAATCTCTGAGCCTAGATCCATCCCTAGTTTTATCCCTATGATCTCCACCTTCGTATGTTCTTCCCCTTTTGTTTGTCAATCCATTACCCGGTTGTTTGCTTAAATAAAGGCCAGGAGGGACAAGAAAGGTAGGACAGAAGTCTCTTTATCTCAGTGAAGATTGGCCTGAAAGTATACCTTAACCTTAGGAAGGCCATGTGTTTTTACTTAAGTTCTTGGAAGGATTACAATCTGGCCAAGTAATCCATTCTTCAAAAGTGAGAGGCATTGCCTTTCAATGATGAAGTTGTTTTCGGTCTTGAAAGTAATGTAGGGACTGGTGATTGGTGTCTTTCAACATTCCTTTAGGTAAGCAGCTTCACAGCTTTCCAATCCATCTGGCCCTTACTTAAAGTTTGTCTAGCAGTACGTAATCCGTTCAGTTCATCGAGTTGTCAATGTTGTATTTTAGTCTTTTCGAAGGAATTAGAACAATTAATAGAAGATAAGTTAAGCGTAGACCACTAAGGGGAATGGGGTGAAATCCTCTGTTGTATACACCCAAGCGATTAGATTGCTCTCAAGGACTTGTTAAGGAAGGCGGCAAAGGACGACGAAGGGTGGAAAATAAAAGGTGTTTTCTGGTCCCCCCTAAGCCAGGGGGTTCTTGTGTGGGGGGTGTGCCACAACAAAACAAGGGAATGAAAGGCCGTTTTGCATTGTATGCTCTTAAACCTCCCCACAATGATGGCTCTATTGTCTTGGGGAGTGTTGAAGCTTGCTTTTTCTCCAAAGTTTTCTTAGTCATCAATATGACCTGTCCTCCATAGAAGCAATCTTATTCTTTGAACAATCAGAATTTCGTACTTTTGTCGAATCTTCCTTATCTCCTGATCAAGCTTATGCAGGTAGATGTTACCTGGTAGGGCTGACAGTAGTCCATTGTGTGGGACAAAGTAAAAGCCCTTCTCACCTCCTATGAGTCATCCAACGAAAAAGACTTGATGACTGGAGTAAAAGAACTTATGATCGTCGATCTCTTCCTTAAAGATTGGGATGAGTCGATGTCGGTCGATGGTGTGGAAACACTTCCCAATGTCGAATTCTAAAAACCAGCGAATGGTTCCCCACTCTTCTTTGATCTGTCTTAGGGCCAAGTGGCAACCTTAACCGGAGCGGAAGTGCGATGTGTCTGGAAACTTGGGATCATAAATGGATTTGAGTACCATTCTAATCGCCTCTTTGATGATCTTTTCTATGGGTAGAACTATTGTGAGTAGTCTAAACTTTGACCCTTATTTCTTTCTTCATATTGTAAAAGGGAGAAAAACACATTTTTTGCTCCCTCTATTGATAAATCAATGGGCCCCTTGCCATCATTTCAATGACTCATAAGGCCTTCTTCAGCTCAGTTCTTAAGAACGGTCGCCACCTCCCCCAGGACCGAAATGATTATCCTTGCCCGATGGGTCTACTTCCATCCCTGAATGTCATCGAGTACTGTTCACTTCCCCACCATTCTTGTAACCATCACCTGTAATCCGCACAAGTATGTTCACACCCCCCTGAGTGGATGAGAATGAAAGGATTTCTCAAAGCCACCCCCCAGGTTCCAGACCCAGGAGTCAACTTTCTCGTATCAGCATTTGGTACATGTATTAGTCCATGGAAGAGTGAAAAGGTCACCATTACTGAGGATCTCCCCCCTAATCTTAAATAGGTTGTCTGAGGGTTCACTGTGATTCATTACTGTGCTTACACACTAGGCTACCCTTCTCCGAAAGCTCTGCGGGACCACCTACCACTAGTCTTCGGTCATAAGGGTTTATTGCACAAAAAAGCCAAGACGCAGGCTGGGAGTACGCCTTTATGGGTTTCACCTTCTTCCATTCCTTCATCTTCAATTTTGGATGGAAGTATGGCGGTAGGGCGTAAACCATGTCAAACCAAGACTGATCAATATCTGAACGGAATGGATTCGAACTTCTCCTAGAATAGTTTCCAGTGCGAAATGAAATTCATGGGATATATATATATATATATTCACATCAAATTATGTTATTCTGATTTTTGACACTTGCATGATGTTTTGGGCATAACTTGAGCTTCACAAGTATTTTTTTTTGCATGATTCTAAAGCCATTTTCAAGGTTATGCATATATCTTTGCATCAATGTGCTTAATTTGTTGATAATTCATATCCTTTTTTCCAGTAAATAAAAAAAATAGTTGTTGGTTGTTAAGTTCTTCTGTTCGCTCTATTTTTGGCAACATCCTTTCTTTGATTATAGCTTCAAGTTGAACTAGGATAATTTCACCACATCAAACGCATGTGAATCATTTTGTTTTGATTAGCTTGTTTGTTGCTTATTTTTTATGCACACTCTTTGAGCTTATATGGAGGAAAATATTGGATAACACACATGCTTTTGGAGCTTGGCAAAGAGAAATGATAGAAACTTGAAGCACTCAATGAGGCTTGGCCACTCTCCTTTTTATGTTATTTTTGTTTCATGCATTTTAATTAGGTCTTGCATTTGTATTCATATTAGAGACTTATATCTTTCGTTAGTAGTCCATAACCCTCTTACTTGTCATGAAAGGATAAAACGATCAATCTGCATATCAGGTGACCCACTTTATTGTCCTTAGATAAGGATAAGCACCACCTCAGAGAGCACTATATGCAAGGAACGGGTGGAAGAATTTAAGGCACGCTAATCACATGCATAGAACATTTAATCTCTTTAATTGCTCTTATTGCCATTCTTAGCATGTTAGATACTTTATTATTCGTATGCGCAATTTAAATTATTATTTGAGAGCAATAGAAAACTAGAATAGTCCATTTTCGAAATCTTTATTTCCATTTGGTTTCAAGTATTCATTTAATTTATGCCCTTTATTTAAATCAAAGAAAAGAACAAAAAGAAATGTGTATGAAGGAAGTTTTCTAGAAAAAAAAAAAAAAAAAAGTGTTTTCCTTGTTTTAAAAACGACTTTGTTTCTTTTGTTTTCTAAAAATGAACTACGAAAGCTTTGATCCCTAATGAGAGTACGTAGGAGATTGCAGAGGAAGCAAGTCAAGTCAGATTTCAAATTAATTCCTCACTTCATTTTATTTCCTAAAAAAAATAAAAATGATCATTTTGTTTTTAATTTTTTATTCTCTTAGATAGCATAATAACAACTCATGTCGTCCATTGACTTAAAAAGCTCCCTACTTCTGATAGGAGACGCACTGAAGCTAACTTGGGACATTTTTTTTATATTCATTAATTTTCTTATTTATATGTATATATGTATGTTAATTGTTTAGGGATAATATAAATACATTGTTGACCAAAAATAATTTATAAAATTAATTTTGGGTAACCGTTTATTCATTACAAGAAAGTTTTTGGATTCCAACGAAAAAATTCTATTGGAATTTTGCTAAATTCCGTTCAAATTTTTAATTCCAACGGAATTTGGATCGTTGGAAAAACTGTCGTTAGAATTGCAAAATTCCAACAGAACAGAAATTCTAACCGAATGTTACCATTGGAATTCCTTTTTTAAAAAAAATTTCCAACGAAAAATTTATGCGAAAATTCCAATGAAAAATTCCGTTGGGAATTAAATTTCCGTTGGAATTTCCCAAAGTTTTTTTTTTTTTTACATAATAAATTCCAAAATAATATTTGTTAAAAATCAAAATATACAATTTACAAATATCCCTTTCATTAAATAATTTATATAACACAAATATCCAATTCATTAAATAATTCTTATAAGTTAATAATGTATTGAGTACAAAAGTTTAAATCTCAAATAATTACACCAAGTTTATTTCTAATTGTTCAAAATATATACTATATAACATTAGCTTACACTTCTTTCAACTACATAAAAATAAAACATAAATTTTGTAGAAGAGCAAGATGCTATAACTAAGTTTCAATCTTCATACTCTATTTCTTTATCGTCATCTTCACATTAGTCTTACTTGAGACTGCTCTGACCTAAAAATTCACTTTAAAAAGTTAGAAGATACTAACTTAGAGTTCAATTTAACAACAGAGGGAGTTTGAAGTTCAATTTAAATTTTAAACCATTTTTCTTGTATCTGGTTTTTCAAAGCTAAGGTATAGTGAATAAGCAATGTAAGAAAACATCACAATGACAAAATAATGTGGAGGGGAAGTTCCACCATGAGAGAATATTAACCTTAAGTTAATTAACAAAAGATTTAGTGATATTCAGCTGTGTTACACCCTTCAACTTTTCATGCCACCACTATAATGATACAAGCTGTTTATTATAATTAATCAGCGTTATTCCCCAGGTCAAATGACATAACAAAGGGAAATCTTTTATTAAGCACTAATTAACCATAAACACTTGAGCTAAATCTATCAAATCATATGCTTCAAAAATAATTAATACAAAAGTACAACTAAAAGGAAAAGTAGTAAATAACACATTTAAATGAATTCTCCACTATTCCTGTGTTCATGTTGCCTTCACAAAAAATACAGACAATTAAGAGTTATCAAAGAGACAGTGAACTCATAAAACTTTCCCACGTGAATATAAGCCCCATATATCAGCTTAACAAACAAATTCATATAATGTGGCATAAATGTGCACTTATTCACTCAACCTGGATGTATGAAATAACCTTTAAGGCAAGGTTGGATGTCATACCTGAATTTCTGAACAGTTAATATGCTTTTCAATAGCACCAAGCGAGACCACATCTTTGTAGACATGTCTCTAGATTTTAAGTATCTTGTGATGGCGATGAGCACCTCAAGATACACAATATTGGCAAGCCGAGACCTTGCAATTTATACAGTATCTATTTAACTCATTCCTACAAACAGGATGAGTTTCACACAAATCAAAACAAAAGTTTTGTTCAAAAGAACCTCGAGCCACTTTGGCTTGCAGATTTTTCGTTGGTTGACCTGCTCAGCCTACGAAGTTTAAACTATGTCAGCAAAGATTTTACTGTAAGTTACAGAAAAAAAAAAAAACCTGTTTCTCACCATTAGACATACTTTATTTTGTTTTTATTTTTCTTCACAAGGGAGCTATCCGGCTAAAATCTTGGCANCTCTCTCTCACAGTTAGACATCCTTTATTTCGTTTTTATTTTTCTTCACAAGGGAGCTATCCGGCTAAAATCTTGGCAATTCAAGACTTAAAACATACTTCATTACATTTTGGTGCATCGATAAATCCAAACTCATTTTGTCGCCTTTCAGTGTTAGCTTTCTCTGTTGAGACAGCAAAGAGCAGCACATATGGTGCGACCACAAATAAAGCCAATCTATTACTTTCTGAATTATAGGCGAAGCGAAAGTTATAACATCTATTCCTGTTGCTATATGGTTTAGTTAATCTGTATCCATCTGAATTTGAATGTATACTGAGTCCTAGTTCCATAGCAATCATCAACCAGAAAACAAGTATATCTAACGAGTGAGTTTGGAAATAACTTACTACAACTGAGTAATTTAGCTCTATCAGTACAAACAAAATTAAAAGTTAAAGAATATCAATGCATGCTGCTTTCTAAATTAATATCACAAGGTGTGTAACATACATAAAGTGTATTAAGTACTTTAAGTTTTATAAGCACGATTTAATTTCATTTCAAGGATATAGTATGATGTCAAAACCCTTCTTAATGTTATGCTGTTGAATAAATATTTCACATGGAGATATATAAGGATAAGTTATACAAGTATAAGAGTTAACTAGATGTTAAAGATCAACTTGATGGTAATTTATGGCACAGCAACAAATAAATAAAGATGCATAGGGGAAAAATTTCTCTGTTGTTTCTTGAGAAGTTAGTCGTTCCAATGCGACAAAAGATAAATATTAACCTGTGAAATCCTTAAGATACAACATTACTCCTAAACCAGAATCAAAATATCCTCCAAGTATAATTCCTACCTTCCATTACATGTTATGCAGTCCCCATGCATCAATAAAACAATTAGCTTCATAAATTTTGGTAGAATTCAATTCAAGTGGTGATGAGTCCACAAAACATTCAGTAGTGCAAAAAAAGTTGCTGTTACTAAAGCCCATGTCTTTACTACTTTCTAAAACATATCACCAGGCATTCTCATATCGATTCATAGAAGTAGAACTAAATGTTTCTTGCGAACAGGTCTAGTAAAAAACTAGATAACTAGCTGCAAAACAATTAATTTACTAAGAGAACTTACAATTATGGTCACATAATTGGTCTCTTCATCAAGCATTATGTTACCGTATTGTAAATCATTGTGGCAAAAACCCAAGTGTATTTAAGTAACATAAGAAAAAAAAAGAGACCAAATATATGAGAGTATTTAAGTTTAGATTTTTTTTATTGGGTATACTGCAATGGAGCCCTTTCAAAAATAAGTTATAGGCACAATGGGTAAGAAAACTGAAACTTAGGTAGGAAGCCACACTAAAGTTGTAACGAGAAAACTCAAATGAGCAGCCCCTTGAAGGAAAAAAACTAAAGAATGTGAGGTTAATAGGGAGCAAAGAGATTAGGCAATAGAGATCCATAGCCCCATGGCAACTCTTCAAGTTTAAAAACAATTTTACAATAAGCAACATACAAGGTAAAACCGCAAGTTGCATCATCATAAATATTTCACATCAAAACCTTGAATTGCTTTAGAATAAGGACACTTGCATTTTCAATTTCAAAAATAAGTTATAGGCACAATGGGTAAGAAAACTGAAACTGAGGTAGGAAGCCACACTAAATATGCACCAGAAAACTCAAATGAGCAGCCCCTTGAAGGAAAAAAACTAAAGAATGTGAGGTTAACAGGGAGCAAAGAGATTAGGCAATAGAGATCCATAGCCCCATGGTAGCTCTTCAAGTTTAAAAACAACTTTACAGTAAACAACATACAAGGCTTCATCATAAATATTTCACATCAAAACCTTGAATTGCTTTAGAATAAGGACACTTGCATTTTCAATTTCAAAAATAAGTTATAGGCACAATGGGTAAGAAAATTGAAACTGAGGTAGGAAGCCACACTAAATATGCACCAGAAAAATCAAATGAGCAGCCCAATGTGAGGTTAACAGGGAGCAAGGAGATTAGGCAATAGAGATCCATAGCCCCATGGCAGCTCTTCAAGTTTAAAAACAACTTTACAGTAAGCAACATATAAGGTAAAACCGCAAGTTGCATCATCATAAATATTTCACATCAAAACCTTGAATTTATTTAGAATAAGGACACTTGCATTTTCAATTTCAAAAATAAGCTATAGGCACAATGGGTAAGAAAACTGAAACTGAGGTAGGAGGCCACACTAAATATCCATAGGAATAATACTCCCATAAAAGAATCATCTAAAAAGAAGGGAGAAAGAATAAAAAATAAAAATAAAATAAAAAGATCTTAACTTTGGCAGTAGTTTTTCATGAAAAATGTAAGCATGTATATATCATCAGCTTTTTAAGGGTACCACCCACATGTTTCTATTTTCCCTTCTCTCTGTCTTCTTAAGACTGCAATTTGTGCCTAACAAAAAGGAACCCCTCAACACAGCCCTTCTTCAACCAATACACACTACTGTGCAGAGGAATAAAACAACAGACAAAACCATTCAATCTCAAATTTACCATTAGGAACCTGAAACACAATCTGAAATAAGTGCGCCCAGTTGGACACCCCCTCCCTCCCCTGGTATAAAACAAGTCGGGTATAAACTTTAAAGATGCAGACATGTTCAATGTTAAAATTTAATTTAAAAAAATAGGATTTGAGGTTGAAATTATCTGGGAAATCAACATCAGAGTGAAGAAGTTCATTGGTTGAAGAATTAATAATCAAACTTACAGACATAAAAATTAAGATTGACAGCACTAACGATAACAAGTGATTATCAAAACGATTTGGGTAATGCAACATAAATGCTGGAGTGAGGAAGAGAAATAGCATAACTCACTTGCAACCCAGACACCAAGACAGACAAAGGCACAGCAGAGACACCGGCGGCGGTAAGGCGATGTATTGAATCCGAGGATAGAGGAGATTCAGAGAAGGAGAGAAAGGGAAGTTTTGGATTTTAGCTTGGGAGAGTCAGAGAATGAGAGAAGAGAGGAGAAGGAGAGGATTTGAGAGGGAAAGGTGAAGTTAGGGATTTCAGGGACTTAGGGATTTCAGCAATGGATTTCAAAAGAAACAGTTCTGAAATGCTAAAGGGAAGTAGGAAATAAATTTAAAGGATTCCAACAGAAAAAAAAAATGGAAAATACCGTTGGAACAAATAAAAATTTTAAAAAAACATTTTAAAAAATATTCTAAAGGTATATTCCGTTGGAATTCTTAAAAAAAAACTGTTGGAGTTTTCTAACGGTAATTTTGACGAAAAATTTAAACGGTAATGTAATTTCGTTGGAATTACCGTTAGAATTTATTACAATTCCAATGTAAAAAAAATACCGTTGGAATTTAAAAAAAAAAATTCCAACAGTATTTAGTTTCGTTAGAATCTTCCGTTGGAAAACTGTCTTTTTTTTATAGTGATTAGCTGGTTGTTGTGGGATGTCTAACACACTCCCCACACACAATTAGACTCTCAAACTCTCTCTAGTTTGTAAACCATTTTTGAAATTTAAAAAGGGTTTTCTAATTGTTTTCCATTTTCTTAATACAATTGATGGCGACTCTAAGTTTTCTTCTTAAAACTAATCTTTTTTTTTGGAAAAAAAAAAAAAGTCTACCATCGACGTCGTAGCGACCTTTGGGTATGTTATAACAGGCTGTAAATCTTTTGTGCTGAATAATGGAAAAGACCATCTATGAAAGTTTGACTCCAAATCCAATGAGGACATATTTTTGGGATATTCTTTGTTGAGCAAAGCATATAGGGTGTTCAACAAAAGAACTTTAATTGTGAAAGAATCTATGCATGTTGTCTTTGATTAATCTAATCCCCTCTTGAGCTCAAATGCTCTTGAGGAACTATAATTAGTGCAGGATAATCTCAAAATGCTTGTTAGAGCATAAAACAGTATGGAACTTGTACCTGAACCAATTCTACTAAAACTAGTTCAAGAATAAGCTCCACAGCAGAATGGTAGATATTCACTTCTAAGAGAAACTAGAACCTTAAAAATCATAGAATTGAAAAAGTTCTTAAAGATTTAAATAGAAGAATCAGCACTAGAGCTCCACTCAGGGACAAGCTTGTCAATCTAGCTTTTCTCTCATTTGTTGAGCCTTCAAACATCAATGAAGCTTTTAAAGATGAGGTTTGGATCATGGCTATGCAGGAATACCTAAACTAGTTTGTTAGAAACAAAGTATGCGATCTAGTTCCTCAACCAACGGATCATTCCATTATTGGCACAAGGTGGGTGTTTAGGAATAAACTAGATGAAGATGGCAAATTGGTAGCACAAGGCTTTAATCAGCAAGAAGGTATTGACTTTGAGGAAACTTTTGCTCCTATAGCTGGATTAAAAGCAACAAGAATGTTTCAAGAATTTTAAAATCTTTCAAATGGATGTAAAAAGTGTTTTTTTGAATGGCTTTATGAATGAATAAGTGTATGTCAAGCAACCCCCTGGTTTTGAAAATTTGGATTTTCCCAATCATGTGTATAAGCTTTCTAAGGCTCTCTATGGTTTTAAGCAAGCTCCAAGAGCTTGATATGATAGACTTAGTGAGTTTCTTATGCGAAATGGCTTCTCAAGAGGAAAAGTAGATACCACATTGTTCATCAAAAATGTTTCTCATCATATAATCATTGTTCAGATTTATGTTTGATGATATAATCTTTGGTTCTATTAATGATGTACTTTGTAAAGATTTTAAGAAATTAATGAAAAGTGAATTTGAGATGAGCATAATGGGAGAGCCTAATTTCTTCCTTGAACTATAAGTGAAGCAAACTGCTAATGGTATCTTCATTAACCAATCCAAATATACCCTAGAACTCCTCAAAAGAATTGGAATGAACAATGGAAAAAGTATTTCAATTTCTATGAGTCCTTCAAGTGTGTCCCAATGAATCTCATTTAACTGTTGTCAAAAGGATTTTTAGATACCTGATTAATTTTGTGAATGTTGGTTTGTGGTTTAGCAGAGATAGTTCTTTTGAACTAGTTTCCTATATTGATTCTGATTATGCTAAATGTTCAATAAATCACAAAAGCACTAGTGGAGCATGCTAATTTCTTGGAGGTACCTTGGTGTCTTGGCAATCCAAAAAGCATAATGAAATAGCTCAATCAATAATTGAAGCTGAATATATAGCAGCTAGACTTAACTACTCACAAGTATTATAGATAAAACAATAATTGGTTGACTATGGTATAATTCTTGACAAAATTCCTTTGCTGTGTGATAATACAAGTGTTATAAACATTGCAAAAATTCCAGTTTAGTATTCTATGACCAAGCATATAGACATATATAAAGTATCATTTTCTTAGAGATCATGTCATAAAATGGGATATTGAACTTTCTTTTGTTAGCAAAAGAAAGATTCAGTTCAGATTGTTGATATCTTCACTAAAGCACTAGCTAAAGAAAGATTATATTTTCTTAGACATGAGCTAGGCTTGATAAATTTGTCTTGATTAAGATAATTGTGTTTGCATTTTCTGTGTACATATGCATATCATTTTTTTGCTTTTGTCTGTTGTTCCAAGGGTTGGTTGAGATTTAATTTTACTTGGTATGTTCCTGAATCTTTTGCAATGATGACTGAATTTTTTTTTTGAGGAATGTTTATTTCTGCCTAAAATTCTCTTTGATCCCTTTCAACTTTCTTATTTGGGCTGCCAAATTTTTGTTTTTCTAAAATCCATCTAGACCTTTTATTTCAAAAGTATTTGGACTATTCTTTTGGGCTCTATTTTAAAAAGGAATTCCATTTTTTTTAGGCTGGTTACATATTACTTTGTTCTGGGCCTTGATTAATTCGGCCCGCATTTTCTGGTCTTCGGCCAAATGAACACTCCACTAATCGTCCCTTGAAACTCTCTGTTTTGATGTCTTTCTTCCCCAGTTTCCGCTTTCTTCTCTGCATTCAAATTTTTCCCTAAACTGTTCAACTACCCTATTTTTTTTTTTTTATTCTACAAACTTCCTCTGCACGTTCCATTCCCACTCCCTCTGTTTTCTCTATTTGTGCTAAAGTTCTCACATTTTTCTTCTGCATCGTGTAGCACAGTGATCACTACAAACATTTTATTTTATTAGTGGTTATCAGGTCACTGTCGGTTGAAAATAATGAGAAAAATAAGTTTAATCAGTTGATTTTGGATGAAGACTTTACAAACTCATGATGCTCCAAATTGACCCAACATGTATATAATTTTCAAATTTTGAACTATTTCTATGCTTCACTTTTTTCCTTTCAAATTTTCAAACTTTTTCAGCTACCCTACCCCTTTTTCATTGCAAGTCTCCCTCAAGTCTTATGACTTTTTGATATTTTTATTTCTTTTACTTCTTAATTTATCTTCACTCCTCACTCCTTCCTCACATCTTCTTCTCTTCCAAAACCGAAACACTCTCTCTTTCTCTCTTTCTTTCTGCATCGTATCTATCCTTCACTCCCAATATTCTCTCTTGAATAATTTCATCCTAACAACCCAGCAAGAAGCACTAAGAAGAGCATCAAGGTAGAGATCATTTGACACATGGTGTGCTGATACCAAATCTGGTCTACTACTTTACTCCCTCCCCTCTCTCCCATCCAAAACTGAGGATTCGTGCACACAAGACAGATTTGGTGGTGTGCTAGTTTTCCTTGTGTTTGAGTGGCAAGAAACTGGGAAAATTCACAGAACTCCTGCAATTCTTCAAGCTACTGGAACTATTGTAAGCGACCGATACTCACCCCTATTGGCTATAACGTGACTACTATATACAGTGCCAGTCTCTCTTCCTTTGTGGTCAATATTAAGGCATAATCTCAACTTACAGTCATGGAGAAAGCTTGCTTCTTTTTCTCTTTCCTCATATTGTCAGCACACTATTTCCTGTCCTCTTCAGCTCAGAGCAACACCAGCATCACAACAGACCAATCTGCACTTCTAGCCTTCAAATCTCATATCACTTTGGATCCTCACAATATGTTGGCTAATAGTTGGTCTACTTCTTCCTCAGTATGCAACTGGTTTGGAGTCACTTGCGATGTCTCAAATGAAAGAGTCATAGCCTTGACTCTACCAAACATGAATTTAAGTGGATCAATTCCTCCACATTTAGGGAACTTGTCTTTCCTTGTTGAACTTGACCTTCACGACAATAGTTTCCATGGTAATTTTCCCAAAGAGTTATCCTCGTTACATAGATTGAAGGTGTTTAACTTATGCACTAACAATTTTACTGGAAAATTTCCTACATGGATGGAAGAGTTACTTGAGCTCCAACAATTGAGTCTTTGTAATAACAGTTTCACTGGTTCTATCCCTCCATCGCTCTCCAACTTGTCACAACTCCAAACTTTGAATTTGAGCTTTAATTTCATTGAAGGGAATATTCCTACACAGCTTGGCAGGCTTGCCAACCTGAAAGTTTTGGATTTGGCACATAATCAGCTTTCCGGCAGCATTCCTTCTTCAATCTTCAATGTCTCCACACTCCAAGTGGTGGATTTTGGGAATAACTCCTTTTCAGGTCTATCTTTACTTGCCAAATATGGTTTGTGTATATCAGAAAGCTTTTTTTTTTTTTTTCCTTTTTTTAATCTCAATATTTATGTTCTGCAAGCTAATTTCCTATGCTTTTGAAGTATTTCTTGATGAATAGTTTGTAATGATGGTTATAGAACCAAGTCTTACATTGATTGAATTAAAAAATGTAAAAGACTTTATAAAGGCAAACTAAAGTTATAAAGTAACTTTAGATAAATGGGTCACACAAGCTAAAAGGTTTATAAAACAAACAGTTGTATCTGTTTGGTTTATGAGTAAAATCAAATAGACAGTTGTGTCTATTTTGAATAGACAATTATGTCTGTTAATTACTAACCAGTCATATTTGTTCATTAATATTTTTTCAAGTCTATAAAAAGGAACTTCCCAATGTTTAATATTCACTTTTCTATTTAGAGTTTTTAAGGGCTTTGTTGTATCATAGGGTAACTTGCTTTTAATAGAGAAGCAATATTACACTCAATACGGTGTAATTATTCACACCTCAAAGTCATTCATTTATANAGACAATTGTGTCTATTTCGAATAGACAATTATATCTGTTAATTACTAACCAGTCATATTTGTTCATTAATATTTTTTCAAGTCTATAAAAAGGAACTTCCCAATGTTTAATATTCACTTTTCTATTTAGAGTTTTTAAGGGCTTTGTTGTATCATGGGGTAACTTGCTTTTAATAGAGAAGCAATATTACATTCAATACGGTGTAATTATTCACGCCTCAAAGTCATTCATTTATAGTCTCCATTGTTGTTTTCCTAACATTTCCCTCACTACTAATGTTTTCACCATGTCATATTTTAATATCACTTTTTTCTTTTTTGGAAAAAGCTAGGTTAAAAATGTAAGGAATGATTAAGATAAGAAAAACTAGAATTAGGAACTTAAATTAATAATTTTCTTTCCTTGTTTTGATGCTTCCACATGCACACAAATATATTTAGGTATATTTGGTAAAGGGAGTATCATTTACTCTTTTTTTAAGGAGTAACAATAAGTGTAAACATTACTCTTAAATTATGTTTGGTATGCATAATATCATCAGGTTGACTAACTTGACTTTTCCTGTATAAATTGAAGGAAACATTCCACAAAAAATTGGTGATCTTCCACAGTTGAGAAGCATAAATTTGAGCAAAAACAAACTTTCAGGATCCATACCACCATCCCTTTTCAACGTCTCAATGCTTCAAGAGATTCAATTAACTTACAATAACCTATCTGGCAGTCTCCCATCAGATATGTGCCATAATTTTCCAAATCTAGAGTTATTGGACCTTTCTGGGAATGCACTTTCTGGTCAAATACCACCAAGTTTGCATCATTGTAAAGAGCTCAAATATCTTATGATCATCAGCAACAAACTTAATGGATACCTACCTACTGAAATTGGGAAATTACCTATGCTTGAGGAGTTGGATCTCAGCTTCAACAATTTGACAGGTGTGTTNTTTTTTTTTTTTTTTTTTTTTTCTTTTGTATCTTTGATAAAGCACTCAAGTAATCTCAACTTATATATCAATTCAAATCATAATGCTTGACTTCGCTGCATGTAGGTGTACGATTGATTAAAAATTAAACATCAATACTATACTTTAGAATTTGAATGTTCCTTTTAACTAAAATACCTTAATATAATCTAATCTTTAGGATTGTTTTTTCCTTTTGTCCAATTTATATAACAGGTCCACTTCTGTCTCTTTTCAACATCTCCACTTTGAGATTGATCAATCTTCGGTATAACAATTTCGGTGGTGAACTCCCACAAGAAATGTGTGATAAGGCTCACTCCTTACAACATATTTCCATATATAACAATGGCATTGGGGGAAGCATTCCAAGGTCAATTATCAACTGCACTTCATTGAGACGGATATATTTTGGAGCAAACTTCTTTACAGGTATCCTTCTGGTTTTTCTTCCTTTATAGGGATTGTATCATAGTGTACTATAAGGGTAGATTGTGCTAGTTGCTTTAGCTTTGGAGTAAGGTGACCATCAAAACTTTCAAGAAACTCAGAATGGTTGGAAATAAGAGGTTTGAGAAAAATGAATCGAATTTGCGTAATAACATATATTGTAATATTGCAGGTTCTATACCACCTGAAATAGGTGAGCTTAACCTAGAGGCGTTGCATTTGCAAGACAACAGCTTGACAGGATTTATTCCTCCAAAAATCTTCAACATCTCAAGCTTAAAGGCCTTGTCACTATCAATAAATAAACTCTCAGGCAATCTTCCATTTTTTCCTGATCAAATCATCCCCAACCTTCAATACCTTTATATTTCGACTAACAACCTCAGTGGTAAAATTCCCAGTAATATTTTCAATGCTACAAATCTTTTTGATCTAATGCTATTCAACAATCGATTTAGCGGAGTTATACCCAACTCATTAGAGAATTTAAGAAGCATTCAGCGTTTCTATCTACATGGAAATATGTTAACTAGTGATCCTTCTTCTCCAGAAATTGGCTTCTTCAATTCATTGTCAAAATGTAGACAATTGCAAAAGCTTAGGTTTTCATCGAATTATTTCAAAGGAACCCTTCCTAGTTCTGTTGGAAACCTCTCTAGTTCTCTTCAAACTCTGGAATTGGGGAATTGCGAGATCAAGGGAAGCATTCCTAAGGAAATTGGAAATTTGAGCAACTTGTATTTTTTAGAACTCGGCCGGAATGAACTTGTTGGACCAATTCCTGCTACACTTAATGGTTTAGTGAGCATCCAGGTTCTGCATCTAGGAGACAACAAACTAGAGGGTGCAATTCCTGACCAGGTTTGTCAACTAAGAAATTTGAGTGAGTTAGTTCTAAGTAAAAATGGGTTTTCTGGGTCAGTGCCATTCTGCACAGGCAACCTAACTTTTCTCAGAAAGCTTTACTTGGACTCCAACCATCTAACCTCAATAATACCCTCTACTTTTGGGAGTCTTACAAATATCTTGGAGGTAAACTTGTCTTCAAATGGTTTTACTGGGTTTTTGCCACCTGAGATTGCTAATATGAAAGCAGTGATAAACTTGGATCTTTCAAAGAACCATTTTTCAGGGAATATTACTAGTCGGATTGATGGTTTACAGAACATATTGAACCTCTCATTGGCAAACAATTTGTTACAAGGCCCTATTCCTGATTCAATTGGCAAAATTCTAAGCTTGGAATTGTTGGACTTGTCACATAATCTTCTATCTGGCATCATCCCTAAGTCATTAGAGAAACTTAGTTATCTCAAATTCATCAATTTGTCTTACAATAGACTACAAGGAGAAATTCCTAGTGGTGGTCCTTTTATAAATTTCACATCTCAATCATTTATGATGAATGATGCACTCTGTGGTAGACCTTTACAGCCATGTCCTATTGGAGCAAAGAAAAGTAAGACAACACAAAAGCTTCTATTGGGATTGGCACTACCCTTAATTGTGATAACCATTTTAGTTGGATCTGCAATTCTCCTATTATGCCGGAGAGAATACCGTGAACGTCCAAGTCCAGCTATTATAGATTTACAATTGCCAATGCGAATTCCCTATGTTGAACTTTTGGAGGCAACACAGAGATTTGATGAGAGCAATCTTCTTGGTAGAGGAGCTTTTGGTTCTGTCTTCAAAGGTGAGCTTTCGAATGGAATGCTGATTGCAGTTAAAGTGTTCAACTTGGATTTGCTGGATGCATTAAGGAGCTTTGATGTAGAATGTGAAGTTATGCGCAATCTTCGTCATCGTAACCTTGTTAAAATCATTACAAGCTGTTCAAATGTGGTTGATTTCAAAGCATTGATAATGGAATTTGTGCCAAATGGGAGCTTAGAGAAGTGGTTGTATTCTCATGACTATGTGATAAATTTCTTACAGAGGTTAAACATAATGATAGATGTTGCATCAGCTTTGGAGTATCTCCATCATGGTAACTCAAAACCAGTGATTCACTGTGACCTGAAGCCAAGCAATGTTTTGTTGGATGAATACATGGTCGCTCATGTTTGTGATTTTGGCATTGCTAAACTCTTAGAAGAAGGACAATCTATAACATATACCAACAAGTTGGCTACTTTTGGTTATATTGCACCAGGTATGTTGTAATGAAATACTTGTATTATGTATCTTTTCCGTTTTTTCTTTTTGGTATCTTTATTCTCAAAGAAACTTTACTAAAGCTCAATTCTTTTCTTAACTACTTTTGCAATTTTGATTGATGGCAGAATTTGGATCAAAAGGTATAGTGTCTATAAAAGGAGATGTGTACAGTTATGGAGTTATGTTGATGGAAGTATTCACAAGAAAGAAGCCAACTCATGAAATGTTTGTAGAGGGGCTAAGCTTGAAGTCATGGATCCAAGAGTCAATGGGAGGTGAAATTGTTCAAGTTGTAGATCCTGATTTACTTGAGGGATCTGAGGAACACGTTACTTTTGCTAAGGAAGTCTCCATATCAAGTATCATGGAGTTGGCTCTGAATTGTTGTGTAGACTCTCCAGAAAAGAGATCTAGTATGAAGGATGTGTTAGATGGGCTAAACAAAATCAAAACTAGTTTTTTGCAAATGGTAGTAGGAAGTCCATTTTTATAGAAAACAATAATCTCGTCTAGTAAATAATTTGTAAAAATGTCAAATGTCAAATTCACAAAGTTTAGTGTACCAAAAGTATAGGAAATATCCTTATTCAAAATTGCTTNTTAAAATTTTTTTTTTTTTTTTTTTTTTTACTTTTGCAAGTGAGGTAGGAACCTAGAGGGGTGAATAGAGTGACAAGAACAATTGAAATAGTTTTAAAAAAATTTAGTATCATTACAAATATATTAAAAATCAAATCACTCAGTATGTGTCACATCCTTAAATTATTGACAAAATTTGCATTTAAAATAGTCAAAGAAAATTACTAATATTTGAATTGGTTTTTGGTTTCTTGTATTGCTTTGTTTATGTATTTTACAATGAACTAATTATTTTGACACATATTAAGCAATTCTATTTTTTGAGATTTTTACGATGATACCAAAATTAAAAGTTTATTCTACCTCAAACTTCTAGTGAGAGGTATTTTTCATTTTTACTATCAAGGCTAACCTAGCATCCCCTACATATAACAATGTGTGTATTGACATGTGAGTGTAATATGTGCGTATTGGCATATCTACAAATAATATTACTCATTAATAAAAAAATCGTTACCATAGAAGAAGCTCTGGGTGTCAAAGAGGAAGAGGCTTTGGAAGAGTGGTACAGCCTCTCAACCCCTTAAGACTTGATTACTTCATGTTCTCGAATTCAACCTCATGTATCCTGCTCCCTAGCACACTGAATGTGTTATCCTCGATCTAAATAAAAAAATTAAAAAAAAAATTAAGAAAGGAAGCTCTGGGTGTCAGACTTTCCGCAAAGGGACCTGCACTTTCAAAGATGGCCACAATGGTGTTTATCATTCATCTTGGACCACATGCACCTCTTTGTGGCTAAACATTGGTATGCAATAAATATAGCAGAACACTTTCTCATTGCGCACTGTCTAATACATAACAAATATTTAACGATATATGACGGTAGTGGCACACCTCGCACACTGCCTAATAGATAACATGTATTTTAAGATATATGATTGTAATGGCACTTCATGCACTGCCTAATAAATAACAAATATTCACCTCTCTTGGCTATAAGAATGAAGATATTTAATGTCAGAGGATCAATCTGTATTATACACTATTTTTCCCTTTTCTTAACATTACATTCTTAATAGCAATATGAAAGTTAGAAGTTAGGTAATAATCACAAATTTCTGGACCCCTCTTGCATGTCATCCAATTCACTCTAGATCCCTCTATATATATATATATATATATCCTTTCAAGGCAAGCTTCATTATCAAATCTTCATCCTATATAATATATCATTCATCTTTTGGAATTTCAGATAT
The DNA here is from genome assembly GCA_003255065.1 of Cercis canadensis. Lineage (NCBI taxonomy): Eukaryota > Viridiplantae > Streptophyta > Magnoliopsida > Fabales > Fabaceae > Cercis > Cercis canadensis. The sequence goes on along the minus strand of QAOA01008180.1, from coordinate 312,794 downwards.
CTCCAACAATGGTTTTCTTACCAGTTGTGTATCTGTCCCTATTGCAATTCATCGTGCATAAAACAACTCTAGCCAACGATCCCACAGAAGGATTTACTAGTCTTCCATTGAACAATTCCAATTTTTTCCTTCAAAAGCGTTACAATATAAAGGAGTATTATCCACATCATGACACATCACATGTTATCCATGTAACAACTTTCAGTTAAGAAGTCCTGTGTATATGTATCTCTTATCCTTAGCCTACATTTAAAGTTTTGTATTTAAACATAGGACAATACTAGGAATATTCTTTTATTTGTTACCAATAGAATCCTGTATATATTGACATCAAGTCATCGAATATAATTAAGTTCGTGTTCCCATTTTTGTGTTTACTCTATTATGGTATCAGAACTCTAAAAGTGCTCTCACCAGCCACCTCTATCGATTCCTTTTTTTTCCCTTCCGCATTTAATCACAAACATGGCCAACTCCTCTACAATTAATTATGTTCCCTTCCAGTCAGCTACTGCCTCCACATATCTCATCACCATCAACGCCTCCAACCTAGTTATCAAGCTCACCAGCCACAACTATGTTGACTTGGCGAAGCAAATGAAGTCTATGTTGATTAGGTATGAGCTTGTCGGTTATATCACTGGCTCAACCCCTTGTCCTCCTCCTACCATCGAACACTATGGTGAGGATGTTGAGTATCCCTTGTGTACTTTCTAGATCAGATAGGATCACTTTTTGCTACTAGCTTTCATGGCAACTTGTAACATTGATGCAAGGGTTGTCATTTCTCAAGCCACCATGTCTCAAGAAGCTTGGGAACAACTTCACAGAGCCTTTGTCAATCGTTCCCGGTCCTATATTATGACCTTAAAGGAACACCTCTCCAACCTCACGAAGGGCCCCTCCACTGTTTTTGAGTATCTTTGGAATGTCAAGAGCATTTATGACAAACTCACAATTATTGGTCACCCACTAGACGAGATTGACCTTGTTCTCCATTGCCTCAGTTGTCTTGGATATGCTTTCAAGGAAATTACTGCTGCCCTTAGGGTGTGAGAGACACCCATCTCTTTTGATGAGTTGTTTGATACTCTCACTGACTATGAGTCTCACCTGAAAAAGGAAGACAAGCCTCTTAATGCCCCTATCTCAGCTCACCATGCTAGGTGCACTTCTTCTCAGTACTCCACTCGACCTCATCGTTCCCATGGCCACCCCAATTCGCAGCACTCTCACACTACCTCTCCCAATACGGATGCACCCCGTAGGCACCAATCTCCACTGCTGAGCCAATTCTGTAATCACAAGGGCCACACTACCAAATATTGCTACAAAATAGCAAACAACCCTAATGTTGGTCGCTCTGCTAATGCTGCTGCCACCATTGGTCAATCCAAATCTCACTGGCTTATTGACTCCAAAGTTACCCATCACATTACAAATGATTTTGGGAACCTCTCTGTGTCATCTGAATACTATGGCCCTGATAATCTTACTGCTGCCGATAGTAGCCAGCACCCCATTACTCACACTGGTTCAATTTATTTGCCCTCTTCTTTAAAGTTATCTCATGTTCTCCTTGTTCCCTCTATTGACACTAATCTCATATTTGTGTCTCAACTTTGTCATCAAAATAACGTGTTTGTGAAATTTTTCTCTCATTGTTTTCAGGTCAAGGCTTTGAGAACAGGGTAAATACTGGTGCCAGGGCCAAATGATAATCATGTCTACAAACTTACAACTACTCCCACCAAACCCCTTGCTGCTGTCGTCAAGCTCATTCCCTCTCCCTATTGCTAGCACCAATGCCTAAGCCACCCTACCTCACCTCTATGTTGCACGGGGACGGGAATGGGAACGGGGACGGGGACAGGGACGAAAAGCGGGAACGGCGATTTTTTAAAAACGTGGGTACGGGGACGCCACGTGTACCCTATTTTATATATATATATATATATATATATTAAATAAAATAAATAATATTAAAATTTTTAAACATTAAAAAATATCAACAGTTTTCAATCAAGCCACCCTTCACTTGGTTCAGCAATGGAGGAAGAAAATAGGCACCACCGAAGAGAAACCAGAGGAGCTGAAGGTTGAAATTTGGTGAAAATGGGGAAAAACAGCCCAAAAATCTGAGGTGAACTCGGGTTAGGGATGAAAAATGGGGGGCACAGTCCGTACGGCGTCGTTTTGGCAAATCTGGGCTTCCTACTCTTCCCAAAAACGGCGTCGTTCAACTTAAATCCCATAACCGCAGCTTCAAAATGACGCCGTTCCACTAAAACAAAAAATCCGGCCTCCAAAACGATGTCGTTATAAATGACCGGCTTTTTGAAAAGGTTTCGTTGGCCTTTTTTTTGGCGAAACGTGACGTTTCGAAACGTAAAAAATAAAAAAATAAAAATAAAAAAACCAAATTTCTGGGTATTTTTCGGCGTTTCCTCCCTGTGGAACGCGTTTCGCGTTTCGTCCCCGTCCCCAAAACGGGGACGTGCCTTCTTTACACATTTCGGTGCAACTGAGCCTCACCTACTCTCCAACGCATTCTTCATCATCACAAGCTCCCTGTGTCAAAAGCATCTTTCCCTTCTTGTGTTAATTGTTTAGCAAATAAAAGCCACAAACAACCATTTACTTGATCTAATTTATCTAGTTCAAGAGTCTTGGATAATGTATATTCTGATGTTTAGGGACCTTGTCCCATCCCTCTCCCCATTGCTAGCACCAACGCCTAAGCCACCCTACCTCACCTACTCTCCAACGCATTCTTCATCATCACATGCTCCTTGTGTCAAAAGCATCTTTCCCTTCTTGTGTTAATTGTTTAGCAAAAAAAAGCCACAAACAGCCATTTACTCGGTCTAGTTTATCTAGTTTAGGAGTCTTGGATATTGTATACTCTGATGTTTAGGGACCTTGTCCCATTCAATCAATTGATGGCTATCATTATGATGTTATTTTTATAGATTATTTCTCCAAATACGTTTGGCTCTATCCCATGAAACGCAAATCCGATGTTTCTTTCATTTTTCAAATGTTTCATGCCTTGGTTGAAAAAGCCTTTAACTCCAAACTTAAAACATTATACACTGATAATGGAGATGAATATATTGCTCTTCGGCCATATCTTCGCTCCAATGGTATCTCACATCTTACTACACCACCTTACACCCCCCGAACACAATGCTCTTTTTGAACGGAAGCATCGGCACCTTGTGGAAACCGCACGATGTCACCTTCATCAAGCCTCTTTGCCACCAAAATTCTAGTCCTATGCCCTAACCACTATTACCTACCTTATCAACTACATGCCCACTCCTGGCCTTAATCACAACATGCCATTTTTCATTCTTTTTCAACACAATTCTAATTATCTCAAACTCCATACCTTTGGTTGCCTTTGCTTTCCCTGACTTAAACCCTACACGTCTTACAAGCTTCAACCCCAGCCTACCCCTTGCATTTTTCTTGGTTATTCACTTACACATAGTGCTTTCATTTGTTTTAATTACAAGAGTCATAAATTTTATTTTTCTCAGCATGTTAATTTTGTCGAAAATCAATTTCCATATTCCAATTTACAACAGTCATACTCAAAACAAACTCTCACTCCCATTCCATCTGTTCTGGCCCCACATGACCTTATCTCTTTTGAACCAACTTCTTCATACTGTCCATCACAGTCCCAACCTATCATAACCTCCTCTAGTCCTGGTCCCACTCTTTCCTCACCACTAAATTTAAATTTTTCTCAAGACTCCCACCTTATTCAGACCTTCTCACCAACGTCTTGCACCAACTCTGTGTCCTTGCCAATTTTAAATCCTACCCTCCTTCTCTCCTCATCCCACTCTCATACGGAACCTTACTTTCCAAGGCCTGCAACTAGCTCTCAAGTCACAACAACAAATCTTGACCCAATTCTAGTATTGCATCTGTGTTCTCAAGGTCTGACCCCAAGTAATTCTTCTCTCTCTCATCCTTCTTCTTCTTTACTTGGCATTCACCCTATGCGTACTTGGGCCAAAAATAACATCTTCAAGCCTAAACGTTCCTATATTGTAACCAAATATCTCATTCCTCCTCTTCTTGAGCCCTCCTGTGTCACCCCAAGCTCTAAAGTCTCCCCACTGGAGACAAGCTATGTCTGAAGAATTCACTGCCCTCATGACCAATGGCACCTGGGACCTTGTCCCTTCTCAACCCAACTTTAATGTTGTCGATAACAAGTGGGTTTTTTAAGTCAAACATCATCCAATGCCTGGGGTTGATTATTTTAATACGTTTAGCCTTATAATTAAACCTCAAACTATCAAAATTGTTCTTACTATTGCACTGTCTAATGGCTGGCCTATGCACCAACTAGATGTGAACAATACTTTTCTGCAGGGAAATTTATCTGAGGAAGTCTATATGTGTCAATCTCCTAGTTTTGTGCATCAACAGTACCCCACCTATGTTTGCAAGCTCAAGAAAGCTCTCTATGGCTTAAAACAAGCACCTCGTGCTTGGTATCATGCTCTTCGTCAACTTTTACTTTCTTATGGTTTTGTCAACTCAAAATCTAACACATCTCTCTTTGTTTATAAGCATGACTCGATGCTGGCCTATTTCCTTGTTTATGTTGATGATATCTTATTAACAGGAAATAATTCAAAGTTCCTCAACTAGTTCTTCGTTGTCATCTCCTAAGCTTTTTCTCTCAAGGACCTTGGTTCTCTTAATTATTTCCTTGGTATTGAACTTGTGCCCACCCCATAAGGGCTGTTCCTCAACCAACATAAATATATTCGTGGTGTTCTAGAAAAATCAAGCATGCACGGTGCCAAACCAGTGTGCACACCCAAGGCCCCATCCTTCAAATTTTCCAGCGAGTCTTCCTCCACTGATGCCACTACTTTTCACAAGCTAGTTGGCTATCTGCAGTACCTATCTCTCACTAGGCTTGATATTGCCTTCACTATCAATAAACTTGCCCAACATATGCAGGCCCCTACAAAAAATCATCTACAAGCTCTCAAATGCTTACTTCGCTATCTCAAGTCCACTCTCACCTTTGGCATTCATCTTCAATATGGCCAGCCCCTTTCTCTCATTGCTTACTGTGATGTGGATTGGGCAGGAGACTCTGCTGATCGCATGTCCACATGGGCTTATATAGCTTATTTTGGACAATCCCTTTTTGTGGTGCTCTAAAAAGCAACACAAAGTTGCACGTTCATCTACTGAGGCAGAGTACCAGACCATTGCCTCCACAGCCATTGAACTTCTTTGGCTTCAAAACATTCTTATTGAACTTGGGCTCAAACTCCCTTCATCACCTATTATTCACTAGGATAATTATTGGAGCTACCTACCTATGTGCAAACCTCATTTTTCACTCTAGAATGAAATACATTTCTATCAACTATCACTTTGTCCGAGAACTTGTTGCTGCCAAAGCTCTGTGTGTCTCTCACATTCCTTCGCAACACCAGCTCGTAGACTTGCTCACCAAACCACTAGCTGGGCCTCGGTTTTAGACACTACGGAACAAGATTGGTGTCGTTAATCCAACCACCATCTTGCGGGGGCGTAAAGGAGTATTATCCACATCATGACACATCAGATGTTATCTATATAACCACTTTCAATTAAGAAGTCCTGTATATATGTATCTCTTATCCTTAGTCTACATTTAAAGTTTTGTATTTAAACATAGGACAATACTAGGAATATTCTTTTATTTGTTACCAATAGAATCTTGTATATATTGACATCAAGTCATCAAATATAATTAAGTTTGTTTTCACATTCTTGTGTTTACTTTATTACAATATTCCTGCAAATCAGCGTTACAGATTCAGACATGGAGTTCATAAATTTTGGGTATTCTCTACAGACAAGCCTCACACGCGTGGCGGTACGACACGTCCACGTACTGAGTTTCACATAACAATAAGCATCTAAATCCAACTTTGATTAATGAACTTAAGTTGCAGCTCTTTGGGTTCAACCCTAATTCTCCTGCAATCGATTCTTTATTTACCGTCTTGAATAGCATAAACTACTCTATTTACTGCCTCAAACACAGCAAATCATTGCTTCATAAAGCACAAACCATTATTTATTTTCAAGGATATGATTATACATCCGGTGTATGGCAATTTAATGGGTACAGGTATGTGCCAAATGGCACCACCGGGGTGTGCATTATGCAAGTGTTTGGTGGAAAATCCTTAAGCACAACCCTGCAACTTAGGGTTTATGATGGTTCACTCACTTATTACACGTCCCCAATTCTTGATCAGAACATCTACAATAGGTGGTTCCGGGTAAATGTGACTCATGATGTGTGTGCCACCATTGTGAAGGCTAATATTAATGGAGTTCTCAAGTATCAAGGAGCTGACCATGGAAATGACACTCACTACTTTAAAATTAGAGTTTATACACAAGTTAATGAGTCTAACTATATGGAATCACATTAGAAGAATATAAAAATTTTCAAAGAATAATTTGTTTAGGATTTATGCAATTTTAGGTTCTGTATTAGGCTTCTTTATAAATAAACTAGTTGGGAACCATATATATAATTGTTGAATTAGGAATCAGTTTCTAGCTTTTCATCAATTTGAAGTAGGCGAACTTGATATTAATGAGTAATATTTTAAAGTCATTATTAGACATGGTTTAATGATAAAGAATTTGATTAATTTGCTGGAGTTAGGGGGATAAAGCTCTGTGTTATCATATAACCAAAACAAAAGTAATATAAGAAGGAAATAAGTTAAAAATGCGCCAGAACAATAGAAATACAAAAAATGTTATGACAGGGATTAGAACTAATAGTGAAAGTTGGAATAGCAAATTCAGTTGTTTATTCACTTACTTTTATTAATTATGAAGTCAATTTAAGTTAAACTTAAAACCACCAACTTATCATACTCATTCTCTCTATTCTTGGTGGTGGATTCTTGATATCTACAAAGGTTAACATAATTTTGGCTGAAACTGGCACAAAACAGAAAATCAAGATCTTTGATTGAGATACAAACTTCAAGAATTTTGCATTAGAGACTGGCCGAAAACATAAACTTGCCAGCATCATACCTCATTAAGGGTACTTTGCCTTCAATAACTGGGTTTATTCTACCTAATCTAAACAAAAATTAACCTTCCAAAATCAATTTAAAATAACTTGTCCAAACATAAACTACCAAAATCAATTCTCCCTAAACCCAATTCTACCCATAATTTAATATAAACATCACTACAAGAAAAACGTTAATTAGTCACAGAATTTTCTCACAGACTAAAATTCTGTGAGAGAATCTCGACATTTATCACGGATTTCTCACGGAATATGACTATTGAGATTTTCTCAATAAATTTTTCACGGAAAAGATTTTCCGTGAGAAAAATCCATGATAAAGTCCGTGAAAATTTGTTTCCCAAATGTTGTCATTAATGTGTTCGCTTTTCTTACGGAAAAGGTCCGTGAGAAAGTCTGTGAGAAACTTCAACACATTGTTTCACTTAAAATTTGAATTTTTTAAGGTTTTCTCACGGAAAAAATTCATGAGAAAGTCCATGAGAAAACCTATTTTTCTTCTTCCTCCCGAACATGTCGCTGCCATTCTCCATTTTCAAAGGTTTCAAGCTTTTTCTCTCTCATTTTCAAAAATTCATGAGAAAGTCCATGAGAAAACCTGAGGCATTTTTGCACCATTCTTGGCAATGATTGGTGGATTTTTTGATAGTTCACCTCCAAATTTGGCCTATCGATTCAGTTTCTCCATTTGTAGCGCATTGAGGTAGGCATTTAAATATGCTTTATCAAACTAGAAATAGACCAGAGTATGCAAAACAAAGATAGCAATGCCATGCCTCCATGTCCATGAGATTTGGTTCATGTTCATTGTAGTTGATTTTTTGTGCATTTTGCCTTAGTAGTAGCATGTTATATTTTCATATTTGGGATAATAACACTTGTTTTCCGTCACCTATGTCTATAACTGGAAATGAAGTAGTGGATACAATGTAGGGAGAGGACCATTTAATGTCTAGTACAGTTTCTCTATCTCCATGCTTAGGTATTAATTACAAGAGTATGATGCACTAAATCCTCTAATTATATTTTGAACTATCTTGTTTATCTTATATAGGATAACTTAGAGCTAATGCATTAAACTATAACTTGTAAGAATGAGCAATAGTCTCTATTTTTCTTAAACTTATTCTCACTTAGCTTATAAGCTAATATTGCATTCACATTTTGGCTATAAATACTTTTCTTGATTATAAAGAAATAGTGAATGTGGCATTACACTATATTTACACAAAGGATGTGGTAACTTTCCTATGCTAAAATTTGGATTACCTGTAGAAATCCTGCGATTCTTTGTGTTTGTGTGAAATTTTGAATTCTTGGAATGTTCAAGTTTTAGGGGAGACTCTGCTTAAATTTTTATTTATGGTTTAGGGTTAGAGTTTAGTGATTACATTTAGGGGTTTAGGGTTAAGGGGTTAGGATTTAGGGTTTGAGGTTTAAGGATTAAGATTTAGGGGTTAGAGTTTTAAGGGTTTAGGGTTAAGGGGTTTGGGATTTAGTGTTAGGGTTTAAGATTTAGGGTCTTAGGATTTAGAGTTTTAAGGGTTAAGATTTGGAGTTTAAGGCTTGGGGTTTTGGGGCTAGGGTTTTGGGGTTAAGATTTAAGGTTTAGAGTTTTTGGGTTTAAGGGTTAGGGTTTTGGGGTTTAGGATTAGGATTAGGATTTTAGGGGTTTAGGGTTAAGGGGTTAAGGTTTTAAGAGTTTGGGGTTAAGGGTAAGGTTTTATGGGTTTTGAGTTAAGGGGTTAGGGTTTAGGAGTTGGAGGTTTAGGGTAAAAGGGTTTAAGGGTTAGGGTTTAGGGTTTAAGGTTTAGGATTTAGAGTTTAGGGTTTAGGAGTTAGGATTTAGGGTTTGTGGTTTTGTGTTTTAAGGGTTAGGGTTTAGGTTTGACTTTAAGAATTACTATTTTTATTGTTCTAACATTTTCATTAGTTTTATTTAAATTGTATGACAGATGTCAAACCACTCGAGACAGTCTTCTCCCACAGTTAGGTAGCCGTCCAAGAGGGACAGAGGCAAGGCTATTGCTTGGCCTTCTCATACTGAGCCAGCTTGTCTATGTTCATGCCAACCCGGGGTTGGCACGCACCCCATAGCCCACGGTAACGGAGGAGGGGTGCTCAGAAGCCCCAACCACAGGCTCAACATCATCGACCGCTGCGGGATCATCTTACTCTAGTTCGTCCATTTCAGACTCTCCACGACCATGACCGGGCTCCCAACAGTTTGATGATCGACTAATTATTGTGCCACACGAGAGAAAAGAGTAAGTTAATTCCAATATTTGTTATTTGAATTTTTTTTTATTACTTTATTTCTATTACTTAACAATTAACTATGTTTTTTTTTTTCAGCTTTTACCTTTTTGAGGAGTCCATGAACATACTTTTGGCTCTCTACAAGTCGAAGTATGAGCAGTATTGGCTGGACTTTATCTCAGTTTCTGATGAAGTGAAGGAATTCTAGTGCATTGGCAGAGAGTCCAACACTCCAGAGGTTTTTCGTCACCTCTAGCACAGCTCTACTAAGGGCTGGGTACATCAAAAAGTGGAGTCTACCTATGTAAGTATTAAATTATTCTTAACTCTTTATGTGAGCAATTACAAGTATTAATTCTAATACTAACCTAATAGAGTTATCTATGTAGACTGAGTTTGAGAGATGTCGGTCCGAGAGCCAGCCAAGCCATTTTCTTCTTTTGTTGCCAACACCGGGCTATGGCTCTACATCGTCGGCGGAAAGAATAAGAAAGGCCAAATTTACGGCTTAGGCTCTGAGGCTGGAATTTTAGACTCTGCCTCCGCACAGCCTACCCAGCCTTCCTAGCAGCCAGATCTGGCCTTGTCTGAGGTCCTATCCTAGATGGCGAGCTTGCAACAGAAGATGACTCACCTTCGCCTAGTGGTCGATTCACTGGATGCGAACGGCATTTCACTCGAGGTGCTCGCCTCTATACTATGACAGTTACACTAGCAACAGCATCTAGGATCTAGTTCGACCCCGCAGCCCACTACTGAGGATGACACAACTAACGACTTCAAGATAGACAATAAAGACTAGTACTCAGCTGACTTCTTTTGTATTTTTTTTTTATTGTATAACATTTTTTATTAATAAAATTTAGTTATATTTTCATTTATTTTTTTTTATTAATTTTATTAAATGTCTAGAAAAAATAAATTGTTATTTTAGAGAAAAAATTCACAAATAAAAAAAATTATTTAGAAAATTTTTTCTAATGGAGAATTATCTGTGATAAATTTCTCATTGACAAAATCTACGACTTTCACGTGAGATATTATCATGCATAACAAATATTTATCCGTGAGAAACTCCGTGAAAAATTTCTCACGAATCAATTTGTCCATGAAAAAATATTTTTGTCACGCCTGTTTTTCTCTTGCCCATTAATTCATGAGAAAGTCTATGAGAATATTGTTTCTCATGGACTTTTCCACCATTTCTCACGGATTTGTTCCGTGAGAAAATGGTAATTTTCTTGTAGTGCACGCAATTAACTCTTTCAGCTTTCTTAATAAAGTTAGTAATTATGATGAAATTGATTATATTTTAAAACATAGAAGGGTTTTAATTTGAACAAATTAGAGTTATGAGACAAAACTGAAACTTAATGTAAATTTTAAAGACAAAAAGTGTATGTTTGCCAAAAACAATTTATCCAATTTAGGGGCATTTTCAGGAAATTATTAAGATTTTGGTACGTTCCGCCCAGAAAATTTGGGCCTCATGGCCCCCTTATTCTTGACCTATAGGATTAGGAAACTAAGGCGTCATTCTGCAAAAAGAAAAATGTTGTGGGCCCATTACCACCCTGACCTAAAATTGAAAGGTCAGTTCTGCTAAAACTATAAATGATATTGGATCCTCTTTTAACTTTTGAAAAGCTTGAGATGTCTAGTTTCATGTGGATTTGGTTTGAGACTAAACTCTGTAATGGTTTAGGAGAGAAGCTTAAAATACTGAGTATTGCCCAATAACAAGACTAGCAGACATGAGATGTATATTGGGCCTCACTAGCTACAAGTCATATTGGACCACTTCAAGTTGTTGAAAAGCTTGAGATGTATATTTCAAATAAAATCAGACTCTAAAAAAAAAATTTAAAAAAAAAAAGCTCAAGATTTAAGAGGGTTTTTTTTAAAAAAAAAAAAAAGACAAATATGGTTAAGGAAGTGTCTAAAGGCAAGAAGTTTGAATAATTGATAGAAAGATCAAGAAGCTCTAAAGGCAAATGTTTTACAAGGAAGTGTTTATCACATGGTGTAAAATAACTAAAATACCTCTTGATGTTACGTAGTTATCATTTATTAAAAAAAAAAATAATTATTTTTTTTAGTATGTGATTATTATATTCAAATATGAACAAAATAACCACTTATATAAATAGAGTAACAACATAGTGTTAAAGGGTATATTAGTCATTTTACATAAGATAAACAGCAGTTACTTAAAAACTAAGTACCTTTAGAACTTTTTGATCTTTTTCTCATGTAATTGTTCCAAAAAAATAAAAATAAAAAAACAACTTTCTCACCTTTAGCCCAAATTGAGCAAGTAAGGTGTCATTGGAAGCTTTTGAAGCCCTTATCAATAGAATTCGTAGCCACAAAAAAAAATCAAGATTTTTTCTTTTCTGATGAAAAAAATTTCTAGATTTTGATGTTGATTGATTTCGATCATATGGACTTTTATGACTTATTGTAGATTATTGTGTGTGTAAGAACAAGTAGATGGGATATTAGTCAAAATATTCTAGTGTGTGATTTTGTAATTTTATACTTGTGCAAGGTGTCATTTTTTTGTGAGATAAAATTCTAATTCATAAAAAAAAAAAAATTAAGTAGGAACATTGGAATCAGATTATAACAGCTTTGTAGTTTGTGAAATACTACTGAACAAACATTATGCACATATGATTACTCAAATTCTCAAGTCTTGTAACAGTAAAATATTTATATAAAAAATAAAAAGATACTTATGCACATATTAGCATAGACTAAATTAACTATTAATAAGAAGAAANAAAAAAAAAAAAAAAAAAAAAAAAAAAAAAAAAACCAAAAGAATATCCAATTTCCTTTCCCTTTTAAAATTGAGCATAAGATTTCTTAGAAGGTTCCCTCTTATTATGTGGAGGAAACAATGCAATCTGCAGCAAGATTCATTGCAAAATTGCCTTTGCCTACAAAAACTATCTCCATTTTGACCATCTGACGAATTAACATCACAAGATCTCAAAAGAGCATACAACACTGTCGGTAAGGAATCTCTCACCAGACCACTGTCTGGATGGTGGCCCGCATAACCTAACCTACCTACACTACATGCATCTCAACCTTATATCTTAATTAGTTTATCACAAATTAAACCTACCTAGCTTCAGTCCAAGAATGCCAGCTTCCCCTTTCTTCTTTGTTAATTTTTACTGTGTTCATACTACAAGCAAAATTGATAATTGAGATAATCTGTACTGCCTGTTTTATTCAATAGATATGTGGATCTAATAAAAGAGAGAGTATGAATCATCCTAATGAAAAAAAGTTATAATTCAATGAAGCGTGCTTCCAGTTATAAGATTAACCTACTCACTCTTATTTTCCGATTCGAATCCCCTCAATTATAAATACAGTCACTATTTTTCTACAGGTGAAAAAAGAAAGGATCACTTGTGGTCCTCTCTTTCTTCTATGACTTCTGTTTATGATAAATTAAAGCTAGGTAGCTTGGGTCCAAGAATGCCACCTTCCCCTATTTTGTTCTTTCTATGACTTGTGCTTTTGCTGCTCTTTATTTTTCTACCACACGTGTATGTCTTTTTCTGATCTTCACAAATAATGGAACTGTGTGTTGTTGCATGGATTAATTGTATCTTATAATATAAAACCCACACCCATAAAACACATTTTATTCCCATATAAGATAAGATACAATAATAGAATAGGCTTGATTTTATTAATCATATGTATCTATCTTACATATTATGCTAAACCATCCGACAAGGTACACTATTTAAATGATGCATGTGAACCTGGCTTTTTATCCTACACACAACGCACTCATATATGATTATACATAATTCTGGTTGTCTGTTGTACATGCCTCAATTGATGTGTGTGTTTCTCTTGACCAAAATTTAGAAGGAAACAATTTTACATTATTGTGTGTAACCGCATGCTTGCCTTTTTTTTTTTTTTAAGGAACAATTCGAAACCAACAAAGAATTATTTTTGGGAGCTTCTTGTGTCTTTTCTTTTAAAAAAAATTAAGAACTGGCTAAGTTGTACGAGAACTAAAGCTAATTTTTGTGCTAAACTGCCAATGTTTTAAAAATAACTTTATACCACCAAATAGTTTGTAGCTGAGTGATACTAAAATTGTCTTTAAGGTTTGTGGGTTCTGTGTTCAAATCTAAAGTCATAATTAAAAAAACCAAAAAAAATTAAGAAAAAAACTTTAGACCACTAAATTTTTGTTTCCTCTCGTTAATAATAGGCCTCACATTGTCTCTCAAAAAAATAAAATAAAAAAACAAACTAAATTAATAGACCTTCCATTGATAACAATATAAGATTTATGGATAAAAATGTAATTGAATAACAATAAATAAGATTTTATTCTATAACACACTCATTCTTAACTTTATTTTAAAAGAAAAATTTTTACTTACTGCCTTGATTTTATTAATATTGNTTGAGGTCGTTTGTAGGACTTGTTGATTTTGTTTTAATCCTCATATCTTTATATATATTACATATTATATTAAATTTTTACACATTCACTTTAATCTAATATTTATGAAATTGAATATCAATTGTAAATAAGTGAAGGGAAAATATGTTCAATTCAAATTTTAAACAGAAATTTCAATTCTATATAGTTTTTTTTTTTTTTTTTTTTTTNAGCGTTGCAAATTAGTGTAAGTTTAGTACACTATTATATTGGTAATCTTAGTGTAAGTTTTTTTTAGATAATTTAAGTTTCACTATAATATTAGGGAGCGTTGCAAATTATCCAATAGATTGTAAGGTAATTAATGTTCTCAAACCAAAATAATATTGGGGACGAGTGAGGAGCAGCTAAATTTTCTTGAGTGCAAGACTTAAGTCTTTTAAAAACTACAATAATTGACTATTGAAAAGATATATATGATAGAGGTGAAAAAGATTATGAGAGTGATAGGAATAAAGGGAGTAGTTCCCCAGGTGCATGCTAGAGTGATAATGGCCTTGGTAGTGGTATGTAAGATGATAGCAGCAACGGCAGTAACCGCAACAACAAGAACAATGATAATAGTTTGGTTGCAGCAACATTAGTGAAGATGATAATTATTGAAGTAGGTAAGACAACAGTTAATTTAATATTTCATAATACTATATTCATAATGAAGTAGAAAGTGAAAGAAAAAACAAAAACGGCCCATAAGTCCCAATCCCACGAAAATATATTTCTTAATTTTAACATTTTGAGAAGTAAATTCTTTGTAGAGTTTAAGATTTTTCAGGAATCCCATTATAAAACTTGGACGAAATAATCTAAGAATTCTGGATTTTGATGACAAAGATTTTTGGATTATTTGAAAAGTTACATATCACAATTTTCTTCAACCAACAGACATATAATTAAAGACTTTTAAGTAATATATATTTGGAGGTTCATAAACCATCATATTTTTTAGGTTTAATTATAATTTTGGTTCTCCTATTTTAACAATTTGAACTTTTTGGTCATTCTATTTTAACAATGAACAATTTAGTCCCTTTATATTTATAAAGTTTATAATTTTGGCCCTTTCATCATTTTTCAGGTTTAGTTTAAGGTGTAGAGTTTTTCAATTCACAATTTTATCATTCAGATTGAACAGATACGTCTTGCAAATCTACCTACAAAATTTTAGCTCAATCAAACGGTGGGACTTAGTCTAAAATGTCAAAACTAGAAGTTTTCATGTTATCACAGAGCTAGATTCATTCACCATTAGATCGAGCTGAAATTTTTTAAGGAAATTCACAAGACGTAACTCTTCAATCTAAATAGTTGGATTATGAATCAGATGGCTTTACACCTTAAAATAAACTTAAGAAATTTTGGCTTAAAGGCAAAATGATTAAAATTGCACATTTTATAAATATAAAGGGACTAAATTATTCATTTTTAAAATAGATGGACCAAAAAGTTCAAGTTGTTAAAAAAGAAATACCAAAATTATAATTAAGCCTATTTTTTATATACATTGGGATCCTCTAAAGTGAGAAATGTATTTTAAAAAATAAAATGTTTTTAAAACTCTACTTAAATAGCCACTAATAAAAGAATCAAGAAATTGAGTTTCCAAATTTTTATAAATTCTCATTCAGGTATATTAAATCTTTTATTCAAGGGTTGTTTTCTTGTAATTTACTTTTTAAAATGTGCCCCTCACTTAAGAATATCCAAATTCACAACCAAAAATAATAGCATTAACGTCCGGGCAATGGGTAAACGCGTGAACAATTCCACTTTTTCTTCTTAACTACTTTAATCAGGTTTATATTCAATCAAACTAACCTCAATGATTAAAGGTCTAATCCCATCATTCAGAAGCCTTAAAACAATTCCCTTTGTCGAAGCATGAAAACGTAAATGCCGGTAACGGTTATTATTATTATTATTTAATCTTAGTTGATTTGATTATGAATGGCTGTGTTCCGACAATGGTTCGTGGCGACAATGTTTGCTTCTAATTAAGTTTGTGATACAAATTATAATCTTCACCTACCGCTTACTTTGGCGGTGTCCCTACCCTACATGCATGGCAAATATCAAAATATCGGCTCCTTCTGATACCGTTGTCCTTTCTTCCGTTTTCTTATTATTTAATCCTGTGATCAATTTGGGAGCTCTGTACTTGGCCGTCGGTGATTGTGAGAGGAAACCGTAAGGAAAGTAAGGGACTTATTACGAGTTTAAACGAGGTTTTGGTGGGGAATTTAGAATCTAAAGGGTTGGACCCATTTGAGGAGAACCCGTGCAGAAAATAGATTTATGGAAAGAAAACAAGTGATGGCATGTATTGTATATTAATTATATTCAAAGTAGCTTATATTTATATAGCTATTATATTCTAAGGTCGG
>QAOA01008180.1:243131-294941 GCA_003255065.1 Cercis canadensis | reverse complement strand
CCCACGTTGCCAGAGCTGAATTCTCCGATCGCGTTCCGATTCGATCCATCGTTTCCCGGCCGGATGGCGGGTCGGGTCTCGCCGGACAGAAAGTGAGAGCCGGCGGTTGGGTTAAGACGGGCAGAAAGGCCGACAAGGACGCTTTCGCGTTCCTGGAGCTCAATGACGGATCCTGCCCGGGGAACCTGCAGGTGATCGTAGAGGCTTCTCTGTGGGACCTTGGGCAGCTCGTCGCCACTGGCACCTGCGTCGTCGTCGACGGTGAACTCAAGCTCCCTCCTGCTGGCACTAAGCAGAAGGTGGAGCTTCGGGCTGACAAGGTTCTCCATGTGGGCCCCGTGGATGCGGCCAAGTACCCGTTACCCAAAATGAGACTCACCCTTGATTTCTTGCGAGATTATGTTCACCTTCGTTCTAGAACCAACACGGTAACTATTGCCATTGTCTTTGATATATTTGACGAATTTTCCTCCTTAGCAATATGGTATGTACCTAGCCCTAGTAAGATTCAGAAATGCTGTCTCAATTGTTGTGTCGCCTCACAGCAAAATTCTCATATTTCAGTAACTTTTAGTGGCACAGGTAGTCACTTGTCACACTTAAGTATATTAGCATTCATACATAATAGACCATAATAAATCATTACAAGTTGATTCTGTGAAATGAAAATTATGTTGTTGTATGCGTTTCAATTGTTGAAACAGATCATCTTTGAAAATTTGGCCACAATTGACCGTCTGCCCAAATATTGGAGATACACACACACGCTAGAAGAAAAGAAAGAAGACTTGTTTACTAAGTAACTACACCACAACTTAGCCAAAACCAAAAAAACTATGATACTCCTAGTGAATTCAAACAATGATCCTAGAGTTTAAAAACAGTTGTTTGGTTTGCCCGTCATATTTTTGTCCAATTGAAACAAGATTACTGGTACTGACTTTAGTTGTCGTGCTCCTCCATGGTCCTGATGCTCGTTTGTCTTATTTAAGCATAGTGGATTTAGAAATTGCTGAAATTATGTCAGTCATCCTACTGAGGTGCTTGTTGGAATTAGGACCTGATTTTATTCTAACAAAAGGTTTAATTTCTATATTTCTTATCCTGCATGGCTTTGCCACCGCTGGATGATTTATTCTTCCGAAGCTAGTCAAAATCTATGAGAATGAAGTTTATTCTTATTTAATGTGGAAGCCAGATGATCTGCCTTTTCTTGAATCAGATTTTCCTTGCTTCTGCCACCTCCTTTGGTTTGAGGACTCAAGTTTGCATCGTAATTTAGTGTGTATGTTTGTGCCTATTTATTGTCTGTCTGTCTTTTTTCCTTCTTATTATAGTGGAAGTGAGGAAAGCTATGAGTGTGGAAGGCTCATGTTTACATTTCATCAATATAGACTATTAATTTCTGATCGTACTAGACTATTTAGGTGGCAGGATCGCGTCTTTGGGATTGCTTTTACCTTTATATGGTAGTTTTAAGATCTTATGCTTTGTTATGTTGTTTTCTTATGATAATATCAAATTTTTTCTGCGAGGTTTTTACTTATGAATATAATCTGACTTTTGTGTGTGGTTTCAGATATCTGCAGTTGCTCGGATCCGTAATGCTCTTGCTTATGCGACACACACCTTTTTCCAAAAGCATGGGTTTCTGTATGTGCACACACCAATTATTACCACCAGTGATTGTGAGGGTGCAGGTGAAATGTTTCAAGTTACAACTTTGTTCAGTGAAGCAGAGAAACTGGAGAAGGAATTAAAAGAAAACCCTCCTCCATCAGAAGCTGATGTAGAAGCTGCTAGAGTTCTTGTTAAGGAGAAAGGGGAGGTTGTTTCCCAATTGAAATCTGCTAAAGCAAGTAAGAAGGAAATTAGTGCTTCTGTGGATGAACTTAAAAAAGCAAAGGAGAATCTCTCAAAGCTGGAGGAGAGATCTAAACTTCAATTTGGTATTCCTCAAAAGGATGGGAAGACTGACTATGCCCAGGATTTCTTTACCCGTCAAGCATTTTTGACTGTTTCGGGCCAACTTCAAGTTGAGTCATATGCATGTGCTCTTAGTAGTGTATATACCTTTGGACCAACATTTCGTGCAGAGCATTCTCATACTTCCAGGCATCTGGCAGAATTTTGGATGGTAGAGCCTGAAATAGCATTTGCAGACCTGGAGGTACATGAAACGTGAATTCATTATCTGATAGTGTCAAGTCTTTGAAAATTAAAAAAATTGTCTTTCACTCTCGCCCTTTCCAAATTGTCATCAGATAAGTTATTTGTGACTGTTGGTGGTATACTTATTTGTTGATCTTCCAATGCAATGGTTAAATTGCCTGCTTCCCCCTTCTATGCAGTGCTTGTGCTTTTTTTCTGGGTAGGAATATTGAAGTTTGCAATTCTGCATTGCTGTGCAGGATGATATGAACTGTGCAGAGGCATATGTGAAATTTATGTGTCAGTGGTTACTTGAGAATTGTATTGAGGATATGGAATTTATGGCTGATAAGTTTGATAAAGGTTGCATTGATCGTCTGAAAATGGTTGCTTCCACCCCCTTTATTCGACTTTCATATACAGAAGCAGTCGAAGTGCTAGAGGAGGCTGTGAAAAATGGTAAGAAGTTTGAAAATGAAGTGAAATGGGGGATTGACTTAGCATCCGAGCATGAAAGGTATTAACTTGTGTTTCCATTATCTCTTCTTTCCTGTTTTGCGGTAAATCACTATCTTGAGGCCATTGTGTTATGCAGATTCCTAACAGAGGTGAAATTTCAAAAACCTGTCATTGTCTATAACTATCCAAAAGATATCAAAGCATTCTACATGCGACTCAATGATGACAATAAGACAGTGGCTGCTATGGATGTCCTTGTACCAAAGGTAATCCTATTTACCCTGCATATTTGAAACATATGTCCTTAATGCCTTGGCTGCTGATATATAATTTAGATACATGCCAAGTGGCTTTTTGCTTTTACATGATATAGATATGTAAATTATTTCAGGTTGGAGAGTTAGTAGGTGGAAGCCAAAGGGAAGAGCGTTATGATGTCATCCAGCGAAGGTAGGAGAATGTTATGAATGTCTATCTGTTTACCCTATGACATATAAATGTGCCTCGTGTCCTTTTGAGCTTTTCTTTTTCTCTGTTTCATTTTGTAAAGAAATTTGCAGTCTTCGGATAAGTAAATATATATAATGTATTTGGATGTTGCAGAATAAAGGAGATGGAGCTGCCGGTTGAGCCATATGAATGGTACCTTGACCTGAGGCGCTATGGGACTGTGAAGCATTGTGGCTTTGGCCTTGGCTTTGAACGGATGATTCTTTTTGCTACGGGTCTGGAGAATATTAGAGATGTGATTCCCTTCCCACGATATCCAGGCAGAGCAGATCTTTGATCAATCCTACTTATATCCAACTTGTCCTTACAATTTCTGTTGAACAACTAGTTGAGTTGGAAAATTAAATATGATCTGAAATTATAGTATGAAAATTTATCTGCTGTTAACTCAGCCTATACTTGAGTAGGATAGGGCACTTAGGTTACTCTTTTTCTTAACTACATCCTATGAAAGAATACATTTGGTTTTGGGTTTAAAAGGAATTAATGAAGTCATTTTTTATTTTATTTTCACTTTATCAGTATGTAGTTTAAGGTGTGTAACTTTTCCTTTTTATTTTATTTATATTATTATTGCAATTCTTAAGTTTCAAGATCATTCGATGGGGCTATGACTTGACTTTGATATAATTGATGCGAATTTAAGAAATTTACGAATCCATTACAGTAGGGAGTAGTCTCTATGTTTACCAAGCAAACCACCAATTGCGTTTTTGGTCCACTCATTAAGACACTGTGCAACATATTTTACATTATCTTCTAATTTTTTGGTCTTGCATTTTTCACATTAGAAAATGACAAAATTTTCCATTATCTAATTCCTCTTGACCGTAAGAAAGCACGGTAAAACAACAATATCAGAGAGAGAGAGAGAGAGAGAGATAAACAGAGCTCTGCCCTGCTCTGCAGAGTGAAATCTCACAAACAAATATGAACCGCTACAATAGGAGAAAGTGACACGTGCGTATTTGTCAAGCACTGAGTCTTCAAGGGCCAAAGCCCTGTTATCTACCAGGACAGGACCCTGTAGTCTGAAGCTAAGCCACATTTTTGCATGAGCATTATCCCTTTGGGTTTAATATTGGGAGTTCAATAATCAATAAAATCCCTTTACCCCTTTCAGTGGCTCTGGTTGTTGCCACTGCGTTCACCACCTGCCACTGCCACATAAATACCCTTTTCTTATGACAGAAATCACACTGTCTCCTGTCAGCGACACGTATAACATTCTCAACCAGTGCGCGTTTCCCACTGCACACTTGAAGCGGGATTCGCTTGACTCGCTTACAAGGGAGTCTACAACACACTGCTCGGTGCCAGGAGCCCCAAACAAGTGAGTAAAAATTCCACTCGATCCACCAAACCCATTAGCAGTAAGAAAAAAAGCTAAAAATCAAATCTTTAACCATTTTATGAACTGGGTTTGTGTTTGAGAATAGGAACTGTTAGTGGGGTGACGGTTTTTTCAATTTTGCTGTTGTTTAGGAGATTTCATCACATGCTTGAAGGGGTTTTCAGGATTCTGGATTCGGTAGGGAACTCTGTTGTGATTTGGACGTTTATCATCGTTCATCGGGCCTCTTAGTTCTTAGAATCCTGTAATTATTTCCAAGGGTTCATTTTTTGCGTCGTTCTTTAGTGTGGACAATCTGATACAGTGATTTATCACCAAAAATACGACTTCGTTTTGTCATTTTTAAAATTGCTGAGCTCAGGTTCGATAACATCCATGTGTGGAAAAATTAATTTCTTCGCCTACCAGTTTGACTTGGGAGTACGTGTTTGTAATTGCTTGTTTTTCTGCTTTTCACTAGTCTGTTTGAGCGCTGTAATTACTGTTTCATTGAAAATTTATCGCTGCTGCATTTGTTTCAGTTTCTTTACGTATAGAATATACTGCGATATCATTTTTTGCCCTTCAAATTCTACAATATATAATCTTTAATAATGCTTTAAATACGAAAGAGAACAGAAAGTCAATGAAGTCTAGCTATGGGTCTCTGAATCTTGCGTTTCAGTGTTTGCTAGAATTATTAGCTTGAATCCTTTCATTCCTAAATCAAACATTTCATATCGTGAATGAATAAGTGACGTTTTATGCTGCTATTTTCATGATTTTACCATTCTCATGTTTGATTCTCTGTGAATTATTCAGTTTGGCAACTGGCTTAATTTGTTGCTGATTTTCAGCTTTTACTTATTCGGTGACATCTGCAAGAAGTTTTCTGCTTCACCATGCCCCCAAAGCCCTTAGACTATGAATCAATAAATGAAAACGTCAAGAGGGCTCAATATGCTGTTAGAGGTGAATTGTACCTCAGAGCTTCTGAGCTTCAGAAGGAAGGGAAGAAGGTATAGTATGATCTTTTTTCCAGATTTAAAGCAGAAACCACTAACCCAATTTTTAAATGTTGGCAGATTATATTGACTCACACTGTGTGTATCTACTCCCCAGTTACATTCCATTAACTCTATTTTTCAACTTTGCAGATCATATTCACAAATGTTGGCAACCCACATGCTCTGGGACAGAAACCACTGACCTTCCCTCGCCAGGTTCATCCCTGCTAACATATTTCTACTTTCAGTGGCTGTCTGTTATGGTTTTCATGATATCAAAACTTAAGGATACTCTTTATCTAGTTGAACTATTGGAATGTCAAACTGTTTTAGTTGTTGATTACTTGATTTTGCTGAAGCACGGCAATGTTTTTGTTGCAGGTTGTTGCATTGTGCCAGGCTCCATTTCTACTAGATGACCCTAATGTAGGAGTGTTGTTCCCTGCTGATGCAATTGCAAGAGCTAAACATTATCTCTCATTGACCATTGGTGGTCTAGGTATTGTTTTCTAATATATTTTTATTGCATATAACTAACCACAGATACAAAATAATAACATGGTACTAGAGTTGACACATTTAATTATCTTTCATTGCATCCCTTCCTTCTAATTTTATTGTCTGTGACTCTGTTGTGTGTCATTAACTTGGTTTATAATTCTAATCATTTAAGCAGCAACTGGTGATAGAAAGCTGCATTTATGTGATAGATTTATCTGATTTTTTTAGTTATCTACTACAGTAGCCTTCCCCTCTCCTGTCAAGGGATCTTTGCTTAAGGATTTCTTTTAAGTTCTAATAGCATCTTTTTTAGCTTGTGATATTTTTTGCTATTATCAATTTACCATCTTTAATTTATGTTTTTTGAGCATATCATTGTCTGTTTCCCCATTTTCCTTATAATGGATTTAGGAGTTTGGACCTTTCTTTTGATCTGAGAAGCGCCACTAATGAACTGCAGAATTAATGTTCTTGTAGGTGCTTACAGTGATTCCCGAGGCCTTCCAGGAATACGGAAGGAAGTGGCTGAGTTCATACAAAGGCGTGATGGTTATCCAAGGTAACATGCTGCCTCCTTCTTCTGCTTGTTTTTTAATATTATTTTTCTTGAGCTTAGTTTCAAGTTGTTAGGTGAAAGGGTTAATTGCTTCTTACTTCATTGACAGTGATCCAGAGCTCATATATCTCACTGATGGTGCCAGCAAGGGTGTCATGCAGATCTTAAATACGATTATCAGAGGTCAAGGGGATGGGGTAATAAAGTGTTTTTCGATGTATTACTTCAGCTTTTTCTAATCACAATGCCATTTTGAAGTATTTCTCAATACTTTCTAATTGCCAGATTTTGGTTCCTGTCCCACAATACCCACTCTACTCAGCAACAATTGCTCTTCTTGGAGGTTCTCTTGTCCCATACTATCTTGAAGAGACAGCAAATTGGGGTCTTGATGTTAATGAACTGCGTCACTCAGTTACACAGGCTCGCTATAAAGGAATCAATGTATGTCTTCAGGCTTATCTAATGTGATGTGTACCTTCTGTTTCTTGGATGAAACTTACAAATACTAGATGATTAACTGCTTGGAAGGAGGGACACTGAATCAATGAGTACAGCATGAACCTTCCTGTTGAGAAACCAGTTGTAGTTGATACTTTTCTTACCATTCCTTATTAAGGACAACCAGAAATGGCTTCGCTGGTTGGTTATGCACCAGTTGGAAAAAGAAAAAAAAAGAAAATGAAAAGAGAAATGATGGATAAATGACCTGTAACTTGTGTTAGTATCTTAACTTTTTCTTGGAACAGATTTTTCTTCAGTGTCCAAATCACTTAAACTTGAAGTTTCAAAATTTTTTATTCTATTAAGAGCTTTTCATTTATGTAAATCTCTTTTTTATCTTTTGATGTAATGCCTTATCAAATTGAAGGAAGCGACCAAATTTCTCATAGACTGAAACTTGATCAGGTAAGAGCAATGGTGATCATAAATCCCGGAAACCCTACCGGGCAATGCCTCAGTGAAGCTAATTTAAGAGAGGTCTTGCAATTTTGTTACCAAGAAAATTTAGTCTTGCTTGGAGATGAGGTTTACCAGCAGAATATATATCAGGACCAACGACCCTTTGTTAGTGCTAAAAAGGTGAACTTTCTTCGCTGCTAATCTGATGTTTTCCCCCTCTGATGTCAACTGGAGCTAATGCTATATATTTCTTTATCCGAATAGGTTTTGCTGGATTTGGGGCCACCTATAAGCAGGGAAGTCGAGCTTGTTTCTTTTCACACAGTGTCCAAAGGATATTGGGGTGAATGTGGACAGCGTGGTGGCTATTTTGAAATGACCAACATTTCTCCAGAGGTTTGTGTTTCTATAATTTGTCTTAATTGATATTTCATGCACTCACTGAGTCTCAAGTTGGGATTTCTTGCAAATTTTGTGATATGTAAAAATTGGGATAAAGCTTTATTGCACCAATTGCCTGGTAAGTTCTTCAAACATCTTAAGAACTTTAGTGGGGAAATGGAGTGGTAAAGAACTTGTTGATCATGAAGAAGGTATTGAAAAGACATCAAATATCAACGTCTTTGAGTATAATTCTCCCAAGTTTTATATTATTGTCTGTTAGCTAATATTGTTGGCTCCACGTGTGATGTTATGAACTAAATAACTGTACCATGGATGTTATATTTAGTCCTTTGTTCGGCTTTACCTCATGTCTGGATGTAGTGACCTTTCTACCTAAATGTAAGGTGTTCAAGCACATTTTGAGACCTTCAATTTGTGCTGTGGCTACACTGCGGAGGCTCTTCTCTGATTTTCACTTTCTTTTGCAGACAGTTGATGAGATCTATAAGGTTGCATCAATATCACTCAGTCCAAATGTTCCAGCACAGATATTTGTGAGTTAGAGTTGAATGTTTTTTTCATGATATTTTTATATAGATTCAATATTTTTCTTCAAATTGTAATCTGAGTACCTCCATCTCCATCTCCATCTCCCCCTCCTTTTTCTTTTTCCATTTCCCCTTTTCTCACTTGTTCTGCAGATGGGTCTGATGGTTAATCCACCCAAACCTGGAGATATTTCTTATGAGCAATACGTGAGGGAAAGGTAATCATGCTTAGACTAAGTTGCTGAAATTTAAGTTTTTTCTTCCAGTTACACAGAATGGGCCTTTGAACCTTTATGTTTTCTTATAGGCCATACTATTATGATTGCCATCTCATAACCTTGATGTGTTCCAATGTATATTAAGACCATGGTAGAACTTTTAAGTCATCAAGAAATCAGTGACAAAGCAATTAGCAACACTGATCATATTGAAAGAAACCAATAATACAATTTTTTTTTTTTATATAGATGACCTCTTTAAAAGGTGAATTGACAATTATTTCATAATATGCAGCCAAGGAATACTTGAATCTCTGAAGAGAAGAGCAAGGATAATGACAGATGGATTCAACAGCTGCAGAAACGTTGTTTGTAATTTTACAGAAGGTAGAGACTATAGTGTTCCAAATCACTGTGCTACTTTCTTTTGGTTCTGCAATCTTTGAGTATCCTGAAGCTGGTAGCTTAGTGATAATTACATAACCTGTGTTTAGGTGCCATGTATTCATTCCCTCAAATACGATTGCCACCAAGAGCGATAGAGACTGCTAAACAAGCTGGAAAGGTTCCTGATGTTTACTACTGTCTCAAGCTTTTGGAAGCCACTGGCATATCCACTGTTCCTGGTTCAGGATTTGGACAGAAAGAAGGGTAAAGATTTATCCATTAATATCTACCAGTTTATCTCTTCTTTGTGATTCATATCTCATCATCTATGCTATAAATGTTTCATAGTATGAAAATATAATTTAGACTAAGTCAATATATGAAAACGGCACAAGATTACTTGTCCACCATCATGTGTAATAAAATCTCATGAAGTAAACTCCATATAGGTCTGGTATTTGATTTATATACCTTAAGAACTGTATATGAAGTGGAAAACAGTTATTCTGTTTCTGANTTTATCTCTTCTTTGTGATTCATATCTCATCATCTATGCTATAAATGTTTCATAGTATGAAAATATAATTTAGACTAAGTCAATATATGAAAACGGCACAAGATTACTTGTCCACCATCATGTGTAATAAAATCTCATGAAGTAAACTCCATATAGGTCTGGTATTTGGTTTATATACCTTAAGAACTGTATATGAAGTGGAAAACAGTTATTCTGTTTCTGATGATTCTTATTTGTGTTAAAACTTTTTTGTTGTAGGGTCTTCCATTTGAGGACAACTATTTTACCAGCTGAGGAAGACATGCCTGCTATCATGGGTAGTTTCAAAAAATTCAACGATGAGTTCATGGAGCAGTATGAAGACCATAGAGGTTATTCAAGGATGTAAGCATAGCAATTCAACTTAAAGTTGTATTATATTCATGAGCTTTCATAAAAGCTGTTCAATATACCTCTCAAAAACTTGCTCTCTTCTGTACTGAGCGTCTACTTTTCTCTAGTGGATATAATTGTTGTACTTCACATTATCTTCTATGTCATCTCACAACTCCCTATCTTTTATGTATGTCTCATCTCTCTGCACCTTTTTTATATGCTGTGGCATGATCAAACAATTATCTTGAATAAGTAATCATTTTTCAAACCCAAATAAATAAATACTCATTTTTCAGTTCTCTAGTTGGTAACTGAAAATAACTGATTAAAAGTTTTTGAGTTTGGTCCGAGCACTTGACTTTGGCGTATGTGGCACCGTGGTACAAATAACAGAAAATATTTTCTTTGCGATAAACTTGTTCCTTGATCATAAGATTCGAATTTGACAAAGTAAATGTGGCAAAAAAAGTTGTTAGATTAATTCAATGACCTATTTAATCTATTATTTACATTGGTCACTCTAATAAGGTTAATGTTAAGAATCAATTCAATCTAAAAATTTAAATAAAATTTAATCTTTTGACTGTTTAGTTAAAGAGATTCTAATATTATATTATAAACTAATTTAATATAAAAATTTAACTATTAAGTGAAAGTTTAAAAATAATTTTATATTTTAAAATTAAAATTGTCCACTAAAACAGTTGTTTTTGTTTCTACAACGAAAAGCCGATTCTTGTATACTATAGCTATGATTAAAGCTGCCAAATGAAGAGGCCATTGTCACTGGGTTGACAATGACATGGCTGTGGATCATAATTTCTTTCTTGCTTATTGTTCTAACGTGTAAACAATGAGATGCAATTTTGTGCTTGAGGAATGACCTTTTTGCAGAGCACTAAATAAGTTGAGAAATAAAATGCTACATATTTTCACCACAATAAAATTGGGCCGTCTAAGTACATAAGAATCTTGTAGTATACGTACGTGGCATATCTCAAATAGATTATGTCTTTGTGTACAGTACAGTGTATGATTATATCAAGATTGTTTTGTACAAAAAGATTACATATCAATATTTGTATAAAATAATGAACTAGTTTTGGATTTATAGTTGATGCCATGTGGCTGTCTTTATTGTCTCATTTTATGCTTGCAGTTGCATCCATGCTTTCACGCAGTGCACCACAAATTCCAGCATCAATAAATATAATATGAATTGCTTTAAGAAGGACTATGTGAATGATAATTTCTTTTTGGTAATTTTTTTGTCGGCTTTGTTCCATGACTCACCTCACCTACAGCTACAGTACAAAGCACAAGGTGATTCCTCTTCTCAGATTGGACCCCCTCCTGAATTTGTCTTATGTTTCTTTTCATTTAATGAATTAATTAAAAATTAACTCGTACGAAGTTTCCTCATCTTTCTCCTCTTTTTCTTTGCTATTGATATATTCAATTTCTTTTACAATACTATAATAGATGATATAAAATATAGAATTATGGAAAAATAATAATTCCAATTTGACATAAATATACAAGTTTTAACCATAAAATTCAGGATGGAATCAATCCTAACGACACGTTTGTAAAGAAAACCCAAAAGGGATTTATGATGAACAGATTTTACTTTTACAAATTGTAAAGCTATGGGAATCAAGATGTAAAGTTATGGAATGGAATATAGGACAGATAAAACCGTAAAAGTAGCTTTGAAGCCTCCAGCTGTTACCGATATGTTTTTCTCGTGTTCTTATCCATATTGCAAAATTGTTTGAGGGGGTGTAATGCTACATTATTTCAATTAGGTGAGTTTGGATAAAATTTATTTAATAATTTTGGTATTATTGTGAATATATAAAAAAATTGAGTTATTTAGTATGTGTTAGAATATATATATATATATTTTTTATAAAATATAAGAACGATAAGATATAAGAAAATATGTTAAAAATAACTTTTTAAATTTATTTTTTAGCACATTTTTTAAATTATTAATTTATAAAAAATTGTGTGTTCTGACACATATTAAATGACTCAATTTTTTGAGATTTTTGCAATGACACCAAAATCACATAATAAGTCTTATTAAGTCCTACTTAATTGAGGAGTGTAATGTTACACCCCTTCTAAATGAGGTATAGAATTTACAAAAGGACAATATAAATCCGATTTTTTTGAAGTGATAAAATCTATTAATTTATACACACGAAAATTTATAATTGTATTATAAATTAAATTTAAAATATTTAAATAAAACGAGTTAAAATGAGATAAAGTTTCAAGCTCTATCAGCCTTCCAGAATTGTTATTGTGTCATGGAATATGTCATTTTGGAATAGTATTTACTTTTTACACGTTAAAAACACTGTTATTTGAAAATTACTATATCAAAGATGTCAAGTAAATCACGTAAAAAACATTAAAGATGTCAAATAATTAAGCTATTCCTTTAGAATAAGAATAGTATAATACCAAATCTGCCCTCGTAACTTTAACCTCTCGCACCAATATGCTCAGTGCTCACAGTGAAAAATGGCTAGTTTGATAAGTATATTATATTGCAACACTTTCAAATTGTGATTGCGATTGGTTCTCAGCGAAGAGTTATAACAGTTAAAAGAATTCACACGCTTTAACTTGACCCCATTGACACAGTCATCTTATCTAATTACTGTTTGAATGAATATATCATACATTCTTTGAAACTTATAATTAATAGTACTTTCACTTTTTTCTTCTTCTGAAAAACACTTTGTTGAGATGAAGGGAATGAAATGATTTTGATTCCAATCATCTGACAAAAAGCTTGATCCACGGATTGCTGTTCTGTCTAAAAACTAGTAGATTTTATTAACTCTCCTTTATAATACTCTTTCATGAACTGAATTGAAATAAACAATACTTCACAAGTACACCCATCTCAAAAGTGAATTTCACTGCTGAAACAACTGAAAAAAATGCTGCATTTAGAACATTGGAGATACTGCTTGAGTTTACAAGAATATCCTCTGTTACACAAGACTAATCTCCACTTATATCCTTAAAACAAGAATCTCATAATTGATAATATGTATAAAAATATAGAATGATGAGAAATAATGCGCATAGAAATGTGATACATGATGTGCTGCTTGCATTATCTTATGCAGTACTCCTTTTCTATATGTCACAAACAGAAAATAGTTTCCTCCAAACACCACCTTCATAAAAAGATCATTAGCATCGAATGAAATTAAAAAGTGTGATTAAGAAAAATTGGAAATCGAAACTGTTGAATAATGATAGATCTTAATTACCCTATCAAACCCAAGGTTAAAGGTAAAATCAATGTCCATACCTGGTAAATTCTAGAGAGATGAATGCAGAAACTTTACTTGAATCAACACTAGTAATCAGTAGTGGGAATAAAAAAAGGGATGAAAAAGAAGATTTTGATAGCATATTGGAGTTCTTTAAAATGTTTGATTCCCTAAACCGCATCTTTAAAAAGGGAGGCCAAAACCAAAAGTAAAAGAAAGGTGATTGTATTTTAAAAGCCTACATTATTAGAGGGAATAACTTAACTTGGGACTCTTGGTGATCCCAACACCCTAAATACTTGGCGCCAAAATCCAAGTCAATTCTCTATCTCTCTTTCTCCCTCTAAGTACTGCCCGCGGTCAGCTATTTTCACGGGCACCCACATCCCCTTATTTAATCGTCTACGCTTGTGTCACGAGTTTCCTCGGGTTCTCTCTCCCTCTGTTTTCCAATTGGTGCAAAACACACTACATTGAACATTCAACGTCACTCTTGCACATTTAAAAGCATATCTTACTATTCTCAAGTTTCAGTCTTTCTCTCCCAAGCTAAGTCTTCGTCTTCCCTTTTCCCCTTGTCCCCTCCCCTTCAACAAGCTTCATAGAAACTCTTCCACTGAACCAAACCCGAAGCAAGCAAGCTCCTTTTCACCTTCCTCAGTGCCCACTTCTCTTTATTTTTCTCTTCTTTTCCCACTCTTCTCCTCAGTCAACACTTTCCTACTGGTTTCACCTTCTTCCTTTACTCCCAAAAAGTGAAGAAAAATAACATCTTTATTACTTTATTCTCTGCTATATATATTCCCCTGTAACAATTTTTTGCTGGTTAAATATGGGGTTCTCTGAGAAAGCACAAGTCGATGGAGGCTTTGAGTCCGATAATAGAAAATGGGTCATCGCCGGAATCGCTCTACGAGCGCCGTTGAAGCCAATATACACGATCCCGGTAGAGAAACCACCACCAGTTGACGACGGCGAAACAGAGGAATGTTCGACTACGCCAACAGGGGAAGAAGCAAGAATTCCAACCACATTGACGTGCCCACCTGCACCCAGAAAGCGAAAACCTTCATTGAAGTGTAATTATCGTGCAGGTGGCGTTAGAGAATTCTTCACTCCACCGGACCTAGAAACTGTGTTTATACAAAGGGCTAATTGATCATACAGAGAGATGGGAAGCTGTGGTCGAAGTAGCCACTTGCCACCCTTTACCATGTTCTTCTATGTTGTCTATGTACCTTATCTTTAGTTTAAACTTCATTTTCTCCCTGTTTTCTATTGAGTAGAGTTTCACTTTCTTTCATTAGTTCAGAGATTAGAACTATTTGTACAGTGCAGGATCTATATAAATAAAATGACATCTTAGCTTGCTTCAATTTTCTTTTGAGTCCTTTTGTGTTTGATCTATGGTTTAAGAGAATTTACCAGCTGAATTAGCTCATATATAACCTCATTTCACCCGTAGAATTTGAATTTGAAATATTGGTAATCAAGTACGGAGTGTTTAACAATTCAGGTGTCCGAGATTTATCTGTTTCTGCTTCGCCTAATATGATAAATGACGACATCCAATATCTGCCATTACCAGTGTTTTTATGAACTCCACACATGGATGGAGATATACTGAAAATCCAATATCTAAGCGTGCCCATGTGTCACTGTTCAGAACCACGCGCAGGAATGAGAAAATTCAAGTCAAAATCAAAGGGTAAGCAGCCAAAAAGGTTTTGCAAACGCAAGTAGGAGTAAAATCGTTTTCAAATGGGGCAGGCAGATTCTGCACGGCTACTACTTCTATTAAGTTGATTGACTGAGGTTAAAGCCCCACATAAGACTTGGCAATGTAGCCCCAGACTAGGGTGTTAGAATGTCCCACATCGCCCAGTGACCTTAATTGATAGTGGGAAGGTTCTCTGTAATGCTTTTGTGTTATTAGCTCGAGCCATATGATAAAGCAACAAGCCACATGTGGCGGGGAAGATTAGAATCCTATGCTATTTGAATGGCCCTCATTTTTGCACTTAAAAAAAAAGTGAAGTTTTTGAAGGCCAATAATTGATAGATTGATCACCATGATAACAATTTTGAAGTCATGGTTATCTTGTCTCTTTCTTATTATTCTATATGGAATGTTTATCATGGCATTCGCAGAGCACAACCTCATTAATTTAGAAAAGTGGGGAAAGTGCAATTTCAAGCCAAGAATAGGTTGCCAAGGGTGGCCAAGGGGGAAGTTCACCTAATTTTTGTGAAATAAACAATTGTGTTATGGGGATCGGAGCCTGTGATTGAGGGAATAGTATTCAAACACGTCAATGTAAGACTGTAGATTTTGCTTGGCTTTTAGTGGGTCATTGTGGATTAAGTTACTTATACTAGTCCTTCATTCAGTCTCATTATTGGAGACCACATGGAGATTAGCAAACTTGGTTGGCATTTACCCACACATGTTATGCATTAATTTTAGCAGTTTATAGTGACAGAGAGTATATGTAATCAACTAAGTTTTTTTGAAAACATGGTACAAGATATGGATTAGTTGGTGGTTCTATTTTGGATTAAGTTACTCATCCTAGTCCATGCCTTATACCTATTTCTCCTTCAAAAGACTATATTAGTATTTGCACTGTTCAGAGAAACATTATTTGTTTTAAAAAAAATCTTATAGAATTGAAATTTAGACATTGTTGTCACATCTTAGGTTCAATTAAACGAAAATGTTACATCGGATAAATATTAAATTGACGACGATGGAAACAGCTGTTGGTGGGTGCATCGCAAGAAGCAAAAACATAAAATGACAAATTGACAACATTGTGATGATATTATTGACTGTTGAATTATTTGAATAACTGTTCAGGGCTCTGGTAGATTTGCTTTGAGCAAAATTGACTTTGTCTCTACCCATTTCATTGAGACATACACTGTCTGGGATTAATCTACTCATACTGGAATTCAAAAATATATAAGGGAGAATTAGTACTAAAGGTCAAAAATGAAATTTTTCCTAAAATTTAACATGAATAGAATTATATGGGGTTAAATGTATGATGCATGCACTGATAGCCCCTTAATTAGATTCTTCTCTACCTAATGGAAGTAAAAGCAAGATGCGATAGTTTAGCTAAATATAGAGTTACTCCTTTGATTGATGATATAGGAAGCTTTTTAAATTTTGATCATGAACAAAGCGTTGCTTGTGTCCTTTGTGGGTATGACTATGACGACATAGGCATGACATGAGGCAACTTACCCTTTGTCTTGTTAACTTGCGCGTGTTTTCATTAATGAATCTCCTTTTAACCAAAAAAATAATTTACCAACTTCGTCTACAGCTAGTACAGTACTATTTTGCAAATGAAAGGTAGAAATTGGAAAGCCCCCACCACAACTAACACAGTTGCATACTGCATTGGTCCTAACTACCAAGCTCAGAGTTGAGGATAATAAAGAGAAATATTGGACAGTCTTTATAATGAGGCAGATATCTATATATATGCCATTTTCATTTTCGTTTCTTTTAATTACAACCAGACACATGTTATGCCAATTTAGTACAGCCTCATCATTCATAGAGTAATTAAAAGCTTGTTAGATATTCTTAGCTTGTGTTTGGTTTTGCTGCGGGAAGATATGTGCCAAACACCCCCTTAGTGTTGACATGCATGATAGAGGCATAAAAAGAGTTGTATCCATGGAAAGTGATTGTGAATTGTGAGCTAGTTTCAGTAGCTAGACCAAGAGGAAAGGCCGAAAGCGAGAAGCTAGGTAAGTTAGCCAAATTTAACCTTCTCCATAAATGTTTGGGAAGGCAAGTTTGTATCAAGTTAATTTCTTGTCATCCACAACTTATGTGATTTTTCAAATGAGACAAAGAACGCAAACTTCTCTAATCTTACGACACGAATGATCTTTCCTTTTCATTGGTTGGCAATGACCTTTCTATATT
Source organism: Cercis canadensis (assembly GCA_003255065.1). Lineage (NCBI taxonomy): Eukaryota > Viridiplantae > Streptophyta > Magnoliopsida > Fabales > Fabaceae > Cercis > Cercis canadensis. The sequence continues at coordinate 277,841 of QAOA01008180.1, read as the reverse complement.
GTCCGGATATATGTTTTTCTTTGGGTAGAACCAATCAAAATAATACAAAGGTGATCACTCATAGAAATTAAGTGTCTTTTTGCTTTTGGTAACTAACCTTTTGACTCATTTGGAGAGACACTATTTGAAGTTTCAATTATTGCAATTACACTCCTCATGATTTTGGCATATACGCCTATCTCATATTTCTTTTTTCTTTTGTCTAAATTAATAATAAAAGTCAAGTGATATGTATGAGTAATATTGATGCAAGATGGATTATTCTCAATAAAGCTTAAGTTTAAATTATTATTTGGGCCTGATTGTAATTGAGCTGCCCTACCTAATAAAGCGGCTTGTCGAATGAATTCGCTTCAACAAGCTGAATTATTGATGCACGTGAGCAGCCCAACATGAACCCACTTGAAAGATGCAAATGAGTCCAATGTGAATTCTCTTGAAGAAGAATCGACCCAATTCAGTTTAATGATCCAAGAACTAATTAAAGGTCAGATGTTCACACTTGACCAACCCACTATTTGGTTTAATTATTGAACCAGTCATTTTAGTTAATTAAACACAATGAATCTAATTATTAAGTGAATCTAGTCATTATTTATTATCAGTGTGTGTATCTCTTTGGAAGTTGTAATTTGTAATTATAAGCATGTTTTCTTATTCTTGGAGAGTTGTTTTAAGATTAAATGTTCTAACTTTTGGATTTATGAAGGAGATTTTTAGATTGTCAAAATAAAAACCCTTGTGGTTGTCTTTCTTTCAAAGTTCTTATCTCAAAAATGAACTTAATTTGTGGTGAAATTCTTATTTTTAAAATGGCGAACTTGTTTTATTACTTGACTATTTTTCTTCCTCTTTGATAAAATATTTAGACTGAATGCATGATAGTTAAATTTTCATGCATTACTTAACTGAATGGTTTTGATAACTCCTCCTCCCATTAAAACAAACAAAAGTTATAACTATTGATAAGAAAAAATTATATTGGCCACAAAATGAAAGAGAAAATGAATGGTTTTTCCTCAATTTCTTTTCACCTACCTACTCTCACTTGTCTGAAACCACATTCTGGCACTTGACCCTTGCTCTCCGAGCTTGGACCAAGCAACCACTACGATGAAGCAGAGAACATGGCCTTCTCGCTCCGGCGCCTCTCGATTCTCATCACTTCCCTTCTCCAACATAAACGAGATTCACGGTTCCGAGTCATCCTCCAGTAAAAACCGTACTATGAAATCATCAATTTATTCAGCTAGATCGATTCGGTTCTGCGCAAGATCATCTTCGTCATCTACTTCTTCAAAATCTTCACCAGACGCTGTTGATTTCTCTGCCCTTCCGTACGACATTCTCACCAAAATAGCAGCCTCCTTCAACCTCCCGAACCTTAGAGCGGCGTCGTTGGTGTGTCGGTCGTGGTCGGAGGCGCTTCGGCCCTTGAGGGAGGCGATGCTTTTTTTGAGGTGGGGAAAGCAATTCAAGCATGGAAAGCGAGGTGTTAATGCAAATATAGAGAAGGCCCTAGATTATTTTCTGAAAGCTGCGGCTCGTGGCTCAGCTATGGCTATGGTCGATGCGGGTTTAATTTATTGGGAAATGGGCAAGAAGGAGAAAGCAATTGGTTGGTATCAGAAAGCTGCAGAACTCGGAGACCCAGCTGGGCAGTGCAATTTGGGCATTTCTTATTTGCAAGGTATTTCTAGAATTTGAAATAATATAGTTGTCATTTTTGTTGTTGTTGAAGCTTCAATCATTACAGCCGCATTTTTTTGTTTGTAATCAGGCACGCCACGTTCATTGTCCAAATCTTGCTTCTATTTACTTGTTGCATATTGCTAATCATATGCACCTTCGCATTTGCATATTAGATATTCTGAGAGATGTATAATATGCTAAATTCTGATAGTATCTATGCTCTTGAGGCTTCATATATGGTTTCCGTTTTAAATTGTAAATTTATATTCAACTGAGGATAAAGACAAAACCAATAAGCAAAGTGAAACATACAATGGTATATAATTGGTTTGGGGCAGAAGCCTATGAGTCAAAATATTGGTAATAAAGTCACTTAGTCCTCAGGACGAGTACAATGCTCTGGCATCAATGGGTACAGAAGGGAAATTTTACTCAGCAATAAGTAATGCATGCAGTAGGAACTGGCTCATTTGTTTAATAGAATAGATTCCCAATGAGATCTATATATACTAGTCCTACAGTGTTTGTTTATAATGTGGTTGAGGTTTTGGTTTTGTCTGTATCCTTGCTTTGTCCAGATTTGGTACGTTATCCCCGCTTTTGGTTTTCAATGGAGTTTAACATGTTGATCACCTTATGATTTCCTAGTGAATGTAGCAATTTGGTGCGAGATTTTATGATACTAATGATCGCTGCTGGTATCAGCAATAAACTTTATGAACTGCATGAACGATTTCTTTCCAAGATATAACTTCACTTGGTTCCAGATCATCTTAGCACGCAAGTAAGCAATGATTTCATTTTTTCTTAAACTTCAGCTTGAATTCATGTGGCTTTTGATTTTTCTGCATAATGTTTAACCATTGTCATGCATTAGAATACCACTGTGTAGTGCAAATCAATAAAACTTATATGTGCTCAACCTTTCCTCATAGATATTTATTCTACTTTGTTATGATAATTATGCTACATGTATTTGTCCTCAATGCCCAAAAATGAATTCTTACACTTTATTTGTCTTCAAACTCTTCTAGATAGTTCGTGGCTGTCTTGTCTTGTTTGAGACATTGACCAATGACCAAAAAATGAAATATGTAATATCAAAAAATGAGATCTGAGAATAGTAGGTTCTTTTTATATCTGTATTGTGTATTTCTTTATGCTAATGTATAATGTATATGTGCCTAGATGGCAAGAAGTTTTGTGATGATAAGTAACGCCTCATAAAGGTATTCCTTTTGCTCTGCAGCTGAACCTCCAAATACCAAGGAAGCTTTGAAATGGTTATATAAAGCTTCTATTGCTGGGAATTTTCGTGCCCAATACCAACTTGCACTTTGTCTACATCGAGGTGGCGGGACTGATAGCAACATAAAAGAGGCTGTAAACATTCTATCCTATCCTCTTACATTTTTTTTCTTTTTCTTTTTTATTTTTTATTTTTTATTTTTTTTGTNGTTGTTGTTGGTAAGATCTATTCGACTCTTTGACCTCATTATAATGCTTTCCTTAAAATATTTATCTACGGTTTGAAAAAATAATTGAAGGCTTTGAAAAAAAGATGACACTTGTAGGGGGGGAATTCATATATATCATCAGGATATAAGTAAACAAACTCAAGGAATTTTGGGAAATTGCTTTTTAATATCAGAGAATTGAAAACAGTGGCCATTTTAACTTATTATGATGTATTCTGATTTTTGCTTCTAACAAGTTGTCTTGTAACAGGCTAAATGGTATAAGAAAGCTGCAGAAGGAGGGTATGTGCGTGCTATGTATAATGTGTCTTTATGCTACTCCTTCGGAGAAGGTATGGCGCATAGTCATCAACTAGCAAGAAAATGGATGAAGCGGGCTGCGGATCATGGTCACAGTAAAGCGCAATTTGAGCATGGACTTGCTCTCTTTTCTGTGAGTAAACATCTATACCTTCTTATTTGGAACGTGTACAAAAGAATAAATGAAACATACTAATTGTCTCTGCGATCTTCTTATTTGGTTGTATAGGCATAAGGCTAATGATAACTGGTGCCTAAAGGGGTGTAATATTTTGTCTGATGTGATTGACAACCTTTATGTATTTTTGCTTCTTTTTGTATTATAGAATATGCCTATATCTAATGAAGGTCTCATTGTATCTGTACAGGATGGGGACATGATGAAAGCTGTGGTATACTTGGAACTAGCTACTCGTGCTGGTGAAAGAGCTGCTGCTCATGTCAAGAATGTAATTCTTCAACGGCTTTCAGCAGCTTCTCGTGATCATGCCCTGCTTCTTGTAGACAGGTGGCATGCTTTGCCATCATGTTGATTACTGAGTCATATACTGTACATGGGTTATAAACCGGAAGTTGCATCACCTTGACTGCTGATGCTGCATCTTCTTGATGGAAAAGTTAACGAACGGGCAAAAACATTAGAACCAGGCAGGAGCTGACCAGGAGGCAGTCTATGCCTTCAAATCTTGAATTTAGTGGTCTTGCTATTTGAAATGGCTACCTTCCTAGTTTGTATCAACTTTGACGATTATACAGCACATTATATCTATAGTTAAAGCTCCATTTGACGGCCCTTAGAACCGCATTTATCAAGGCAACAACTCTATAGCTATTGTTCTTATGGAGCTTCCTTTGACTAAGGAGAAATGCTTAGATTTGAAGGAAATGACCTTATGCACAGGTCATACACTTCAATGTTGGAAATCGCATATCAAGCTAGTACTCTAGTGTGATAAAACTAAAGTTCTCAGAAATTGCCAGTGCATGTAACTTTTATGGCATTTAGTTGTAACACAAGTCGAGAGTTTTATTTCTAGTCCTGCCCCCAACCCTCTCTTTCCCACTGAAGAAAGGTTTGTGGAAACTATCTGACGCCCGTGCCTCCATGCATGGCAAGAACGGTGGATTGTGTTGGGCGTTTTTCATTGATGGTTGTCTGGTAGAATAGAAAACATCATATTACATGGCCATTGAGTGTGTCAAATGCTTCAATTGGATTATTGGTTCAACTAGTGGGTAACATTCAAATAAAAAGTAAAGCTCATCTTTTTTTCTTTTTCTGGAAAAGAGTCTGCTTATTTGTGAGGACCATAATTTTTGCTGTGCTGCATCGAGTTTGGTCCACCAAGGTCATAAAATGGTGGTGGGCTAACCCCACATGAAATATTATTCTTGCGACGTTGTCCCCTGCGCAACAAAGCCTTTCGAATTCTCAGATCCAAATAAAGAACAAAAGATTCGTAATTGGCCTAAGAATGTGCTCCAACGAAAAAGATCTAGTGTTTTTCATGTTTCACGTCACAATGTTTTTTGGTTTTGGACATGTTCACATCACAAGTTATCTCCCAATATAGATAATTTAAGGATGTCGTCTGATATTACTGCAAAGTATTGAACATCTTCCTAGCAAAAGAACAGGCGCAGCAATCAAATCTTTTGAACAAGATAATGCTAATTCAATATATTCCATTTTACTGAGAATATCAATGGCAGTCAAACCTTAAAATTAATCTGCACGAAACCTCATTTACATGATAGATCTTAAAAAATGCATTACCATGGATCATACTAGTGCAAAATCGCAATGTCAACCATTACTTAAGAGAATGCAAGAAAATATCAAAAAGATAAGTCGGGAAAAAGTGGAAGTACTTTATCAAGTTCAGTTGCCATCTCTGAATCATATACATAACATAGTCAACTTGTATATGCAGACAAATCCCTTCAAGACTACTTCATGATAACTGATAAGCACAGTTAAATTTCATACCCATGACAATACAGTTTTGTTATTTCTCATAGAAATAACCTGCAGATAGTCCAAACCACCTTTTACACTAACTCATTGCCATATCTGGCCTTCCCAAAGTTGAGTTTCATCTGCAAAAAACACATGAGCATATATGGAGCCAAATTATGAGTGCACATATAGGGTAATGGCTGATATCATCTCATCCTTTATGATGCATATAGTGATGCTTCTCGAATGTCATCTTCATTGCTCTAATAATTTACAGCAAAAGGAAGTTCCCGCTGTCAAGGAAAAAAGCAGGAAGAGACGGAGAAAAAGAAAACGCAGAAGAATCATGAAGAAAGCACATTTCAGTCAACAGAATATTACGTAAGTGTTGAGTATTGATCAGGACATCAGGTAAAAGGTAAAAGATAATATCAATGGCAGAGCCATGGCACATTTTACCGATGACTCAAACCTAGCACAATTCTATCCTACTATAAGACATTGCAATATCCAAAAGAAAGATAGAGAAAAAAATTTGATGAACAAAACAATTCCAAATGGTCAAAGAGAGTTAATAATCCAATATAATTTAATCTCTGCACAACCCTCACGTCCTCCGTTTTAATGAAAACGAGAAAAGAATATACAATCTAAATTGATAAACTAATGTATTTTCTTACAGCAAGTATGCTTAGTCTGTAATTGTATAAGCCACCTATTCTCCCAGAATCAGCCATCACAGTAACTTGACACAACGTACCAATGAACCCCATAAAAACACATGGTAAACCGAGTAGCTAAATTGGTAGTCAAGGGTAATATGACAACCTTTGAGAATGGCCTCCTGCATGGTAGAGATTGAGGTGGTATATTGCCCTGGCCACCAGTTCTCTTAACTCGAGATGTTGGGCTATAACTGTTCGATCAGCACCCTCTAGGGCAGTCAAGACCCTTGCTTGTTCCAATGATTCACTGTTGCCAGCATGCAGTGCAAGGTAGCAAAGGAGAATTAGTCCATTCAGCTGAGTAACTTCATTAACTCTAAGCAATCTCATCAGTGCTGGGACACCATTGAACTCAATTATAGCTTTGGAATGCTCCACACAAAGGAAATTATCTGGACAAGCAAATTTGCTAAGTGCAATAGAAGCTTCAGCTGCTACATCTGAGTTTCTATGACCTAGCAGTGTTACAAGAGGACCAATTACTCGCGTCTCCCTCGCAGGGAATGTCCTAGCTAATGAACCAATTGACTTTATTGCCGGAATTTGCAATGATGGACTGTCCACCTCTTTAATCACTCTTAAGAGCTGTTCCACCACAGCTTTAGCAGCAGGAGAGTTGGTCTTAAACGCTGCACGTCGAAGATCAGCATTGGTTTCAGCTGCAGCTGTTATCTCCATTATTGTCATCAAACAATTATACAGCAACTCTCCTTGTTCTTTCTCAACTAACTTAGCCAAACAAAGAATCCCTTTCGTCTCGGTTATTTTCCTACTATTCGACACACTTCCTTTGGCAAGCATCCACAAAGCCTCAGCACAACTAATTTTCAGCTGAAGCTTTACTTGAGGCTCCTCATTTTCCCTATCTTTCCTATGATTACCTCCCCGACTACTTCCCTCCATATGAAAAGATGAATTCGAGTAGGAATTCGCAAATGGACGATTATTTGTTCTACCTGATAACTTCTTCTCCAATTCCTTATTAATCTGGACAATAGAATGAATGCTTTGCTTACCCAATTGACCAGTAGGATCATCCACAAATGTCTCGAACGACAAAAGCGTCACAAGTGGCCTGATTGCGTTCTCCCTTGCAAAATCCTCCTGGGCAACAGGGTCGTGCTCTGCCATTCTAGCCACTAAATCTGCTGCACGAATCTGAACCCTCATGGGCGAGTCCCCAAGAACCTGCACAACAATTGGAACTCCAAGCTCATTCACAATAACTCGAACTCTCTCCAAATCATTTGCCAAATGACAAAGCGCACTAGCTGCTGCAATTTGAGCAGCAGGCGAGGTGTTCTCCTTGAAAAGCTTTAACAATGGAGAAACCCCACCTTCTTCAACTATAATCTTCTTATTCCTATCATTATCTTGGGCAAGCGCAGCCAATTCATTCGCAGCTTCAATTCGATCATTCAATTGACCCATTTGAATCGAAGCAATAAAAGACCAAACCCACGAGAGAATAGGGTCATTGCTCGCAATTGGAGGGAGAGAGAGCACAATACCTCCACCACCGGTACCATCGGTGTCCAAGATACTAAGAAGCCATTTCAAGTCGCCAATAGAAGCTTCGAGATAGTTTAGAAGCTTGCGAAAATCGGCGGCGCTTACTATAGTGACGACCCGGCGAAGGATGCTCTGCCGCTTGCACTTTCGGACTAGGGTCAGAGCACGCTCAAGGTTCTTAGAGAGCTCCGCCGCCACGCGCCGAATTGGGCGTTCGTAGAGGGAGGGGGTGGTGGTGGCGAACCGCACCAGGGCTCGGAGCATTTGGGAAAGCCAATCAACTTGCTTCCACACTTCTGAGCACTCCAGCTTGAACGACAACGCCTCGTCAACCGCCGAGCGAACTTGCTCCGACAGTAAAATCGGGTACGACAATTCATCTTCAATTCGCTTCTCCCCCGAAGCCATTTCCGCCGAGTCCCTGACTCAGCTACCGAGTAAAAAATGGAGCCTTTTCGATACTTTCTAGTTTCGCACACTTTCCTTGATTTGTTTCTGCAATTCCAGTTCACGATCTTCGAGGAGGGAAGGTCTCCCTTTGTATTGGGCGAGTCAAGCGAGTCTATGCTGAGTCAGAGAGGTTTCCTCCGAGTTACAAAATAGATTGTTGCCCTTGGTCATGGATTCGTGTTCTTCCTGTTACTTGTTAATGTTATTTCTGGTTCTGCTACGCATGTTTGTTTGTCCAACGCCAAAGCTTCTCGTGGGGCTTAAGCTCCTTCCTAATTCCTTTCATTGGGAATTGCACTTTCCGGGATGATTCGAAAGCGCGTGGGCTTACCTTAAAAAGAGTTTAACCTTCAAGGACGGGTCAATGGGAACTCGAGGGTGGATACCACTCGCTCCCAAGGAGCGTTAGGTGTATAATATGCTTTTTTTTTTTTACTTTCTATCGATTTTCGTAAAAACAACTTTTCGGCTAAATGATTATAATAATAAAATTTGAACAATAAGATATTTTTTAAAAAAAAATTGTTATAAGTTTATATTCAACATAAATTTATAAGCTCTAATAATAAGCTATAAGCAATTTGATTGAACAACAAAATATTATATTATGGTGCGAATCAACTGATAAGATAACTCTTTTACATTTCACTTCTTGAGTTGCACTAATCTTAACTCAATATAACTTATCATTTGTACGTCAAATTTTAATATTAAATTTTTTAAAATATCGTTATTTAGGTAACAAGTTTCTAAATATTGCTATTTGAATATTTATTGTCTAAAATTTATTATTATAATTATTTACACAATTTTTCCTTGATTTCATTTAAGTATTTCGTATTTAAACTTAATTCATATCAACTCCCCTAAACTTGTTGCCAAATACTAACTTTATTTGACCTCAAACAAGAAGTAGTAAATTAATTTGATAATATTCTATTATTTTACTTAAGGAAGACTAAATTTAAAGAGCGGTTTAACTCTCAACTTCATGCTAAGAAGCATTTGGCTCATTGGGCATGAGGACCAACTATTTGCTGAGTTTTCTTAGGTTCAAATTTGGTGATAATCAATATTTCCCTAGTATTTACTTTCAAGTCCTACCTCAGTCTCTCACTCCTAAAATTAAATTGTATCATGCTCCAAAGGAAAGAAGAAACTCTCAATTGTCTATATTGAAACAATATGTGTAAGTAGAAACTCTTGCTTAAATTAATAGTTTATCATAAATATTCATGTAATAACTTCAAAAGTGAATGACTCTCAATATTCTTTTACGAACATTTTTTTTGAATTAGATATTATATAATAGGAGATAATTTATCTCATTAAAAAAATTGAACTCATACCTCCATAATTGAGTATTTAGTACCAAATCATTAAAATATTTTATTAGAAACTCTTATAATTTTTATTTTTTTTTATGGATAGAACTAATTTTAAAGCAAGGGAAAAAGAATATATTGAAAATTTTAGGGTAACTTTGGAAGTTTTGAGGGGAAGGAATGTTTTATACTCACATTATATTCACTTAAATTTTTTACATTTTACATTTATGTGTACAACTATCATTTCACTTTCAAAATGGACAAGTTGACTGAGAGTTTCCAAACGTGCACGATGGGGAGAATTGAAATTAGACTTAATTAGAACTTACAAGCCATCTTCCTGCAATTTCTCTTCGTTTCCATGTTCTCAGTCAGATAAAAATAAGTCAAACCCCAAAATCCACGTTCATAAAAATACACCATTGACCGATCAGATAAAAAAAAAAAAAATAGAGCTTGTTGATGAACTAGTATTGTTATTAATAATCGAATTTAATTTTTATTTTTTGACAATATACTAAAATTTTTGTACAACCATTGAGTCGTATCTTGTCATATATGAAAGAAACCGTTAAAATTATTTTATTATTGTTAAAATGGAAAAACTCATGTAATCAATATCATATATTCTATTTCTGAAGTTGAACTGATTGACTTTACGAACATGTGTTATCTAAAAAATACTAAATCAAAACGATCACTCTAAAAGAAAAAAAATAAACTTAAACTGGTTCCCTTAACATTGTTCAAGTGTTTAAACATATATTTATTTTAAAATAAAAGATTCTTAATACTTAATTCGAAGGAAAAAAAAAGATAGACCGAAAGGGACATCTTGGCGCTTATCTTCAATTTGAGACAAGTACAACAAAATGAGCAAAAATATATAAGGGAGAACTACAAAAAAAAAAAGATTAAAAAAATAATTAAAAATCAAACAGTAATTATTAATTATCAAATTATTCATTTTTGTTTTTGAAACAGATTTTTCTTAATTTTTATTTTTTAATAATTCTCTCTCTGTATATAAAAACAAGCATTGTGAGTGGTTCAAATTAGAGTTGGGTGGGTTCAGGTTTATGAACATTGCCTTTGCATTTGTCTAGAACTACAACAATTTCTCTAGAAACTTTCTTTATAGATTTGAATCCGGTCATGTGACATGAGTTATATTGCAAAGATTTAAGCCGTACATTTTATTAAAGTTTATCTGAACCATTAAAGCATATTAATATTTAATGGTTCAGATGAACTTTAATTAAATGTACGACTCATATTTTTGTAATATGACTCATATCACATGACCGGATCCGGTCTCACTCTTTATGCTTTTGCTACAACTAGAACTTTCCAACTTTGGAATGCCAGGCTGCTAGCAGCCAAAACGGCAACCCAAATAGAAAATGGAAACAGATGAAAAGGTGGCCGTTTCGCCGGCTTTTGTCGTTTTTTATTTTCTTGAATTTTTGTTTAGAAGTTGGAACTTGGAAGGGTATAAACGAAAATTTCTTCCTCTTTTCCATGAAACTATCAAATTGTGGAAGGAAAATGACTTATTCCTATTTCGTGCACTAAATATGACATTTCAGTGCTATCAAGTTCCAACTTGAGACTGAAAAACTACTATGAAAAGGTTGGATTATTGGATATATGAATTAAGCTTATATAAATAATGTAATTGCTAATTATTCAGTGTAACTTAATTGGTAAACTAAGTTTCATATGAGATGAATCCTGAGGTAATATAAATAATGCAATTAATAATAGTTAAATGGTTGTTAATGATGAATACCAGAACCAGAAAATGTTTTGAACTTGTATTTCTAAAAAGCTTATCAGCTTTACAGATGTTTACTTGACTAATTATTTACGTATCTGCTACTTAGTTGAGACAATATTATCTTATAAATAAGTATTTATGACGTCAGCTAACTAATATTAGAGAATCAAAGGTGGAAAGCTAATGGATTGAACATTTGCCATACCAATTAATTTTGCGACAAAACCTAATTCCAAAATAAAATGTTAACTAATATTAGAAAATCCTTGCATTAAAATAACATCCAATTAATATAGGCTATTGTTGAATATCCAGATTGGACCACAAGAAACTCCTAGGCTCTACGAATTGACTTAAAACATGAAAGCGGGTATATTATTTAAATTGATCCATTTGGTTGAGGATTTGATAAACATAACCAATTAAAAGGGTAAACTGAGCTCAATTGTGGTTTTTGGTCCTTTCAGAGCTTAGCAATCAACCCATTCTGGATTGGCTTTGCAGTTATCCCGTTCTCCTTATCATCCATATCACTTGAGCTTGGAGGAACATCAACTGCTGGTGAGCAATTAAAAAACCCATGTGGCTGCATCAAGAATTGCACAACTCCGTTAATTCCAAAACAATGTATACAAAATGATTAACAGTTTTGTTTCCAAGAAAAAAAAGTTCTTCCCACAGATGTTATTCAGATCTTCCTAGTGCTTGTGTGCAAACTTCTTTTTTTTTTTTAGTTTTGGCTACAAACTCTAGGTTCGAACACGAAACCACCAAGCTCTAAGGACGATCTCAATAACTTAACCACAAGCTGATTGATTGTGTGCAAACTGTTTAGATATGAATGTTATTAAAGGGTATTGCATTTGCATGCAACAGAATAGCAAGGACATAAGCTGATATTTAATAGAATACCATGAGCATAAAACCAATGCGATCCACTGGCATAACAGGCCAGTCTTCCAATCGAGGAATATGGGTCACTCCAAATACATACCTGAAACATTTTTGCGCAATTAGATTTTGCATTCAAAGAATAAATAATCATCTAGCATACAAGTCTCAAGCCACCATCTCAGCTAAGGGTGATATATTTGCTCCATATTCAAGTATGAAAAAGTAAAATTTTATCATCCTCATCATGATTAATATCATCTCTCACAAACAATTGAGTGAACTTACCAAAGAACTATATCAGCTTCTTCCAGTGATCGATTTTGCTTAACCCAAGTAGCCAAACCCTCTCCAACACGTGGATTTTGATTAGGGAACTCTCCTCCAGGATGCATTTCGTCACGTGCAAAAGGTGTGACCCAAAGGTTGTGCTTCAGGAAAGCTGCTCTTCTCAGAAACTTGGCCTCTGCACCAGCTAATGGTAAACAATTTGAACCAGGTACTAACTTGTAACCTGTTAGCTGCCCAGTTCGGTTTACAGTCCTTGTGTTCCTCACCTAAAATATGAAACGCACTTAAGCAACTCTCGCCAGAAGAAGCTATTGAAAGAGTATATTAAACATGTCAATAATCCCAATTTCAATATGCCCCCGCTCCTATAATATGTACTGCAGGTAATGATAAAGCGTGCACAAAAGTTCCATATTCAGAAAATTTTAAGCAAGTGCAAGGAACTTTACTTACAATCCAATGCCGAGCAGATAAAGGGTTACAATCACGCATTGCTTCCAATTCTGATTTAAGCAGTTTTTCCTCAGCATAAAATGCATTATTGTGAACATTATTCTTTCCTGGCTCTTCAACTTTGACATCCACCTCAACAACCTGGCCCAGAGGGAACCTATTAATAATTTGTCATATTGTTTATGAATACTATGATAATAAATTTTATAACTAAATGAAGAAAGTGGATAATTGTCCCCACAAAAAAAGAAAGAACACATAGAAACCTGATTGAATGCTTCCCCAGGCTTGCAATCAACTGCCATGTCCATACGAGCAACGAAAAAATGTTGGTGGACAGGTGCATATAATCCAGGGGCAATAGTTGTTCCATATTTTCGAGTTTCACCAGGCTGCAATGCTCCTAAGCTAAGAATTCCAGTGAGCTTGACCTCCGCTTCTATTTTTCCATCCTGCAAAAAGAAAAACATTAATAAGACCATTAACTAGTGTGCTTTGAGTTTGACCAATAAAAATGAGCTTGATAGAATGTAAGAAGAGAAGCAAGCAAAACAATCAGATGACTATAGCCAGAAATTAAACTGGTGAAAATCGGAAAAGGCATACTTCAAGAAAATGCATAAGTTCAAAGAGATTATCTCTCCGAATAATAAAATGATGATGGAAGAGATGCCACCAATCTCTCTTTTTGATTCAATTGCTGGGCTACACACTGTTAAATCCCTTCCATTACTTTTTTCATCCAACAACTAGAATGCTTCCTTGCATTTGTTTAAAGAAAATTTACATCACTAGGCCTCTAAGTCGTTTGTCTAATTCTACCAATCTCATTCAAAGAGATTCACGGATAAGTCAATGTAGATATTAACTTGCCTGATAAAAATGCCAGAAAAACCCATACTCATAGTTAGCCACGGTGCAGATAAAAGATACTGTCAGCCTTCTAGAGCGTCGAACCTCGGCCAACCCTGTTCTCCAATCTTGATGTTTCCATAAGATACCATGATCTTCTTCATGCAAGCAAACACAGTTCTCGATTGTTTCGACACCTCCAGTAAAATTTGGGAAGTGTGCATCAAAGTACTTGATATAGCCTAAACAGTCACAACCCTGCAATAATAAGGCCATAGAAAATAAATTTAATTCCATCTAGAAAAAACATATAGGAACAGTTAAGATAAGGGTGAAGAGAAATTGATTTGAAGAAAAGCAAATGCCGACCTTCTTAAGAGAATGAGCATTTTTACCCAGCCCATCTTCTCCAGCATCAAAAGCATTCTTCCTATAGTGAGGATCGTTTGGATCTCCATAAGGAACCACCATCTCAACAAAACTCAACCTGTGAGCCACTGTTCTTCGACCTCGACTACCATCAATATAGGCTACAGAATGTATAACCAAACCCTCTCTAGGAGTGAAACCAATACGAAAATTCCACTGCCAATGAGAAATCAATATTAGAGAATATCAATTTGACTCATAAAAATATCCAAGTAAGCGCACAGACAAACAATCACCTTCTGCCATTCAACAAAGTGGCCATTGACACGAAAACTTGGACCTTCAGGCTGAATAATCTGTAAGGGTTTCACATCACTTCGATCAACTCCTCCCCGTGTTTCACCAGGAGTATAATTTCTTAGTGGATCAGCAGGTGGAAGAGGGACAAGTTTACTATCCTCAAACTCAAGAACAACCATATTTTGCATATCAACAAGTACATGGATTCCTTCAACTGGACGAGCATAACCATTTTCCAGAGGGCAGTCACTCTCAGTTCTACAAAAGATTAGTGGTTTAGCAAGTCTGCGTCTGGGAGCATCAGCTTCACTATGATATCCAGCACACCTTTAAGCATTGGCAACTCAAACATCAGAAAGCGATTAAGATGTAACCGGAGTCATTTTCTTGGAAAGTCAGAGTAAACTATTGTAATAAGTAACAAACCAGGGATCCACCATCACAAGATCCATATCCTCAATGCCTCTCTTCTTCATTGCCTCTTGAAATGGAGGAAAATCCTTTACGACAGCTTCACATTCAGCGTACTCAACAGCATCCTGTACAAGCAGAGTGAATAACTGAGACTCACATTGGAAAACACTTAAGGAGATGGAAATATGGATTAAGGACAAATGGGTCAGTGAGGTAGTTGCATCATGATGGCAATCAGTAATAGCTCCCACTTTACCTGTTTGACTACATGCATCTGTACATTTTAAATTGTCCTAATATGACAAAAATTAAGTATAACACAGAATATTATATACCATTGGAGGCTGAACATTTGGAACAACTTTAGAAGAAATGACTTTGCCCCTATGGTGGCCACCACGAGTTGCTGCATGAACTTCTCTGAGTTCCACAATCCATATGCTTGTCTCGTTCGACCTTTTGTTATATACAACTAGTCTTGCTTTTCTTGGGGGAAGTTTAGTTGGAATCACAGGTCCACCTTTTGTCCTTGGGAGCAATGATGGCTGGAAAGGAGGGAAGAAATATGCATCTGCCAATGCAACAACATGCTTTTCTGGTTCTACCAAGACTACTTCAATAAAGCGCATGCTATCCCTCACCTAACGCAAGCACACACAAGGATATAGAGAAGTTATAAGCAACATCAAACATGAACTCCAAATTAACTGGTAAAAAACTCAAACATAAGCTTGATTGAAAGATTGAATTCAATAATTGACCTCAGGGGTTGCCCCAGCTGCCCGAACAGTTGCTACAGCCACAGATATTTCAGCAGCAGATAGTGGATCCAAGGGGTGTCTTGTTTGAGCTCTCAACATGACTGTGATACCTATCCCAGCAAGGAAAGGAAATCAGAAACGAAACCACTGAGAAAAGAAAGTCTGTTTCATTAGTCACCAAATTTCAAGGAATATTACTGGGCTGGATATTTGAAAATTTCTGAACTTGTATATTTCTTTGTTTAAGCAACTTCAAAGACTATATGGCCGTTCATTCAACCAAATGGAGAAGTTCAAGTACTGATAACCCCACCACCAAGTAGTTAAACAAGAAAAAAGGCACGGAGTTCAGTTGATTGAAGAAATCCAAAAATACAGTAAGATCCGGCACAAACAAAACATGCAGTATCTGTTTAGCAGCTAGCTAAGAAAGAAAGGGAGCATAATCTGTTTAGTAGTTGAGAGTATAGGTAGGAAGTGATATTCAAATTTGAATATTTGTAGAGTCAGCAGATTATAAATTTAGAATAGAGGAAGACAAAATAGTCAAATGAATTGACTCATTGGTTGATATGACCAATATGGTTATTCTACTAAGACAATTCTAAAGCGGTTTCAATTTGTTCTCTGCCTTCATATAATTATATCATTATTAGAAACACAACTATTGACGAAGATGATAAAGTCAAACAAACATCAGAACAGCACAGAACAAACCCCTTAAAAATGAAAATACTTATTGCCAAACATAGAATTAGAAAATAGAACGAAAAAAAACCTTTGGTAGAAGCAGTTTTAGGAGGAGGGTCGGTGAAGGAATCTACGGCGCGGATCAATGTGGCGACGGAGGCTCTGTTTCGGGTCGGATCCTCAATCGGATCGGGCGAGGTGGCAGGCCAATCCTTCTTGGGACGCAGAGGAGCTGCGGAAGAATTGGGGTTGTTATTGTCGCCGCAACAAGGCGTCGCTTTTTCCTGAGCTGTGGCCATTGTAAAGGGTTAGCGAGCTCGCCGTATCCACCGTAGTAAATCCCACTGTAGTATTCTACTGACATACAGCAATGCCTCCGTACAAGACGATTGCTTCCACTCTCCGCCACCACCACCACCGCCAAAAGCGTCGCCGGTCAAGGCCAAGTTGGCAACTTTCGCAGAACGCAGAGAAGGTGGGGGAGAGTGGATAGTGGGTAGATACGGGGCCCTTTTCAATATATTTAAGAGGAGAGTAAAGTTGCTTTGAATGCTTTCCCTTTTTCGTGAAGGATGAAAACAGTAGAAAGTGGCTTTGGTAACTTTATGCATTTCTTTTAATGGGTAATATAAACAATTATAATTATATTAACTTAAAAAAAAGTCCATTGTATTGTTCCCTCTCTTTGCTGTTTTTATTTTTATTTTTTTTGCTTTAGCTGCCTATATTTTACATAGCTGTGCATAGGTATGCAACTAATTGCATTATAAATGAGATCAACAGTAGAGATAAGAACTGAAGCGAGAATAGCAAGTGGGGATTAATAAGAACAAGTATGGGTCATAGGTAGGTACAGAGAAGGACGTCATAGCAAATTCGCAGTTGTAAAATGGTTGCCATTTGCCAATCACCAATCGAAGAAGACAACATGATAGCGGGAAGAGGAAGATGGAATCGTCGAAGTTGGTAATTGCTATTGGAACAAACGTCAACACTCAATTGCAACCTCTTACACCAAGAAGGTGATGCAAACTTTTCCTTGCTTATAACTTCAATTATCTTAGTATAAGGATATCAACGGTTTTATTATGATCTTTGGAGTCAATTATCTTATCATATTTTCTCTTATCTTTCAATTTCAACGCTTCACTACTCACTCTAATCAATTATTTTAAAAACTTTTTTGCGTTAATTAATCAATTGTCCTAAAAACATTTTGTGTTAACTAATCAATTATTACAAAAAAAAAGTTCAACTTTTTTTTTTATGTGATTAAAGTTGAATGTTAAAAAACTTCTTGTGTTTCAATTTTTTTGTTTCTTGACAATGCGCAAAATTAAATGAGATTTTTATGGTATCAAATCATATGATTCTTTTTTATCCGAAAATAATGTAATTAGTACACTTGTACCTTTTTTTTTTTTACAGAGATGGTACACTTATACTTCAGAATCGTTTACTCAAAACATTATAATAAGGTGTTATTAGTAAAAGTCTATTAAGTTTTNTTTTTTTTTTTTTTTTTTATGTGAAAGAAGTCAGTTAAGTTGATGAGATAAAGTGAGGGATAAAAATAGGGAGTTGTTATTTTTACATCTTAATTTGTTAATAACACACTCTCTTTAATGTCTAAATATAATATAAACTAAATTACCCTTATTCAAAAATAAAAAAAATTTCAAATTTTGATTAATCATAATATTCTTTCTAACCCTTATTAATTGTAGTTTTATTTTTTCCTACAATTATCTCTAATATCATTTTTAAATGATAAATATATCTTTTTTAATTATAATTAAAATAATTTTACATAATTAATTTATTAACTATCGATTGAAATTGTATAGCATAAGTTCTCTTCTTCTTATTTCTATTTCTCCATTCTTTTCAACTTTCATCATAATTCTAGAAATCCAACTCGGGGGAATGCAAGTAGGCTTGTGGCTCTTACAACTCAGAAAGGCATTGTATTTGGTCAAACTAAGGATCATAAAGAAGACATAGTCTGTCAAATTTGTTTCTTAAGATATTCTTTTGTAGAATAAGCTCTTACCTTCTTGGGGTTTATTTAGGAGTTAAAATTAGAGAGAAATAAGAGAAAAAAAAATGNAAAAAAAAAAAAAAAAAAAAAAGTAAATATGTCTATTCCTTTGTTTGGGAGTTCAAGGGGTAACTTCAAACCTCTACATTCATTTTTTGCCTTCACTTTTGTATTTCTCCAATTTAGGGGGTTTGGAGATGAAAGAATAGTAGTTTACTATTATACTTCTATTTATTTCTTCAAAAAAAATTTAAATATTATTTAGATAACATTATTAAATTTTATATTAAATATATTTACTTTATAAATTAAGGATAAATTTGTAAAATTATAAATTTTTATTTCTTTCATTTCCTTTCTTATCTTTTTACTCATTTTAATCATCAAATGAGAAAAAAACTTCTCCCTTTCTTCTTTCCTCTCCTCTCCTCTTCTCTCATTTCCCCTCAAAAAAAAACTCTTAAACATCCCATTGGTCTCCGTGGTCAAAGAGAGAGAGAGAGGGAAAAGGGTAAAGGTACGTTGTTACTTATACACATAGAATATTTATATATTAGTCTATGTCATAAATAAAAAAATATATATTTGCTATTTAAGAATAAATTGAAAATAATTTTAAAAAAAGAGTTATAATTAATAAAAATTGAAAAGAGAATATATAATTAGTCAAAATTTTTTAAATAAATATAATATAATATAATATATATCATATTTAAATATTAAAAAGGGTGAGATATTAATAAATTAAAATATAAAAATAACAGCTCCCTAAAAATATTATAATTGACTTTAAAATTTAAGATTATAAAAAGTAATTGAACCCATAATTAATGAAATGCTAGATTATGATTCATGAGTAATATTAAAAATATGTATAATATATAGCCATAAAAAAATCTATAATATAGCTCTAGAATTTGGAAAAGTCAACTTTTCTCATTAATAAAGAGAAGACAAGTTGAATGCAATTATCGACAAATTGACAGTAATAATGTTGTTTAATAAACAAATTACGAATGTGGGTTAGTTTTTAAACTATATACAAAAGTGGGTCTAATTTTGTTGCCTAATAAACACAGCCACATTTTATGGAAAAAATGTTAAAATGAGGGACGTTTTCAACAAAAAAAACGCTGAAGCGTCTTATATATAAAACGTTGGTGACATATTTAAAGCACTTTTGACAGGCCTGGGCAAAAAAAAAAAAAACGCTGGTGCGTTTTTCTCCAAGAAATGTAGGTCAAACCTGCGTTTCTCCTCAAAAAACGTTGTTGCGTTTTCCATATTCCCAATGTTTGCCCTCCGCGTGTTCCCCATGCATCCTTTCCTCTTCCCAACCCACCCCCTCCACACACCGAGCTCTTCATCTTCCCCAACCCCTCCGTCCCCTTCAACTTCATCTTCCCCCTCATCCTCTTTCTCTCTTCTCCGAATTCTTTCTCTTATTCTTCATCCCTTTTAGCCAATTTGCAACTCACATTCTTCACTCACATCCCCTTCAAACGTTCACAAGCTTTTATTTCATTTTTAATTATCAATCTTATTTTCATTTTGGTCACCGGCGTTTTATATATAAGACGCTTCAGTGTTTTTTTTCATAAAATGTGTTTGCGTTTATTAGGCAACAAAAACAGACCCACTTTTGTATATAGTTTGAAAACTAACTCACATCCGTAATTTGTTTATTAAACAACATTATTACTGTCAATTTGCCTGCAATTATGACACTTTCATTTTTTATGATTTAATCATTTGATCGAAGGATAACAAGATTTGACCCTTACATTTCGATAGAAATGAAGATAGGTGCAACAAATGTTGAGTGTCCAAAAAAAATTACCAAATTTTGTTGCTATCTAGATTAATAATATTTTCAATAACATGCAAAAGTCAAAAAGAAAATTTACCAAATTTTAGTGCTCATAACAAATAATCTGCAGGGCCAACAAAATATATTTACTTTTCTAGTAACGGCCTTTTTTTTTTNTTTCAAAAAAGGGGAAAAAAAAAAACCTGCTCAGTCGTTGTTTCAACTCTCATCTACACAACTGTGATTATGAATATGCAAGCCAAAAAACACTTCACACGTATTTATTTGGAGTTATTATCAAACCAATTTCGCTTTAAGTTTTTTTATTTTATGTTATTTTTATGCAAAGATGCTATAAAATTGTTCCTCTCTTTTTATTTGATGTAAAATTAATTGTTCAAATAGAAAGTGGTTTTAGACGACTCAGATCGTGAACACATGACGTTTTCAAGAAAGTGATGTGCTTTCTATACAGTTATTTAATTATGAATTGGTCATGAAAAGTTATCCTGATTCACGTAACTGGCAGTGGCACCAATGTTGATAAAGGCTTTTTCGTTGTTGAAAGAGCAGAGCAGCGCTGATCTTTCTCGATTATTGGCAAACCTTGCATGAGTTGTCGTTTGTTTGTATTAGGATATACGTAGGAAAATTCATCTTTGTCTTGTCTCAGACCATTATTAATTTCCAGTAAGTTGATTCATTTTTATTTAAAGGATATGTTTAGTTAGGAAGTGATGCTACTAATTATTTTAGAAATTCTCACAAGTCAATTTGTGCCTAAAGTTGGTAGAATTTTATTTAAAAAAAACGGCCACTTGTACTCGGTTTACTAAACGCTATAATTATTAATTAACATGTGACACGTGTTATGTTTATATACCATGCATTTGTATATTTAACATATGAAGCGAAATCAGTATTAATTTTATTAAATGATTTGCAGCTGAGTGATAATAAGATTGTCCGAATCTAAAATCATAACTTTATGAAAAAAGTTATGAATGATAAAGATCACAACAAATATATTTTTAAGAGTTTACAAGAAGAGAAAAATTAATTTTGTATTTATCTAAAGAAAGATAACTTTATAATTTTATTTTAGTAAGTATATTTTATTTT
Organism: Cercis canadensis; assembly: GCA_003255065.1. NCBI lineage: Eukaryota > Viridiplantae > Streptophyta > Magnoliopsida > Fabales > Fabaceae > Cercis > Cercis canadensis. The sequence continues at coordinate 256,622 of QAOA01008180.1, read as the reverse complement.
TGAAAAACAAAGAGAAGAAGGATATTATTAGTGCCACATCTATTTTTTTATATATAGTATTGATGAGTACTTTTTTTTTTTTTTATTTAACAAACTAGGAAATTTGTAATTATCTGAAAAGTTACTTTCACGAGAATCATCATGGAGAAGTAGCAAAACCTTAACTATGTGGCAAGTACAAGTCAAGCATGTCACCGAAAAAGTGGAGGTGAAGAAATAAATCGAAGAAAAATTGCACCCACCCTGCTCTATTCCAAATTCAAGCCCATTTGACACAGTAATGGGCTAATACATTAAATGATCCAAGAAACCATGCTCTGGGCCAGCCCAAATAAAAAACAACATGAGACAAATAATAAGAAAAAAGCCTGTTTTACTTTTTGGGCCAGGTGCCCCATAAGAAAATACTATTGCTTTTGGGCCCTGAAAAATACAAACTAGGGGATTGATTTCTCTCGAACCTCTTGTCTTGATAAAATAATTGGTCAGAACTAGTTTCCAAAAATTAACTTATTTCAATAAATAGTTGGCAGAAATTAAGAAGCTTCTAAAACAACTCACTGTTTTCCAAAGTGGCAACTATGTACATATAATTTTTTATGATGTTGGAACGTGGAAAAAAGGTAAGATGGTCCCACATGATGGACCCCCAAATTAAAGAGAAAAAGCCCTCACTCACGCATGATTTTATTTTGTTTGAATAGCAGTATAGCACATGCATATTGCATGTTCTTCTTTCAATATCTGATCAATTTTATCTCTGCTTTAAGGTGGGGTGTTGTGGTGTTAGGTAAGATGAGGGCCAGGACAGGAGCACAACCACACAGTGCCTAGCTATAATAAGCTAAAATTTTCTCTTTTGACTAAAGAAACAATATCAGATACAGATGTATTAAACCAGAGAAGATCATAAATGATAAGAGAGAAAACATAACAAATGTGAAAAATATCTTTGCATTTTTTGAATTGAATGAATTACAGAATACATCAGTAATATATAGAGCACCTATAGCTGACGTGTAAATAAACTACAACCAATAAGGTTTAAGCTAAAATAACTAACTCTAACTGAATCTGTTATCTGACTTGTTGTACACCTGTACACAATAGACTTCCTATACAAGCTGTCTAATACTCCCCCTCAAGGTGGGAGATAAATGTCTAATACTCCCATCTTGGACAATAGATAGCGAAACTGAGTTGCAGGGATGGCTTTGGTTAAAAGATCAGCTAGCTGGTGTTAAGATGCTACATGCACAAGCTTGAGAAAACCATAATGGACATGTTCGCGGATGAAATGACAATCAATGTCCACATGTTTGGACCGGTCATGAGACATTGGATTGGAAGCTAGATGAATAGTAGATTGGTTGTCACAAAAAATCATGACTGAAGGAACTTGGAGCTCAAAGATTTTGCAGAGTTGTCTTAGCCACAGAAGCTCACTGGTAACATTTGCCAATGCACGATATTCAGCTTCTGCAGAAGACCTGGAGACAGTAGGTTGCCTCTTTGATTTCCAAGTGATTGGAGAATTTCCAATGAAAACACAGTAACCAGTGGTTGATCTCCTTGTATCAACACAACTCCCCCAATCGGCATCAGCAAATGCTGTGATTTTCAGTGATGAATTGGCAGAGAAGAAAATTCCTTGGCCTGGACATGACTTGAGATATTGCAGGAGATGATGCACTGCATCCAAGTGCGGAGTTCTAGGACATGACATAAATTGGCTTAGCTTATTGACAATGTAGCTAATGTCAGGCTTGGATATTGTGAGATACATAAGACGGCCAATTAACCTCCTATACAGAGAGGCATTTGGTAACAAGTCTCCAGCTGTCTTACTGAGTTTTAAGTGAGGGTCCATTAGAATTGGCACTGGTTTGGACGCTGAGAAGTCAGTATCTTCCAACAGTTGCAATGTGTATTTCCTTTGAGAAAGATAGATGCCTTTGACAGAATGAGCAATCTCCAATCCAAGAAAATACTTCAGGTCACCAAGGACTTTTAACTTGAATAACTTTTGTAGCAGATGTTGAACATGTTGGACATACTTGACAGAAGGACTTGCAAGAATTATGTCATCGACATATACAAGTAAAAGTACCAGTGTTGCACCTTTGCCAATGGTAAACAAGGAATAATCACTGTGAGATTGTGAGAAACCATTTTGAATCAAGGTGGTAGAGAACTTATGGAACCACTGTCTTGAGGCTTGACGAAGTCCATAGAGAGATTTGTTAAGTTTGCACACCATGTTCTCCCCCTGAGCTTGATAACCCAAAGGCAACTGCATATATACTTCCTTAAATAAATCACCATTTAGGAATGCATTGTTCACATCTAGCTGAAGCATGGTCCACTGTTTTACAGCTGCAACTGAGAGTAACAATCTAACAGTGGTGATTTTGGCCACAGGTGAAAAAGTGTCAAGGAAATCAATACCAGCCTGTTGTGTATAACCTTTAGCCACCAACCTAGCTTTATATCTGTCCAGGTGACCATTGGCCTAATATTTTACTTTATAGATCCATCTGCAACCTATAGTATGTCTGGCTTTAGGAAGTGCAACTATTGTCCAGGTATTATTTGCTTCGAGGGCATTTAATTCTTCTTGCATGGCTGCCGTTCACTCAGGATACTTGATTGCCTGATGATAAAATTGGGGCTCATATATGTTGGACACTTGTAGAATGTAGTTTTTGTAAAAAGTGGACAATCTGTCATAGGTGACTACCTTCTGAATGGGATAAGAAATGTTGGGATCTGCTAATGAACAGACATAATCCTGTAAATAAGTAGGATTTCTGATAGTTCTACTTGTTCTTCGAGGGTGTGCAATCTCAGGGACTGTGACAGGAGCGGGATCCGTGACTGGAGCATCAGCAGTGACAATATAAGCAGCAGTACTGTTAGGTAGAGGATTGGAGNAAGAAATGTTGGGATCTGCTAATGAACAGACATAATCCTGTAAATAAGTAGGATTTCTGATAGTTCTACTTGTTCTTCGAGGGTGTGCAATCTCAGGGACTGTGACAGGAGCAGGATCCGTGACTGGAGCATCAGCAGTGACAATATAAGCAGCAGTACTGTTAGGTAGAGGATTGGAGATGACAACATCATGAAACATATCAAGTGCCTCAGTAGTGTGTGGGAGAGCTTGAAAAGGGAAAACTGTTTCATGGAAAATGACATCAAGTGAGATGAAGAACTTTCTGGTTTGAAGGTTGTACAACTTGTAGCCCTTGTAACCTAAAGGGTATCCCATGAATATAACAGGTACTGCTCTGGGGGAAAATTTATTCCTGACTTGTAATGGAGTGGAAGCAAAACAAAGACATCCAAACACCTTTAATGCATCATAAAGAGGCACCTTGTTGTAAAGAATCTGGTAAGGAGATTGATTTTTTAGAAGTGGGGATGAAGTTCTGTTAATGAGGAAAACTGTAGTGACTATGCACTCACCCTAGAATCTCAAAGGAATATTGGACTAAAACATTAAGGCTCTTGCCACATTTAACAAGTGTTGATGCTTTCTTTCAATTACCGAATTCTGCTTAGGTCTATAGGGACAAGAAAACTGATGAATAATCCCTTATTTTTGCAGAAAAATGGTCAAAGCCAACTCCTTTGCATTGTCTGTCCTTATCTGTTTGATAGTCTTGCCAAACTGAGTTTTAATCATAGCAAAAAAATTGATAATGGCATTTGTAGCTTCTGACTTATGCTTGAATAGATAAAGCCAAGTGAACCTTGTGCAGTCATCAACAATTGTGAGGAAGTAATGCTTACCAGCATGAGTGGGATGGTGATAAGGACCCCATATGTCATAGTGAATGAGATCAAATGAATTAGTTGACATATTATGTGAGGAAGTGAAGGATAATCTTCGAAGCTTGGAAAGGGGACAAACTTGGCAAGTATTTGAAGAATAATGCATTGGATATGAAAAAGGAATTTTATTACTGATGAGTTTTAACACTTTATCAGACAAATGACCTAATCTTGCATGCCACAAGTGGGCATGACTGGAATTATGAACTTCCGAAATACAATTGGAAGAATTGAAAGAAAGAACACTAGATTGACTGTTTACAATTGAATTTTGGGAAGAATTTTGAACAGCATGGACTCTTCCTATATCAGCAACAGCTTGTTGAATTCCCAAGGTTGCTTGATAAATGTATAATCCTTCACACAGATCACCCCTGCCAATCATCCTCGATCTTTTGGGATCTTGGATTTGGAAGGAATCATTGTGGAAAGTAACAGTTAAAAAGGAATGTTTCAACAAGGTAGTTACTGATATGAGATTGACATGAAAATTTGGTATATAAAGGACGTTATGCAATATGAGATCAGGTGACAATTTGACTGTGCCAACAACAGAAACTGAGACTTGTGAATTATTTGGAAGAGTAACAAAATGATTACTCAAATGCTTGTAAGAATTGAAGAATTTTATAGAGTGACAAACGTGTGAGGTTGCTCCAGAATCAATGATCCAAGAGTTAGAATTGACAACTGAATGATTATTAACAATAAAAAAAATATACCAGTGGGGATTGATTCTTCAGAAGTGTCCACATTAGGAATTGCAGCCTGTGACAACTAGTTCTGAAGCAAATGAATTAATTGTTGATACTGCTGTGATGACATTTCTAGAGGATGGTCCATGGATTGATTCTGATTGACATGGGAAAGTTGATTCACATTGCCTGCTTGTCTGCCTTTTTTGTATCCTGATGTATACCCTGGTGGATAACCATGAAGCTTGTAACATTTGTCTTTCGTGTGTCCAAGAAGGTCACAATGAGCACACATTGGTCTATCTTTTTTGACAAATCTTTGCTTGCCATCAGAATGATTCCTAGAGTACAAGCCATCAGAATTGTTTCTACCATGCATGACTGCATAGGCAGCTTGAACATCAGAAGGAGTCAACAGATTTCCAACTTCCCTTTGCTTCTCTTCTTGAACAACCAAAGAAAAAACTTTATTTATTGGGGGGAAAGGATCCATTAAGAGGATTTGTCCTCTGACATGTGAAAAAGAATCATTTAACCCCATTAGGAAACATAGTACATGTTCTTGGAGTAGGTGCTCAACAACTGGTCTTGCACCTCCACAAGTGCAGTTACAATTTGGATGATCTTCCCCAAGTTCTTCCCAAATTCCTTTGAGCTTGGTAAAATATTGTCCCACTGTCAATGAGCCTTGGGAAAGATTAACCAATTCTTTCTTGAGTTGGAAAATTCGAGGGCCATTCTGTTGCTGGTACCGTTCTTGAAGATCCTTCCAAATGTCTGCAGCAGTGGCAGAATATATCACACTTGCAGTGATCTCCTTTGACACCGAGTTTAGCAACCAAGAAGCAACAATGTTAGTGTTCCTATTCCAAGCCAATGAAAGTTGAACATTGCTTGCCTCAGGGACCTGGATTAATCCATCTACGAAGCCAAGCTTATTCTTGGCTAGCAATGCCATGCGCATGGCTCTGCGCCATGAATTGTAATTGTCGCCCGTAAGTACCTGGGAGACTAGATGCAGCCCTGGTGAATATGAAAGGTGAAGAAACATTGGATGTGAAGCATCATCAATGGAGGAATTCGCCATCAATGAGTTTAAGAGAGAAAAAAAATGAATGAAGATGAAGATGATATAACTGATCTACAATGCACAGAAACTGAAGAGCAAGAAAGCTCTGATACCATATTAAACCAGAGAAGATCAGAAATTATCAGAGAGAAAACAGAACAAATGTGAAAAATATCTTACTGAATCTGTTATCTGACTTGCTGTACACCTGTACACAATTGACTTCCTATACAAGTTGTCTAATATGATGTGTTTCCATCAATGATAACTGAAATGCATTTAATTTTTAATTTTTTGAACTGTGTATTTATCTCATTAATGCGCAGCACAACCCAATGAAGTTCAATATGTTCATTCATTAGGTAAAATTCAATGTTCCTTTGTTATCTTTTTACCGGATAATAAATGATATATAAATATTTTTACACTCATTATCTCATTGATCAAAACCCTGCACAAAAGAAGCAAAGCAACAATGTTAAATAAATTATTCTTTTTAAATAATTTTTTGATCAATAGCTGCAATATACTTTATATAAACAAGCAGTGACAAGTTACCAAGATGTTATTTTATTTTTCATTTTTATGTCCGGTAATCATGCTTATAAAGTGAATGTCATTTCCGACGGAGTTTTCTTAAAGTTTTTGTTAAGACTTTTTATAGTTATTTATTTATTTTTACACCTTTCTCTTCCCGTTCATTATTAGAGTAATAGAGTGGCATGAAGCCGAGAGTAGTTGCATTAAACAAATAGTATTATAGAAGAATGGGTAGCTAGGTAATTCTGTGATGCATGATGCACGTGGAGTACTGTTGGTATGGATCGGATCTAATCATGTTCGCCAAATCCTAGCTGCACAATCAAACTAAAAGAAGATCAATGGTTAATTGCTCTAAATCCTAGGTTTAGTATTTCTTGAAGGATGGTTTAGACCCAAAGCGATTTTGATGAAACGAAAGAAAGCATCCAGACTGGACCCAAAGCGACTTTGAATAAACGAAATAATAATAACTAACGAGGACATAAGCAAATGATGAAAATGATTGCACCTTGTAACAGCTTAAGTTTTATGATCAAATTAATTCTTAACAGAAATTTCGGGAACCTGAGCCGGTGGTCATGTTGCTAGTATTACACGACACGAGTGATGACATGTGGGCTGTTCCCTTCTTAATTTTGTTGTGTACAGAAAACATGTTCCTGATCGGCTGTGTCGGCTTCTACCTGAAATCCAGTTCAATAACTAACTGGGTCACACTGGGTGTTCATTAAATGCACATGCAAGTGTGATCGGATGGAGATATATATCTAATACGTAATACGTACCCCTCTTCCTTAGTGGGTGAAGAGTATGCAGTGCAATTGTGCAAACACCAAGTAAATTGAAACTAATTATATAATGAAATTATTCATACATAATTTTATTTGAGTATTTTTTTAATACAATTTTCAATATTACTTTATGAGCACGCCTGTCATTTTGGGTCACGTGGTTCTGAAAAACAGCTTATATTATTTTTAACCTCTCAAGTATCAAATTGAGGAGGACAGGCATCTATGATGACTAATGATGTTTATGCTTTCTCTTTGCTAATGCTAGCTATCTCGCTTTACAGGTGGAAATCTCTCTCTTTTTCATTTTATTTGTCTTTTGTTGGTTACTAGAAATTACTCTCTCTATCAAGCCCATTAGTGGGTGAAGAAGGGGACTTTTTCACTCCATATGAATTATCTTAGACAATTTTCTTGGATTATTCTTTAATTAGCACCGACCTAGCTAGTTAGGCTATAGCTCACTCACTCTTCATCTTTTCTTATGTAGTAGTACCAAGATTTGAAAATGATTAGTAGATGGCTTTTCCACCTAATGGTAATGATAATAGCCATCAAGGGTCAAGGCAATTTTATTTTGGGGGTATTATAGTGATGTTCAAAATATCTAGTTAGGCTATAGCTCACTGACTCTTCATCTTTTCTTTTGGGTTAAAATATTTTAAAAACATATAACCAACTTTATAATTACCAAAAAATATCTACTCCACATGTAGCCAATCAACCAAACAATAATAAATTTATAAAACCTACAAAAAGTTAAAAAATTCAGATCAGAAATATCATTTTTAGAAGCGTGTAGCCTAGGACCCTTTATTTTTGTCTTTACAGCTTTTGCAAACTAACACTTTAACTTTTTCCACTCTAACCGATAATGTCAATCCTTTTAAAAACCAATCAAGGCCAACACGCATTTTCTGAACGTGACTTTGAGGGGCCGTTCAATCAACATGATTAATAAAGGGCATTTAAACTTTTGTCGTCTATTCCATCAATCCCTTGGGTAGGGGCTATATCCATGTCGCTCCCGTCCCGGAGCGGTGGCTCACTTGCCATCATTCATTACCAAAAAAAAAAAAAATAGCTACCTGCTTGCTTGAGTGGATGCCAATTAATAAGTTCTGAGTTCTGAGTTCTGAGTTTGTTGAGAGAAGGACAGCCATTAACATTACTACTTTTTCCGCTTCTTTTACCCCCCTCAAATGTTGCCATTTTGTCGGCACAGCCAGTTATACCTCGCAACTTTTTCAAGAAATGGAAACTTTAGATATGTTTCTTGCTTTCTGTTGACGCCACTCTTTCTAATAAAGGTAAATTTTTTATTAATTAAGATTGTAAAAAACAAAAATAATTTCATTTTTTTTAATTTAGTAAAAGAGTTCCATATTTTACTTAAATTATATATTCATTTGGAAAGGCTTCTTTGTGAGTTTGGCTCCATGGCGTACCTGATTGTTTTTTACGTAACATGAAGCATGTGCTGCAGAGGCAAATCAAGGAGGATTCGGTATCTAGAGGAGAGGTTTGTTACTCTAAGAATATCAATTTATATCACATCACAAAACACAATATCAATTTTATAGTCAACGATAGAATGACACCTGCTATTTTCTAATCCTCTTCACCAATAGAGCACTAACTTCTATGAATTTGTGGCACAAAATTTCAAAGCATGCAACTTGCATTTGGATCTTAATTCATACTATCGTTTCAAGCATATAAAAATAATAAACACGATATAGTAATAAATTGACCGAAACCCAACTCATATCTAATAAAGTACATTTTCATAATATTAAATTATTAACATATAATATATGTTCTGAAAGAGATACTTTAATATAGTTGAATACTAATATTTTATTAAAAAAGTAGATGTTTAAATCTCATTGAAAATAAATAAAATGAAATTTTGATAAAAAAATAAACTACACTTATTATATAACCTCTAATGAGTCACAAAAATTAATATATAATATATATATATTTTCAAAAAGAAAATAAACTTTGCATTTAAAGAATTAATAATTAGTCCACTACCGATGATATTTCCTTTCATTTAATTATACACGCAAACTGTATCATAGTAGGTTTTTGGCTTAATTGTAATTTTGATCCTCTTATTTTAACAACTTAAACTTTTTGGTTCAGTTTCTTTAAAAATGAACTATTAAATCCCTCTATATTTATAAAATATATAATTTTGGTTATTTTATTTTTAAGTCAAAATTCTTAGGTTTATTTCAATGTGTAAAGTTATTTGATTCATAATCCAACTGTTTAGATTGAAGAACTACGTCTTGTGAACCTCCCCACTAAATTTCAGCTTGATCAAATGGTTAATGAGTCAAGATCTTCGGTTAGATGAAAATTTATGATTTTGATATTTTGGGCTGAGTCCTACCGTTAGATCAAGCTGAAATTTAGTGAAGATGTTCACAAGACGTAACTCTTCAATCTNTAATCCAACCGTTTAGATTGAAGAACTATGTCTTGTGAACCTCCCCACTAAATTTCAGCTCGATCAAACGGTGAATGAGTCAAGATTTTTGGTTAGATGAAAACTTATAATTTTGATATTTTGGGCTGAGTCCTACCGTTAGATCAAATTGAAATTTAGTGAGGATGTTCACAAGACGTAGCTCTTCAATCTGAATGATGAGATTAAGAAAAAGACACTTCTGAAGCCTCTCACCTATCTATAGATATGTATGAAGAATGTGATCCAAATTAACTAAGTACAAATAAAACATTTTATTTGTGAGCAGAGGCAACTCCTTTTTTTTTTCCTTATCTATTCATGGAGGACACTCAACACAGACAACCACTGCTGACACAACCAACACCAACGGAGGCACACCATGAAAACCGCCAAGACGATGCCATTTTCAGCACAAAAGTCGAGGACATTTCTCCAATCACCAGCGTCAGAGATTTCTACAGAGAGTTCTTAATTGAGACCAAGAAGCTTTGGTACCTCGCTGGTCCCGCCATCTTCACCTCCCTCGCCCAGTACTCTCTCGGCGCCGTCACTCAGGTCTTTGCAGGCCATGTCGGTACTATCGAACTCGCCGCCGTCTCCGTCGAGAACTCCGTCATCGCTGGTTTCTGTTTCGGCGTCATGGTAATCAATTAATTCACAAATTAATACATTAATTATATATATATCACCAAAATGGGTAGAATGATTTGTTTTAATGGATTTGAATGTCCAGCTTGGAATGGGAAGCGCGTTGGAAACGCTGTGCGGGCAAGCCTTTGGAGCTGGGCAGTTAGACATGTTAGGGGTATACATGCAAAGATCATGGTTGATTCTCAACTCCACGGCGTTACTTTTGAGTCTTCTATACGTTTTTGCGGAACGTATTCTAAAAGCGATTGGACAAACGACGGCGATATCTGAAGCGGCCGGAGTGTTCGCCGTTTGGATGATTCCGCAGCTGTTTGCTTACGCAATGAACTTCCCAATCCAGAAGTTCTTGCAGGCGCAGAGCAAGATCATGGTCATGGCGTGGATTTCAGCAGCGGCTTTAGTTGTGCACACGGTTTTCAGCTGGTTGCTCATGTTGAAGCTGGAGTGGGGACTGGTGGGTGCGGCGGCGGTGCTCAACTCGTCGTGGTGGTTCATAGTGTTGGCTCAGCTGGTGTATGTTCTCAGTGGGACTTGTGGTAGAGCATGGACTGGCTTCTCTTTCAAAGCTTTTCAGAACCTATGGGGTTTCGCTCGCCTTTCCCTCGCTTCCGCTGTCATGCTCTGGTTAGTCACAACTTTTACCATTCAACTTCACCCTTTTATTTTTTTTTCTTTTTATAGATAATAAGAGGTTTTGTAAAGTGTGTAATTGTGCCTTTTTATTTTCATTTTCATTTTCATTTTCATTCATTCATTCATTATTATTATTAGAGATTTAGAGTTACTCTCATTTACACACTAATTAACTTTACTCTAGCTATCATTAGTAGTTTGTATAAATAATTAGAGCTAATGAATTAACCCTCTTAAATTTATGCCATATATTATTAGCCACACGCTACTTTATATAATCAAAATTTAATTGAGCTTGGGTCTAATGATTATCGTTTTACCAAAAAAAAATGAATTTCATTCCAAGGAGAGCCTTTTTAACGAACTACGCATAAAGTTTTATATATACTTGGAGTTGTTCAGTGATTTACATTATTAGTATACCATACTTTCTTCTTTTGTTTATTTGCCTTGAATCTTATTGTAGTACGATAAAGGGTGGGCGTGACTCGCTGACTACGTTTTCTTATTTCATATAATTAACTAGNAGGGTGGGCGTGACTCGCTGACTACGTTTTCTTATTTCATATAACTAGATCAGGAGTATCTAGTTTTCACTTAAATCTATTAACAAAATAATATATTTCATTCTTATCTAAGATTAATTAATTTAAAGGTTTATTTAAATTTTTGCTGAAAATCTTGTACAGCCTGGAGACATGGTATTTTATGGCCATAATTCTTTTTGCTGGATATCTCAAGAATGCAGAAGTTTCAGTGGACGCCTTGTCTATCTGGTGAGTGCTAATATCCAGTTTGTTTATTAGATCAGTTCTTCAATTTGATTTAGTTTTGCACACATTACAAGCTATTTCAAAACCAGATCTTCAATTTGATTTAATTTGGTCAAACATGATTATTTTATTTGATGTACATTAATTATGTAGTCTTCAACTTTATATCTTAAGAAAAAAGAAAAGTAACAAAGTGTAGGAGGAAGATGAATAAGAAGAGTGAGTGTAATCAGGACTTTGTTGAATTGTTTCCATATATGTTCATCCTCAGTTTAACCAAAAAGGGAAAGGTCCATCCTTAGGGCAATAAAAAGACAATGACCTCACTTCACTGTCTTGATCCATATGCCTGAGAAACTCAATTCACTTTCCCTCTCCTTGGAGTCAAAAAGTCTTAATATGCCGTCATTATGTGTGTACTCATACCCAAGAGTCCAAATTAGACACCAGATCATTCTTAATTTCTCTTCTAGAACGAAACAGTACTCCAGCATTACTTTTTATTTTATATTTTTTGTTTTCTCGTCAACTTTCAATCCATATATTTGCTCAATTGTGTTGAATTGAATTTGCAGCATGAACATATTGGGGTGGACCATAACGTTTTCCTTCGGGATGAATGCAGCCATAAGGTTTGTCACTGATAAAATCCTCTGACTGAAATTGTTTCTGCACGACATAATTAAGTACTAAAACTTAATTATAAAATCATGGAAGAATTGGTTTTGATTAAGCTTGAACTAATCCTAACATTGTGCAGTGTGAGAGTGTCAAATGAACTGGGAGCTGGTCACCCAAGAACGGCAAGATTTTCACTAGTGGTTGCTGTAATCACTTCATTTTTTATGGTTCTCTTGCTCTCCCTTGTTTTAATCATCTTCCGGAATCAGTATCCTTCCTTATTTTCAAACAACCCCCAAGTACAAGATCTAGTTGTGGAACTCACACCAATGCTGGCCTTCTGCATTATCATCAACAATATTCAGCCTGTTCTTTCAGGTTAAATTCCAATTCTACAACAATTAACAAATTTTGTTTCTTTAATAATGAATTCAGACATGGACCAATTCTAGTCTTTCAACTGAGTGCCCATTTTATATTATATATCTGCAGGTGTTGCCATTGGGGCAGGATGGCAGACTGTAGTTGCTTATGTAAACCTTGCATGTTACTATCTATTTGGTGTTCCTATTGGTCTTTTATTGGGTTACAAGCTTAACTATGGGGTCTTGGTGAGCACTTATCGTCCTCTTACTCCCATTTTTACATTTTTCGTCGTGTTCTGACTCTAATTAATTAGTGGCAGGGAATAATAATGAAGGGTGCTTCTTTTTGTGATTTGTGATTTTCAGGGTATCTGGTCCGGAATGCTGGCAGGGACCATTCTACAAACTGCTGTTCTTACTTTCATGATTTATAGAACTAACTGGAATAAAGAGGTAAGCTTTTTGTAATTTGCACAGTTTATATTACATGCAAGATCAAACTTAAAAGAATGTACAAATGAGGGCCCATTTGGTGTAAATTGCATGCAGGCCTCCCTTGCAGAAGACAGGATAAAGAAGTGGGGTGGGCAAGATACAGATTTCAAAGTGAACGGTAATGAAAAGATGGATCAGAAACAAATTTTATTTTGAATAGAACAAGAAGGCATAAGGTTCTTATTACAAAGAGTTTTTTGTTTTTCAATTTAATAAATGATTTTTTTTTGTTCATATAAGTTTTGTCAGTGGCCCGGTTATTTAAGCAGATATATATAATCCGTGTATAATTTGTATGTTTGTTCAAAGGGAGTCTCTTAATTTCTGAATATTTTACTTCAAGATGCTTTCTTGGACAAAGTTAAGGTACTTTCTGAATATTATGTTTATATATACTAGAATGTCTCTCTATAACTGCTTTATTAAAAATCTTAATGTCAGTGTTATTGTATTCTAAGTTGGCCGTCAGTATACTTGTCCTAATATACATTGTTCAATTAATGTTATGTCAATTACGTTATCTTGGAAAGTAAAAA
>QAOA01008180.1:165165-243098 GCA_003255065.1 Cercis canadensis | reverse complement strand
AAAAAAAAAAAAAAAAAAAAAAACAAAAAAATTGATGAGGGAAATTAAAAAAGGAAAATAATTAATTACAAATTCATTCACAGCCTTTTATTGCGTGAATAATTTGATACAGGAAGGAGGTTTATATTCTATTTGCTAATTTTTTTTGGCCATGCCTTTGAACTTAAACGTGGAAAGTGGACAAATAAATATGAATAGCTAGCAAACTGAGAGAACAACCATGATTCTTTTATTCTTGTACGATTGGATGGTAAAAGTTGTTGTGCATGGGATGAGTACAATATAATAGCGAAAAATAATTGACCTAAAGAATTTATTTAGTTGGGTTTATAGAAATAAAAAAAAATATAAAATAAAGTTGACATAAATGCATTTAAAACTCACTCTAAATATACTCAAAATACCTTATATTTTTTCAATAATGTATACATTGAGCTCCTTAACAAAAAACTCACAAAAAGTGTTAATATTTTATCAAAGCACATTATTACATTAAATAACTTGTGACCAAGTGATATTGATATTATTATTAAAATTTATAAATTTTATATTTGAATCTAAAATTATAATAAATAAAAAAAAGAACATTATTGGAATGGCTTGAGTAGTTGCAATATTTATATTTTATAGAGTTCATACGGTTACCGACATCAATTGCGTCCTCTAAAATAAGAAGTTAAAATTCACATACGGCTAAAGGGCTGCATGGAGTGCCAATTTTTTTCCCTTCTATATATATAGCATGCCAAAGTATGAAAGCTACTAGTCAAATGTGAGGCCATTGGATTTGGATGCCACCTAAAATGGCTTTCCCACCTAATGCTAATAGCCACCATGGGTCAAAACTATTACTTTTCCGTTCAATCAACATGCCAATAATGTGCATTTAAGCTTTTGTCGTCTGGTCCATCAATGCTCAATGGCCATAATATGTTGGATAGTAATAGCTGTAGCTACATTGCTGGCATGAGTGGCTGCCAATTAATAAGTTGAGAGAAGGATAGCCATTAACATTACAACTTTTTCCCGCTTCTTTTACAAAAAACTTAAAAAAGTAAAACTCCCCCCTCAAGTGTAACAACTTATACGATTATACCTCGTAACTTTTTCCAGCCAATGGAAACTTTATGTGTGTTTCTGCTGACTCCACTCTTGCTAATATAAGTTAAATGTTTCATTAATTAAGATTGTAAAACAAAAATAATTTCATTTTTTAATTATCCACAAATATTACGTAAATTATATATTCCTTGAAAAGGCTTCTTTGTGATTGACTTTGGCTCCATGGCGTGCTTATGTTACCGATGAAGCAGGTTCAGCAGAAGGCAAATCAAAGAACGGATCCTATGGTAAAAAAGATGCTTTCCAGAGCAGCCACTCATGACCTGTACTTTTTGTCGTCTTCTCTTTTTACACTAAAAATATCAATTTAACAACGATGGCATTACATACATGGTATTATTTTCTAATCATCTTGATCAAGAGAGCACTGACTTTTGGATCTAAATTTCAAGGATTATTTAAAGCATATAAAAATAATAAACATCATGTAGTAATAAATTGATGGAGAGAAAGAGTTCTAAAGAGTGTTTTTCGTTATAAAATTAATCTTTTTTACTCTCTCTTTCTTAATTCAATTTTTTTTAATTACAAATATAATTATTATTTATTTATTAAAAATAAAATTAACAATAACCGAATTGATACTCTAATTAAGTACATTTTCATAAAAAAGTAAATTTTTATAAATATTAAATTATTAATATATAATATACACTTATAACTTCTAATGAGTAAAAAAAAAATTATTAATACTATACATTATCAAAAAGAAAATAAACTTTGCAAATGATTACTCCACTACCGATGATGTTTCCTTTTATTTTATTATACATGCAGACAGCGTGATAATAGTTGTCTTTTAAGACAAAAGATATTGCCGAACTCTCCCACCTATCTATATATATGTATGGAGAATGTGATTCACTTTAACTATGCACAAATAAGGGTCAGATTCAATCAGTGTGCACATAGGCAATTTTTTTTTTTTTTTTTTTTTTCCTTATCTGTTCATGGAGGACACTCAGCACAGGCAACCACTCCTGACAAAACCAACACCAACCCCAACCGAGGCGCGCCATGAAAACCGCGAAGACACTGCCGTTTTCAGCACAAAAATCGAGGACATTTCTCCGATCACCAGCGTCAGAGATTTCTACAGAGAGTTTTTAATTGAGACCAAGAAACTGTGGTACCTCGCTGGTCCCGCCATCTTCACCACCCTCGCACAGTACTCTCTCGGCGCCATCACTCAGGTCTTCGCCGGCCATGTGGGTACTATCGAACTCGCCGCCGTCTCCGTCGAGAACTCAGTCATCGCCGGCTTCTCTTACGGCGTCATGGTAATTGATTAAATTATATCGACCATATTAACTCACAAATTAATACATTAATATTATATATCGGCATTTGAAATTTAGTGAAGTTGAATTTGAATGAGAATGTGAATGTGTAGCTTGGAATGGGAAGCGCGTTGGAAACGCTGTGCGGGCAAGCGTTTGGAGCTGGACAGTTAGACATGTTGGGGGTATACATACAGAGATCATGGTTGATTCTCAACTCCACGGCGTTGCTTTTGAGTCTTCTATACGTTTTTGCGGAACGTATTCTAAAAGCGATTGGACAAACCACAGCGATATCTGAAGCGGCGGGAGTGTTCGCAGTTTGGATGATTCCGCAGCTGTTTGCTTACGCAATGAACTTCCCGATCCAGAAGTTCTTGCAGTCGCAGAGCAAGATCATGGTCATGGCGTGGATTTCTGCAGCGGCTTTAGTTGTGCACACGGTTTTGAGCTGGTTGCTCATGTTGAAACTGGAGTGGGGCCTGCTGGGTGCGGCGGCGGTGCTCAACTCGTCGTGGTTGTTCATAGTGGTGGCTCAGCTGCTGTACATTCTTAGTGGGACTTGTGGTAGAGCATGGACTGGCTTCTCTTTCAAAGCTTTTCAGAATTTATGGGGTTTCGTTCGCCTCTCCGTCGCGTCCGCTGTCATGCTCTGGTCAGTCACAACTTTTACCATTCAAGTTCACCCTTTTTTAATTTTTTTTATACATAATAAGAGGTTTGGCACTTTGAGTTACTTTGAGTTCAATAATGTAGTTTAGAAACATATTTACAAATTTGGGGTAATTACACAAATAGTGTATATTTTAAATATTAAAAAAAACACTGTAGCAGATATGGGGTCCACTAGACATGTTGTGGGCCCCGAGGCGTGTCATGATTTGACACACCAGGGGTCCCACACGTATCTCAACTTGTCTTACGCAACAGCTTTTTGCAAGCATGCAGGTCCTATTTGTGTTGAAAAATCTATGCTTTGTTGGGACACGCCGTGGAGCCCCGTGTCCAGTGGGCCTCGCACTTTTTTTTGTTTAATTTTAAATATTGAAAAAGTATATTATTTATGTAATTAAATTTAAAACTATCCCAAATTTATAAATAAGTTTTTAAATTACATTATTAGAGTTAAAGTACCAAGAGGTTTTGTAACGTAAGAGTATGTGCTTTTTATTTATTTTTTATTATCATTAATTAATTAACTTATTATTATTAGAGATTTAGATTTAGGATTACTCTCATTTAAACATTAATTAACTTTACTCTAGCTCTCAGTAGTAGTTGGTACAATTAGAGCTAAAGTGAACCCTCTTAAAATTTTGCCACATATTATTAGCCGCACACTACTGGATATAATCAAAATTTAATTGAGCTCTAGAAGTGCCTGGGTCGAACGACTGTCATCATTTTACCAAAAAAATATACTATTTTAATTTTACGCGATATCATATTAACATAATTAATATAAAATATAAAAAGATACTATATAAAAAATTGTTAAAAAATAATTATTTTTAAATATATTTTTTAATATATTTTCTTATATCATATTGTTTATAAATTTTATAAAAAATTAATTATTATAATATATATAAAATGATTTTATTTTTTAAAATATTAAAATTATACTTAAATCTCGTTAAAACTTATCTAAAACCCCATAAAAAAAAGTGAAATAACTATACCTTTAAAAGTACCTAATAATGTTGAGTACCCTGAGAGGGGAGTAGCACAGTGCTCAATGTTATTAGAATACTGGACTTTGTTCTTATGTTTATTTGCCTTGGAGCTTGTGTAGAATTCAATGTTGTCCAACAATGGATTGGTCTGACTTGCTGACTTATGTTTCTTATTTAATATAACTAGATCTGGAGTATCTATTTTTCACTTAAATCTACTAACAAAATAATATATTTCATTCTTATCTAAGATTAATTAATTTAAAGGTTTATTTAATTTTTTGCTGAAAATCTTGTACAGCCTGGAGACGTGGTATTTTATGGCCATGATTATTTTTGCTGGATATCTCAAGAATGCAGAAGTTTCAGTGGACGCCTTGTCTATCTGGTGAGTGCTAATATCCGGTTTGTTTATTAGATTAGATCTTCAATTTGACTTAGTTTTGCACACATTACAAGCTATTTCAAAACCAGATCTTCAATTTGATTTAATTTGGTCAAACGTGATTATTCTATTGGATGTACATTAATTGTGTAGTCTTCAATTTTATATCTTAAGTAAAAACAAAAGGAACAAAGTTGTAGGACGAAGATGAATAAGAAGAGTGAATGTAGTAAGGATCAGGTCTCCCTTTGTTGAATTGTTTCCATATATATGTTCATCCTCAGTTTAACTAAAAAGGGAAAGGTTCATCTTTTGGGCAATAAAAAGACAATGACCTCACTTCACTGTCTTGATCCATATGCCTGAGAAACCCAATTCACTTTCCCTCTCCTTGGAGTCAAAAAGTCGTAATATGCCGTCATTATGTGTGAACTCATACTCAAGAGTCCAAATTAGACACCAGATTATTCTTAATTTGTCTTCTAGAACGAAACAGTACTCCAGCATTACTTTTTATTTTATATTTTTTGTTTTCTCGTCAACTTTCAATCCATATATTTGCTCAATTGTGTTGAATTGAATTTGCAGCATGAACATATTGGGGTGGACCATAACGTTTTCCTTCGGGATGAATGCAGCCATAAGGTTTGTCAGTGATAAAATCCTCTGACTGAAATTGTTTCTGCACGACATAATTAAGTACTAAAACTTAATTATAAAATCATGGAAGAATTGGTTTTGATTAAGCTTGAACTAATCCTAAAATTGTGCAGTGTGAGAGTGTCAAATGAACTGGGAGCTGGTCACCCAAGAACGGCAAGATTTTCACTAGTGGTTGCTGTAATCACTTCATTTTTTATGGTTCTCTTGCTCTCCCTTGTTTTAATCATCTTCCGGAATCAGTATCCTTCCTTATTTTCAAACAACCCCCAAGTACAAGATCTAGTTGTGGAACTCACACCAATGCTGGCCTTCTGCATTATCATCAACAATATTCAGCCTGTTCTTTCAGGTTAAATTCCAATTCTACAACAATTAACAAATTTTGTTTCTTTAATAATGAATTCAGACATGGACCAATTCTAGTCTTTCAACTGAGTGCCCATTTTATATTATATATCTGCAGGTGTTGCCATTGGGGCAGGATGGCAGACTGTAGTTGCTTATGTAAACCTTGCATGTTACTATCTATTTGGTGTTCCTATTGGTCTTTTATTGGGTTACAAGCTTAACTATGGGGTCTTGGTGAGCACTTATCGTCCTCTTACTCCCATTTTTACATTTTTCGTCGTGTTCTGACTCTAATTAATTAGTGGCAGGGAATAATAATGAAGGGTGCTTCTTTTTGTGATTTGTGATTTTCAGGGTATCTGGTCCGGAATGCTGGCAGGGACCATTCTACAAACTGCTGTTCTTACTTTCATGATTTATAGAACTAACTGGAATAAAGAGGTAAGCTTTTTGTAATTTGCACAGTTTATATTACATGCAAGATCAAACTTAAAAGAATGTACAAATGAGGGCCCATTTGGTGTAAATTGCATGCAGGCCTCCCTTGCAGAAGACAGGATAAAGAAGTGGGGTGGGCAAGATACAGATTTCAAAGTGAACGATATTGAAAAGATAGATCAGAAACAAGTTTTGTTTTGAATAGAACAAGAAGGCAAAAGATTCTTGGTTTTTGTTTTCAATTTAATAAATGATTTTTTTTGTTCATATAAGTTTGGTCAATGGCCCGGTTATTTACCCCATCAGCCTTCGCAACCAAGCCCCGTCCCCCCGCAAAAGAAATATTCAAAGACAAAGAGTCTAAAAATATGAGGAAACGAAGATTCTAACTTAAGACTTTAATATTTTTGAGAGATCCTAAATCAATTGTACACTTCGTACTTATTTGACTATAACAAGCAATTGAACTGGTAAAAATTTTTTTTTTTAAAAAAAGGGCATAATTCAATAAAATGCATAGGTTCTACAAATATGCAAGGAAGCTCGGAGGACTTTCAAATTATATAAGATGATTATCTCTCTGCATTATAAAATGGTGATGCAAGAGATGCGGCCAATCTCTCTTTTCGATTCAATTGCTCCCTTCCCTTCCCTTAATTCCCTCCCAATATTTTCTTCATACCCACAACTAGATGCTTCCTTGCATTTGTTTAAAGAAATTTTACATTACCCATACCCACAACTCAATGCTCATTCAAAGAGATTCAAGGAGAAGTCAATGCAGAAAAAAATTCACTTGCCTCATAAAAATGCCAGAAAAACCCATACTTAGTTAGCCGCGGTGCACTTTGTCAGTGGGGTTGTTGCACCATGCCTGATCACAATCCAAAACATTTGATATATAAGTAATATATAAAATGTAAAATAAAATAATATGTAAGCAATTTTATATTCTTATCAACGTACAAGTTTTGGAAATTCAACTTGTAAACTCCTTTCCCCGGAACACTGAAACTGAATGTGTATGGCAGCAGTTTTGGAAACTCAAGGAAAGCGAGCTTTGGACCGTTAACCACAACTACCAGGCCAGGGTCCTTGGCAGGGTGGCATCTGTGGCTGTGGGTCAATAGGAGTGGGCACTAATCTCAAGGCCGTTCTTGTGGCTATCAGGAATGGGTTTGCGGTTGTGCTGGCAGAAAGGGATAGATTGTCAAGGCATCTGACGCTGATAGCTAGCTACCATTCTTCAGAAAGCAATAGACTGATTGTTGTTCCAACAAACAACAACAGAGTTTTGTTGTCTCTAGTCGCACTCTATTTTATGGGCTCAAGCTGCTCAACAACCTTTTTGTGTGTGTAAGTGTTACATTAATTTGCTGGGATTGTTTGATGAATAGCTATACACTATACTATACTCACCAACATTGTTTGATCGCTTCAGTTGCATCAGCCTTCTTAATTATCAGACTCTTTCGATAAGACGTTTTAAAAAGATCATTGGAAATTTGTTTGTGGCTAATGTGTGCGTTTTAGACAAGGGACAAAATCTATAAATAAAATATTCACAAATCTCCAACACTATTATTAATACATTTTTTATATGAAGAAGAAGAATACATTTAAAACTATAACTATAGAAAGAAATAAAAAAAAAAAAAAAACAAAAGTACTCATATTATATAGTTCTTTTGATAATTGCAGGTATGAAGTCGATAGTAGTTGCAACTTACAAGTTACAGCAAAAAAAATTATATAATAGTGAGACAAGACTTACACAAATGATTGAAGCAATAGTAATTAAAGATTTTCTCTAATTAAGGCCAAAAAAAAAAAAGGAAAGTAATTTGTACTTTGCTGTTGTTCAATCAATTGCTTTCCACTATGGACTATGGGTTTTGGCCAACGTGGGACAAGGAGAAGAAGACAAGTTGAAAAGGAAAGAAGAAGAAGTGCTGAACTCGAATACAAAAGATTCGAAAGCAACTTTTCGCTTTTGTATTTCTAGAAATTTCTCTCTCATGAATCACGATTCTCATAAAAGTTGTAGTGGAAAATGAGAATATGGGATGTGGCTATGGGGCTTCATATAATTTTTTATGAAGGCAAAAAAAAAGAAGAAGTTATTTACACTTAATTAAATAAATTATTTACTTGCCCCCACAATGCTGTTCGTGGGTCCGTCCTTGAGTACTTTTAATTGCTTGGGACCAAAACTATAAATAAAGCACTCAGAGATCTCCAATTCTGTTACTACTTAGATATCTTTTTATTATGGGCAGTGCTATCCTACACCCCCCTGATGGGACTTCTCTGAGATGGATATAATATACACACCCGTCTTCTTTGGTGGGTGAAGGGTATGGACTATGGAGTATAAAGACTATAGCAAATTATTGAAGGCTTAATTATTAGGTTTTATAAAAATGAACAAATTAGTCTACTGCTTTAACCCCATCTAAAAACTAATGATAGTGTTGACATGACAGAAACGTGGCTTACATGTGGTAGTGATGTGGCAAAAAAAAATTATTCACCTTCCCTTTCTCTATTTGGCTTATCTCTGATGGAGAAAATAAAGAATTGCACCAAAATGGAATTAAACTATGGAAAAAAATTTCAAATAGATCATAAATATAATTGAACAAAAAAAAAAAAGCACATAAAGCAAAAACAAACAAATTCATGGTTAAATTCTCTAGCATAAGGACTATTATTCAATAGATGTATAATAGTAGTGTAGCTTTTAATATGTAAATAATATTAGCCAAAACATTTTATTAATTAGGTCTTAAAAGATTTATAATGTCTATTGATTTTTGTAGTTAATAAAATCTTAAAAAGTGTTGTTTGAAAATTAGGGACCAAAACGTTCACATGGACAAAAGAGGAGGACCAAAACTGTAATTAAGCCAAAAAAAGTTCATTTCACCAAAATAAGGGGACCAAAACTACATTTAAGCCTTTAAAGAAACGTTTATTATTAGGATAAGCTACCTCTCCTCCTTGGAGGGGTTTTGGGTGGGTTTAAGTGAGACTCAATGTATAATTTTGGTGTCATTGGGAAGATTTTGAGAAATTAATTCACCTAGTGTTATTGAAATATCAAAACAGTTGATAAAATTTAAGTTTAAAGAAAATTGACAAATTTTAAATATGTTTTTCGGCATGTTTTTATGTATCATGTGATTTTTTAATTTTACAAAATATCAAAACAGTTGATAAAATTTAAGTTCAAAGACAATTGACAAATTTTAAATATGTTTTTCAGCATATTTTTATGTATCATGTCATTTTTGAATTTTACAAAAAATTAACTATTCTAACATATATTGGATGATTTAATTTTTTAAAATATTTATATTAACACTAAAATTAATAGGTGGGTATCACTCCAATCCACCCAATTAAGCGAAGGGTAGCCTTCCCGCCTTTGATAGTGTTCACCTTATTATTAATGAGTAATGTAGTACTTTTTTATATTAATTATTTATAGATACTTTTATTTGAGTGTTTTCTATCTCTCTCATATGTGTACAATAGTTTTAGAGTCGTAATTAAAGTACTAAAAAAAATTATATGTACAATAATGTTGTCTTTATAACATATATATAGTGCCCTATTACATGGAAACAAGATGAATTTATATAAACGAAATAATTTGAATTACATGATTTTCTCTCCTTATTAGGAAACATTTGATACAAGAATTCTAAGCTTGCCTGAATAAAGAATATTGATTATAACTTGTTGAGGGGAAAAGAAAAAGGTACTACAAATTTAAAATGATAATTCAAGTATATATGAATAAAGAAATAAGAAAGTAGGGAAAAAACGATACATCAACTATATATTTTTGTCGCATGTACGAGAAACTATGAAGTTAATAATTAATAATAACAAAAAAAAAAAAAAAAAGNAAAAAAAAAAAAAGGTATAGCCTCTAGTAAAATAAAATAATAACTTGCGACGTGCAAACAGGTTGACAATTGATTCGGAGCAATAAATAGGAGCCATTTGATGGAGCTGCAGAAGTCAGTCCATAATTAACTTTTTGATGACCAAAGTCAGGTTAATGCAAGATGGATATTACACAGACCCATACCCTTCTTCCTTAGTGGGTAAAAAGGGTATGCAGTGCTAGTAGGACTATAGCAATTTACTTATTATATAGGATTTATTGGACTGTTCTCTATCTCAATTACAAATTCATTCACAGCCTTAATTATTTTACACATGTTGTTTACGGCTGTAACCTAATGTCTAATGAAGAGAGTTTGGGATGTCTCTGTTAACCATGTTTCTAATCCTTTTCACTAATAGAGCACTAGCTTCTTGAATTTTTGGGACACACTTCAAAGCATGGAAGTTGCATTTGGATTTTAATTTTTGTGATTGTTTCAAAAATAATATTAACATTATACGTCTATTGTCATTCATAATATAATCATTGGCTATAATTAAGTATGTTTCCATCATATGAAAACTGAAAATAAACCTTACAAGAAAAGTAATTCCCTTTAGTAATTAATAATTACTGAATGGATGATAATATTAATTTTTTATAAATATGGAAAGATGATAAAGACCATACATACAACTACTCTTGTTATTTCCCTTTCGTTTTATTTTACACACACTGTATGGGGAATTTTTTTTTATTTTTTTTTTTTTAGAAAAAAGACATTTCCAAATTCTTCTACCAGTCTATATATGTATATATATATATATGTGACACTAGAAAATACATATAAGGGTCACATAAAATTTGTGTGCACAGTGCAACTATTTTTTTTCTTTTTCTACTATTCATGGAGGACAGTCAGCAGCAGAGGCAACCCCTACTGACACCAACAGACGCGCTCCATGAAAACCGCCGAGACGGTGCCGTTTTCAGCACAGAAGTGGAGGACATCCCTCCGATAACCAGCGTCAGAGATTTCTCCAGAGAGTTCTTAATCGAGACCAAGAAACTGTGGTACCTCGCCGGTCCCGCCATTTTCACCTCCCTCGCCCAGTACTCCCTCGGAGCCATCACGCAGCTCTTGGCCGGCCATGTCGGCACGATAGAACTCGCCGCCGTCTCCGTTGAGAACTCCGTCATCGCCGGTTTCTGTTTCGGTGTCATGGTAATCAATTAATTCACAAATTAAATTGTATCACCAAAATTGGTAGAATGATTTGTTTTAACGGATTTGAATGTGCAGCTTGGAATGGGAAGCGCGTTGGAAACGCTGTGCGGGCAAGCGTTTGGAGCTGGGCAGTTAGACATGTTGGGGATATACTTGCAAAGGTCATGGGTGATTCTCAACTCAACGGCTTTGCTTTTGTGTCTTTTGTACGTTTTTGCGAAACAGATTCTGAAAGCAATTGGACAAACGACGGCGATATCTGAAGCGGCGGGGATTTTCGCCGTTTGGATGATTCCGCAGCTGTTTGCTTACTCAATGAACTTCCCAATCCAGAAGTTCTTGCAGGCGCAGAGCAAGATCACGGTGATGGCGTGGATATCCGCCGCCGCGTTGGTTCTGCACACGGTTTTCAGCTGGTTGCTTATGTTCAAGCTGGAGTGGGGCCTGGTGGGTGCGGCGGTGGTGCTGAACTCGTCGTGGTGGCTCATAGTGTTGGCTCAGCTGGTTTATATTTTCAGTGGGACCTGTGGTAGAGCATGGACTGGCTTCTCTTTCAAAGCTTTTCAGAATCTATGGGGTTTCGTTCGCCTCTCCCTCGCTTCCGCTGTTATGCTCTGGTCAGTCACAAATTTTACCATTTAACTTCACCCTTTTATTTTGCCTTTTCTTTACAAATCTATGGGGCGTCGGAGCAAACTGACAAGTGTACGGTAGTACCGATTTTTGCGCCACTACTTATCGGATCATCTCTTAGAGCTAGGCAGCTGTGAATTAATTAGCGCATGCATCAATGAATATGATAATAATAATAATAATAATAATAATCATCATCTAGAAAAGTGTAATGAATCAATTTCCAAAATTGGCCGTTTTGATGTATCACGTTTGAACTTTTGTACGCAATGGTGGATTCGTAGGAAACTCGTTTGTCGTTTCTCTTTGGGTTTTATATACTATAAGATGGGTATGATTTATTGCTTTGTTTTCTTTTATAACATAACTAGATATGGAGTATTTATATGTTTCACTTACATATCTGTTGACAAAATAATAAATTTCAATGTTATCCAAGATTTATTAATTTTTTGCAGCTTGGAGGTGTGGTATTTTATGGCTTTGATTCTCTTCGCTGGATACCTCAAAAATGCAGAAATTTCTGTGGACGCCTTATCTATCTGGTGAGTGGACTGGCTACTGACTGACCGGTGAGAGCTAATACTAAAGTATTTTCATTGACCACCGCCAATTCTATTACTGACACTAATAAATCATATATAACTCTTCTCAAATTAATCAATATATATATATATATATATATATATATATATGTACTAAATAAATAGATTCATGTTTTAATGTATTATTATTATAGTATTTTCCATTAGCGCAAGCTTTTTCCACTAAATCTATTAATGTTACTTCTAATGACAACGTTATATTTCCCTCTATATTCTTTTCATTCCATAAAAAAATTGTGTTTCCCTTATTTCGTATGATACTTTTAGGTCTACTGAATATGATGATACTCGAAACTACCCACCCGCTTCCATATTTGATCTAGAAGAAAGAAGAATATCGTGTTTAATTTGGAGTCCTTGCTATCAGTACACAGAAAACGACGGTATATTCTGGCACTATATATCTTTAGGGTCCACCAGAGAGAAAACAGATGATGATAAAGAAAATAAAAGCCTGTAACTGTAAAGTCTTCAGAGAGAGAACATATGAGGATAAAAGGAGAGGGGGGGTGGTGGTGGTGGTGGGGGGAAATGACAGAGCCAATAGGAGCCAAATTTGCATGCACTTTGCACCTCTCTGTCTCTCGCACAAAGTCTATTGTTTTGTGTATGATCAAATGAAAATTCGAAACTAAAATTTTGGACATAAAAAACATGTCAAATTTCTCAAACCCTATTGTTTTTTTGGGTACAGATTCATCGGTTTACACTGTTTTTTTCTTTAAAATTAGCATTCAGCCTTTGCTTCTAGATAGACTGTAAATCAAATATTTCTCCATATTCATTTCCACGTTGATATATATATTATTTACTTATTTCTAATTTTACTTTGATTCATTACACAACACATGAATCACATATGGAATTTAATTATCCTGAATATACAGTTCAATAATATTTTAGTATTAATTAGTAGAATATCACAAAAAGTTATGTGCTTATTTTTATATATTAATTCATTGTTTTCTCGTCAACTATCAATCTATACATATATATCTATCTATCTATCTATCTGTTAATAGTCTGGAGTTGAATTTGCAGCATGAACATATTGGGGTGGACCATCGTGTTTTCCTTTGGGATGAACGCAGCCGTAAGGTTTGTGACAGATAAAATCCTTTAATTGAAAAAGCAAGATGATTAGTTTTGATTAAGCTTGGATTAATTCTAAAATTGTGCAGTGTGAGAGTGTCAAATGAACTGGGCTCTGCTCACCCAAGAACTGCAAAATTTTCACTCGTGGTTGCTGTAATTACTTCGTTTATTATCGGTCTCTTGCTCTCCCTTATTCTCATCATCTTCCGGAACGAGTACCCTTCATTATTTTCAACCGACTCCGAAGTCAAAGATCTGGTCGTGGAGCTCACGCCGATGTTGGCCACCTGCATTGTCATCAACAATATTCAGCCTGTTCTTTCAGGTTAAGATCCAATTCTACAACAATTTTTGTTTCTTCAATAACCAAGATATCAAATTATCAATCATATATAGTCTTATTACTGAGTGGTCATTTTAAATATAAATTTGCAGGTGTTGCCGTTGGGGCAGGGTGGCAGACTGCAGTTGCTTATGTAAACATTGCATGTTACTATCTGTTTGGTGTTCCATTGGGTCTCATTTTGGGTTACAAGCTTGACTTGGGGGTGTTGGTGAGCACTTCTAGTCCTCTTTATCCCATGTTTACATTTTTCATTATGTTCTGATTCTATTTAATTAGTGGCTGTGAGTAATTAATGAAGAGTACTTGTTTCTGTGATTGGTGACTTTCAGGGCATCTGGTCTGGAATGCTGTCAGGGACCTTTCTACAAACTTGTGTTCTTACTTTTATGGTTTATAGAACTAATTGGAATAAAGAGGTAAGTTTCCGTTTTCCGTGATTTGCAGGGTTTTAATTGCATGCAAGATCAAACTAAAAAAGTGGGTAAAATTATAAATGAGGGCTAATTTAGTGTAAATTGCAGGCCTCCCTTGCAGAAGACAGAATAAAGAAGTGGGGCGGGCAAAATACAGATTCAGATGTGAACGATGTCCAAAAAGACAATTCAGAAGCATGAAATTTAGTATGACAAACAAGCTGCAGATTTTGTAGTTGTACCCCATATGTTTTTATTTTAAAATAGAATAAAAACGCCAGAGAGATTTTTGTTTTTCCATTTAATAAATGGTTTTTTTTTGTTCAAATAACTTTGGCCTATGGCCCGGTTATTTAGCTCTCAGCCCTTGCCCAAAAATAAAAATCAAAGAGAAAGAGGTCTATTAATTATTTTTTATTTTTATTACGCAGCATTTATAAATTTAGGTACCATCCATCACACTAGAGCTAGCTCAAACCTAAATATGTTAATTAGAGTTGTCAAATTAAATTTTTGGATAATCTTAAAATATTTTAGTATGCTAAATTACATTTAAATGCTACTAAACATATAAAAGTAGAGTAATATAAGATATAAAATAAAATTATATGTAAGTAAGAGCGCCAAATTAGATCTTACTATTTTTGAAGTAACTTGAGTTACATCTATTTTTTTTTATTTCAATTCAAGAGTTTTTGGTTTGTTTGAGAGTTTTTTTTAGGGGAAAAGAGAGGAAAAGGAGAAAGAAAGGGAAACAGATAGGTTCTTCTCTCCTTTATTTGAATGATTAAAATGAAAAAAAAAAAAATTATTGTAAAATATTTTTATTAATTTACCCTTTATTATATTTTCACTCTCTTTTTTTTAATTATAAATATAATTATTATTTATTTATTAAAAAAATAAAAAAAAAATTGACAATAACAAAATTCATACTCAAATTAAGTACATTTTCACAAAAAAGTACAATTTTATAAATATTAAATTATTAATATATAATATACACTTATAGCTTTTAATGAGTCATAAAAAAATAATATATTATATATTTTTTTAAAAAAAATAAACTTTGCATCTGAAAAATTATATAAATTTTATTGTTTTATGGGTTACAATGAATTAAATTAGACTGAATATGTTTGAAAGAAATTATACATAAACCAAAAAAGAAATAGAAATAAAATGAAAAAAGAAAAATAAAATAAAAGGATGAGATGAAATGGCTTTTTTTCTCTATTTTCTTTTTTTTTTTTTTCTTTTTTTTTCTTATCAAACAATTCAATGCGACAGACAGATTCATTTGAACTATAGCTAAAAGGTTCTCTTTATTTAAGAGATGTGACTAGTTATAAATAGGTCTAACAGTTTATTATTTGGCATCTTGTGTACAAATTTCAGATGCGGGCTCCACAATCCAATAAATACTCACTGCCATTTTCAGCACAAAAGTCGAGGACATGTTTGCAAACCAAACCAAACAAATGGGTAAAATAGTAAATTACTTCTTACAAATCTTTTATGTATTTTTACGTGGCAATTTAACTAAAATAATACAAGTGAATAAATTATTTACTTAAATAATGTATATTTGAAAGTATTTATATAAAAGGGACAGTTTTAATTTTTTTAATAATATTTGTATTTGAGTTAGTCATGTTTTATCAGGATCAAAACCGTGAATCAACTGAACACGGTTTAGAGAGTATTTCACCAAAGCGTGATCACTGTTTACTCAATATCCTTGCCAATTGAAGTGATGATTTTGGAAGTTTTCTGTCACGGTCTTCCTCCCTTAAGGTCACGGTTTGCCATTTATTTTCAGTTAATAATTTTTTGTTTTTGGGTCACGGTTTGGAATGGTTTTTTTGCTGCTAAGGTCACGGTTTGGGAAGTGCTAAGGTCACGGTTTTGGTGCTTGGTTGGTCATGGTTTTAGAATTCTTTGACTCACGGTTTTTTGCATTCATGGTCACGGTTTAACTATTCACTGTGATCAATATGGTAAAACAACCATTCATGAATGTTTGGCTTTGGACAAGGATGCTATGAATGGCCTCTAGTGTTCCCGTACCCTTCCATGCTTATTGTTGGAACAGTTTTCTGCTTATTTTTTTCTCAGGGAAACAAATTTTCCATCACTCTTGGAAATCAAATCAAGATTTCTTTGCTAGTCAAAACATCATTTTCCTTAATAGATAAAAACTTTAAGGTTCAATGCAGAATGGGAGTGAGAATTCTGGCTAGAAATGTTCTCTTGAAAAATTTAATGCCTTAGTGAAGCTTGATTTTTTGGTCCTTTTTCTTTCCTTTCAAAATACCTGGTAAGTTGGGAATTGGCTTTAAATCTTTTAAGGTTCGCAAAGTAAGATTTTAAACTTATACCCAGGTTAAAGGCCTTGTTCATATCAAATTCCTTTACCTATTTTACACTTTCTTTTCTCTTTTCTGCTGCTGTTGTGACCAACTTTCACCTTCAATCCATTTGTCAGTATCCAAAGGGATGAAAATTCACAAGGATGGAGGTCTGGAACCAATACTTCATCGCTCTCGCTGTCATAAAGGGCGTCTGCTTTATTATTTTCCTGCCCAAAAGGGGTAACTTTGATTAGCATTTTATTTTTCTGATTACAAGTTTTCCATGTTGATATCTGATGAAAGCAGTAAGCTTTTGTTTGGTAATTCACCGTAAATATATGATAGCACTAAAGACCTAAACTTGAATTATGGGATCTAATGGATAGTGGAATTTAGGGTCCTTTCTTTTTCTGTAATGTTTTCAAGGTATGTTGTTGATTCAATCTAGTTGCAAAAATTGACTGATCCAAATTTCTCAGTCTGTCGAGCACAAGACATCCAATTTTTAAGGGTGGGAACTTGTAGTGGAATATCTTAAGACATGTTTGTTTATCTCTTTTTGGTACTAGAAGTTGACTGGCTCAACATCTTTTGACTTCTTTTTTAAACACTAACTTGATGGCAATGGAAGAACATTCTTGTTAGAGGCTATAAATCTGTTTGGTTTATTTCCGAACTTCTATGGTCATGTATACATTGTTCTTGATAGGACTGCTGTGCAGAGAATATTCTGTTTTTCAAGTTTAGTATAGTTTTACTTGTATACAGGAAATATCAATAGTTATTGGTTTATGTATGCATGGAAGAATATTAACAAGTTGTGAATGACTTGCTGTTACAGCACCTCAGAGGTTTCTCTATGTCTTCATGGTGTGGGTGGCATACAGACCATGGTTCCCTGACAGGTGATCATACGTTTGCTATGGATTGTGTTCTTTTCATTATTGTTGAAATTTCACATAATGTACAATAACTTCTGAGATCCTCTTGTTAGATTGAGAGAAGCCCATGGATATAGAAAACAGAATTATAGAGAAGACCAATAATATGGTTCCTTACATGCCATATTTTGTCTAATTTCTATTTCAATTAAATATGTAGGTCTGACTTGTGGTATGTTTACGAGAGATAGTGTAGAAATACCTTGCCCTGACAGTGCTGCTGGCCTATATATTCGAACAAGAAGTGATCAAATCGTCAAAGTATACATTCTTATTCTGGAACTGCAAGTAACAAGATAGTTGAAATGATAAGAATTAGATGTAAAAACTTCACTTCATGTGAACCATAAAATTCTCCGCCAATAGTTGGGAGTGTTCAAGAGGAGTCCAATTGATATATGATGCATGAAGCATTAAGTTTCTTAATAATATATACTTAAAGGCTTCAGTAAGATGTATATACTCACTGTATATTTTATCTATTAGGTTGTCTATTGAAAAGATGATATAGCTTATCAAATTGGTGAAACCACTGAAATACTGTCGGGAGGTTATCTTTGTGCAACACCACATTGTGTTCGGGTAATTTCAAAATTCAAGACCACTCAGAATTGTTTTGTTCCAACTTTTAGTTATAGCATACCGTGACCATGAATGCAAAAAACCGTGAGTCAAAGAGTTCTAAAACCGTGACCAACTAAGCACCAAAACCGTGACCTTAGCACTTCCCAAACTGTGACCTTAGCAGCAAAAAAACCATTTCAAACCGTGACCCAAAAACAAAAAACTATTAACTGAAAATAAATGACAAACCGTAACCAAATAAGGAGGCAAACCGTGACCTTAAGGGAGGAAGATCGTGACAGAAAACCTCCAACACCGTGACTTCAATTGGCAAGGATATTGAGTGAACAGTGATCACGCTTTGGTGAAAAACTCTCTGAACCATGTTCAGTTGATTCATGGTTTTGGTCATGATAAAACGTGACTAACTCAAATACGAATATTATTAAAAAAATCAAAACTGCCGCTTCTAGGTAAATACTTTTAAATATACACCATTTAGATAAATAATTTGTCTAATTGTATTATTTTGGTCAAATTGCCCCCTTCAAGCCTCCAAAAAAAATGGACAAATTGTTTTTCTTAAAAACACATACAAGATTTGTCACCACAAGGATAATGATAGGCCCCACCATTAATTACCTCATTTATGAATTTCATAATAATAATAATAATAAAAATACATGTCCTACCAAACACAGTTTGTAACTTGCCATCCTCTTGCTTACCTTGGTGGAAAGGATGATTCACTCGGATGTTGCAGGTTTTTGTCGTTTTAGAATTATCAACTCTTTCAATTTATTGACTTAATTTAACTCATGTAAATCATCAGAACTCAAGATAGATTATCTTCATTTTTACATAATTAGTCAATGTGATCAGAAGTTCAAAAAAATAAAAGTAAAAAAGATGTTATCAGACATTTCACGAGTAGACCAAAAGAAAAACATACAGCATTTGACTATAAAGTATGGCTGCAACACCATCTCCTTGTTCCATTCTCCTGCTACCTAACTTTCTAAGATACTATACGCATGGAGGATGGTAACTCCGGGCAGCCACTTCTCACACCGGCAAACGAACCAGATCAAACACACTCTCATCCCAAGCCAGCGTCCACCGCTGTTTTCACTGCCGGCAGCGATGATATCCCTCCGATCACCGGCTCCAGGGATTTCTCCACGGCCTTCTTGATCGAGTCAAAGAAGCTCTGGTACCTCGCCGGTCCTGCCATATTCTCCTCCGTGTCCAAGTATTCCCTCGGAGCCATCACTCAGGTGTTCGCCGGTCATGTCAGCACCATCGACCTCGCCGCCGTCTCCGTCGAAAACTCTGTCATCGCCGGGTTCTGCTTTGGTATCATGGTAAACTAAAACTTGCATAAATTAATCAAGATATCATTTGCTTGTTTTTAGTGCGTATATGCTTGTAAATTACATCAATCCCTTATTTATCACTAAAAGTTTGTATATCTTTTTTGATAAATAATGTTACTTTACTTTCACGACATTTATTTGTTGTTTTTGTACATTAAAATCAGTTAGGCTTTGAGGATTCGAGTTACACCTTATTTTGTTTATACAAGTGAAATTGACTTGAAAAGTAGTCTAAATGATCAGTTAGGAATGGGAAGCGCTCTGGAAACGCTATGCGGGCAAGCGTTCGGAGCGGGGCAGGTTGACATGTTAGGAGTATATATGCAGAG
The DNA here is from genome assembly GCA_003255065.1 of Cercis canadensis. NCBI lineage: Eukaryota > Viridiplantae > Streptophyta > Magnoliopsida > Fabales > Fabaceae > Cercis > Cercis canadensis. Next base: position 223,401 of record QAOA01008180.1, on the reverse strand, counting down.
ATCATGGGTGATACTCATCATCACCTCCTTGTTTCTGAGTCTGTTATACATCTTTGCGGGACCAATTCTCAAACTCATAGGACAAACCACTGAGATATCTGAAGCCGCCGGAGTTTTCGCCATTTGGATGATTCCGCAGCTCTTTGCTTACGCATTGAACTTCCCCATTGCAAAGTTCCTTCAGTCGCAGAGCAAGATCATGGTGATTGCCAAGATATCAGCGGTGGTGTTGCTTCTGCACACCATCTTTAGTTGGTTGCTCATATTGAAACTTGGTTGGGGACTCGTAGGTGCGGCGCTGGTTCTCAACGTCTCGTGGTGGTTCATAGTCTTGGCTCAGTTGGCTTACATTCTCAGTGGGAGATGTGGTTCTGCATGGTCAGGCTTTTCTTGGAAAGCCTTTCACAACCTGTGGAGCTTTGCTCGTCTCTCTCTAGCGTCAGCTGTGATGCTCTGGTCAGAATCACATCAAATTTTACTATTCACTTCGGATCAAATTTATTCATTTGTTTTATTATTCTTATCCTTATTAAGTTATGATGTTGTTCAGATAGTTAAATAGGTGAAAAAAAAAAAGAGGCAGAATTTTATGGTAGATAAGGATGGGTGATATACTTTTTTCTTTGTAAGCATGTTTAATCCGCATTAGGCCGTATCTGTTTAAGTAATTAAAAAGATAAGATATTTTATTATGATGAAAATGATCTTTTTGATGTTGTGCAGCCTGGAAACCTGGTATTTTATGGCCCTGATTTTGTTTGCTGGGTATCTCAAGAATGCTGAACTCTCTGTTGATGCCTTGTCTATTTGGTGCGTAAGTAATGTGAGCTCTATACTTCATGAATATTCCTATATATAATTAATGAAGAGTATTTTTTTTGAAAATACAACTATTTAAAGTTTTTGTACTCGTCATTTTTTTTTTCTCTATTTTTTTGCTTTTTATATTTTTCTTTCTCTCTCTCCACGGGCTTCTTTTCTTTTTGATTTATCTACACATGCCATGCACGGGGTATGGAACTAGTAATATGTAAATTTGTGCAAAACAGTCCACCGCCATGACTACTAACTACCAGTCTAAGAGGAAAAAACAATTTAATGCTGCGCTTACAGTTTCTAATTATCTAATCTTCTATATAGTTGAGATTCCTAAATCCCCACGCTATTTCTCCACTTTTTGTCCGTGTCCCATTAGTTTGACCCTTATTTCTGTCTGCTGAAAATGATGTTCTGTATATCACTATATCCCCACCACCATTATTCTTAATTAATAATATAATGAAAGATCTCTAGTACAATTGGCTATTTCCCTATTTCGACAATTAAGAGATAACAGATGGAGCCTACTTTCATTCATACCCATCTCCAACTAATTTCTCCCACTGAATTTTTTTAGGTACCTAGTGAGTACAGAACCATATGATTTCATTGATTCTCACTCTTTCTAGCCATATCCCATCCTCTGATAATAAAATACTATTAATTTCCATCAGATAATACTACTTTATTTAACTTCATTATTTAACACATGATTAATTATACATAGTCTAATTTTCACTTGGCAGCATGAACATACTGGGCTGGACCATCATGATATCATTGGGGATGAACGCAGCTGTAAGGTTTGTTGCAGCCATACTTTCAATTAAAGTTTTAAAAGAAAATGTTATCTAAAATTGTTATGTGACAAGATTTTGATAGATTTTTTTATTTGACTAAATAGCATTATTCAATTTGGATAGGCATTTAGTGGGTTTATGTTAATCATGTATATAATTGTGCAGTGTGAGAGTGTCAAATGAACTTNAGCTGTAAGGTTTGTTGCAGCCATACTTTCAATTAAAGTTTTAAAAGAAAATGTTATCTAAAATTGTTATGTGACAAGATTTTGATAGATTTTTTTATTTGACTAAATAGCATTATTCAATTTCAAATAATAGATAGGCATGTAGTGGGTTTATGTTAATCATGTATATAATTGTGCAGTGTGAGAGTGTCAAATGAACTTGGAGCAGTTCACCCAAGAACAGCAAAATTTTCACTAGTGGTTGCTGTAATTACTTCGACTTTGATTGGGCTCTTGCTGGCCCTTATTTTGATGATCTCCCGGAAAGAGTATCCATCCTTATTTTCGAACAACACACAAGTTGAAGATCTAGTCAAGGAGCTCACACCATTGCTTGCCTTCTGCATTGTCATCAATAATGTTCAGCCTGTTCTTTCAGGTAACACAATTTCTTCTGTTTCAATAAGTGAGACATACATATGCATAATAGTCTTGTTGTTATTATTATTATTTTGGCCAACATAGATTTGTTTTTGTTGGGTGCAGGAGTGGCAGTTGGGGCAGGATGGCAAGCTGTTGTTGCTTATGTAAACATTGCTTGTTACTACCTTTTTGGTATTCCTATCGGCCTAATATTGGGATACAAGGTTAACTTGGGTGTCAAGGTAACCCACTTTCTCCTCTTCTTTCATTTATACTTTTCAAGTGCTTGCCTTCTATTTAATATTCATATAATCATCATTAAATGAAAAATCCGCTAATGCTACTGATCAAGGGAAAAATAATAGAAAACAAAACAAAATCGTAATGGTGGAGTACTGTAACATGGCGTCACGACTATTCAAAACTATTTAACGTTGTTTTGCATTTATGCACTTGGCAACATTTAAGCTTAACGGATCACTTTACACCCACTACAGGCCTTGAGATTTTTTACACCACTTACACCCTTTAAGAGAGGTGAAAAGACTATCATTTCTCTCATTCATAATTTCATGTGGCGAAAAAAGACAAGCATTGGCAAGAATTTGTAAAAAAAGTCTGCAGAATCATGGAAACGGATAAGACCCGAAAAAGCCTACATAGACAAAAAAGAGCAATAAAGGTCAAGTGAGTGATGATATATTTTTCAGAGTTAATGGGAATGAAGAGTTGTTTTGTCGTTATTGAATTTCAGGGAATCTGGTGTGGAATGATATCCGGGACCATCGTTCAGACTTGTGTTCTTTTCTTCATGATTTATAAAACCAATTGGAACAAAGAGGTAAGAGTTTTGTGCGGTATGCTTTTATGCATAAGAGAGCAAGCAAATATTACCAAACATGACGGCTAAATTTGTATGAATGGCAGGCATCTCTTGCGCAAGGTAGGATAAAGAAATGGGGCGGGGACAAAGATTCGGCAGTGGACAACATTGAAAACACAGAAGAAACATGAAAGTGCAGCCAAAGATTTTGTACTTTATCTGTATGTCATATAATTTGAATTTGACGAAACAATACGATTTTTTATAACATCATCATTTTTTTGAAGAGGAATACCTGTGTTACCTCCAGCTCACCTCTTATGTCAAGGCCAAATCCCGGTGGAACTATGGGGGAGAAGGGAATGAGGTTCCCCACCTCGCTCTATTCCAAGCCCAAAGCCCATTCGGCACAGTCCTGCACAATTTCACTGGTGCTTCCTTTGATGATTTCTTTGTTTGGTCCATCTTCCTTTGATGATTTAATACCCCCTCACCCCCAGGTCGTTTCCATTGAATTGGGCTAATTTCGTGTTGGGTTTAACCCATTTTCAAATTCAGTTGCATCACAATTTCGAGACCAACCGATCTCAAGTGTCTTAACCAGAAAATTTGTTTAATCGCCATTAGATTGGAAAACTAGTGCTCTTTTCTGGATTGTCTACAAAACCAACTGGGAGAAGAACAGTTGTGTTTAGCCATTAATGATCGTCAATTCTTCTGGTGGATTCATGCCCAACAGTAACGAAAATGTCCGATGAAATGACGGCCAATTTCCTCTAGAACACAACTCCCTCGCCGAAGGTATTATTCAACAGAGAACGATATTAAAAACAAAGAAAAACAAGAAGGTGAAGCTATAGGACGTACAAGAATTTTAGCTTCTATATTCATATTCCCAACAAGCGCATCCCTGCCCTTCACAGGGTTGAAAAAAGTCTGCTGTCAAATCTTATCGTTAGCAATCAAATACTGTTTACTTATCAAGGTTAAGCAGTGAACATTGGTTCAGTCAAGGATTTATAATTAACTCGCAATTTGGAATTAATCCTGCCGAGAGCTTTGATCACAGAAATCAGAGAAGCATCTCAAGCAACTGGCTCAAAGCATTGATGATTCCCATGAGATGAAAGCTTTCATATGCATTCATTCATATTGATAACACTATCGAGAACCTAAGCCAATACCAGCTGAAATGTTTTATCCAACGTTTTGACAGGATCTAATATCTTAGGCATGACTAATGCCTGGGAAAAAGATGCAATATGCCCTGCAATGCAGGTGTTGTGATCTACCAATCAATGTTGCTGGAGAGAGCATAAATACCATAGAGCAGTGTTTCGGAAGCAAGAATTGGATAGCGTGGGATGGGTGCCGTGTACCGTGAGTTTGTAGATAACAATGACAACAATTACAGGCATGACAAAGAAATTGGTGTTAAAGATATGTTTGATTATACGGCTCTGCTTGTATGGAAAACATTTGCTATAACACATCCGTAAATCTGTCTCGATTCCTTCTATGATAAAGGAACCTACCTACCAACCAATAAACGTCTCAAAATTCATTGAAGGACGCCCATAGCAATCATTCTAACTAAAATAACACGCATCCTAATCGAACACTGTCTAAAACAAGGGAGCTATGTAGAGGAATCAAGTATATCTGTCGAGCATGACCGAGGTTCTGAGCTTATGATATACTCTCAACTACAGAACAACCAGAGCATCGGATGCAGTAGAATATCCCTTGATTAGCTCAATTTGATATAAGTTATAAACCAAATCCAGTAAAATTGATTGAGAATCGCAAATTAGGAGAAAGAAACAACCATTTCATGAATCAACAAGAAGCAACTAAAATTATGTGATATACCATTGGCAAGTCATATAAAAATAACCAGCACAAAAACATGAAAAATTTATCAAAACAATTAGATATAACAGAATGGTCTTAACTCGAGTTTGGATAGATCGAAGCTTAAAATAACTCAAAATGTAACACTAATCCAGAATCAAAACTCTAAGTAACTAGAAAGCAGGCAAACCTAAGCGGTGAGAACCACAGCACCACCAGCCTCCTTAATCTTCTTCTCAGCGATCTTGGACACGAGCTTGGCCTTCACCACAACAGGCTGGTTCTCCGGCAAAACCCCCTTACCCAACACCTTGAAGTACCCAAATTGAGTCACATCGATCAAGGGAACGTTGTCCTTGGAAGCCTTCTCCTTGACCTCCGAAGGAACCAGGGACCAGAGCTTGTCGATGTTGACGATGGGGTTGTAGAACTGGTTGCGCAGCTTGTGGAAGTAACGCATACCCACCTTACCGAAGTAACCAGGGTGATACTTGTCGAAGAGGATGCGGTGGTGGTGCATACCACCAGCGTTACCACGACCACCGGGGTGCTTCCTGTGCTTTCCGATACGGCCGTGACCGGCGCTCACGTGGCCGCGCTTCTTGCGGTTCTTCTTGAAGCGGGTCGTCATCTCGGATCACTCCCTGTCTGCTGCAAAGCTTCTCTCTGCCCACAGGCTTCAGCGGCCGAACAATGGAAGCAGACTAGGGTTTGGGGGATTTATGGAAGGGAAAAATGGAGAGGCGGGTTGATTAATTTAGGATTACGTTTTTGCCCCTAGGGTTTGGGGAACCAGAGTTGGAGGCGGGGGTAAAAAAGGAAAAAGGACTCTACACAATGAACCTGGGTTGGGCTGCTTAGTTTCTTGGTTACGGATCCAGTCCACCACATTATTGGCTCAAGCCCAAACCGAAGTCCTATTTTTAGATTTTTCTTTTTTTTTAAACCTGAAAAATCTATTAATTCTGAAGGGAAAATATTAAACCTGAAAAGATTTATTTATCTTTCAAGTTTCAAAGAAGAGGCTCCTCATACAAATATGCTCGCCTTATTTTTCTTAAAAAAAACTTTGTTAATTTAATTTTGATTTACTGATAATATAAAGGAATTTCACATAATCATTAAATCACATGCTACTATGTATAAAAGAAAAAAAACTGTTCTAATCATATATAATTTTTTAATTTCTAGATTTAATAAAAATCTTAATTAATTTAATAATATAACAATTTTCTATTTAGTGATATTATATAGTATTGAATAGTATTTATATAGGAAGCTGTTATTTTTATACTCGATTTTTGTTAATATTATATCCTATTTAATGTTTAAATATAATATAAACTAATTTATTTTTGTTTAATATAAAAAAATTTAATCAAAGTTAAAAATATTATATTAATTAAAAATAATTAAGTCTATATCATGTTTAGATATTAAATAAAGTGTGACATATACAAAATAAAGTGTCTTTATATATATATCTCTTTAATTTATGCATCTTTCTATTGAATACGAATGTGTCATTTTAATTGATTCAGCACACAAGAATTTAAAACAAAGAAATGTAGTGATAATCCCCGAACAAGAATTTAAAAATAACATGCAAATGAAATCCTTTAACCTTATTTACCTTGATATTTTGGAACATTCAAGCAAAATCCAAGTATCCATTTACACCATTAAACACATGAATAATATAGTGGAGAAAAGTAAGAAAATAACAAGTTTATCTACTTAATACATACAATAATTTTACAATAACATGGACTGAACATTATATAAAAAAAACCTTGGAACAATCCACATGAATAAATACATATCACAAATTGGAAGATTCAGAGTGCATATGTAGGTGTATTTCATCTCTGAATAAAAAGGGCAGCTCCAACTAATCCCAACCATAATGTCAAAGCAACCCAAAAAGCTTGATTTTTCTCCCACCCAATGGGAGGTCGCCACACAAGAAAGTCCCCAAGAAAGTCTCTTGATGATGGAAGTTGATTGGTGACTGATCCACTTCTTCGCTCCTTGTCCTTGTTTTTGTCACTCCATGTTGCCGCATAGCTAAAATTATGTTGAAAAAAAAATAAAAAAATAATTGAGTTAAAATCTCTAACTTGCTCCAAGTGTACTTGCATTATTTCAGAATGACCAGTTCAGTTCAAAATTTCAAGTCACATGCTTCTAGTGTTTGATCTTCAACTTCTATAAGCAGACCAGATTACTCAGTTAATCATAAGATAACACAGCTCTGTTGCTTTAAATATTGACTTCATTATAAGACAGTGGAGTGTTATCAATGTTGTTTAAAGATCATGCACATACACAATTAGAAAGGCTTCTCAGCAAAATAGGCATAGACATAACTGGAAATATGTTTCGTCGAATAGTTCAGAAGGTTGAACTGGCAACTAAACTACATACAAATATAGATCATGAACTTGAGGAAACAAGTCTATATACAATAAGAAGAAAATTTCAGAAATTGCACTATTGTACAAATGTTCACCTCTATATGCTATAATACATCATGTGCTAAAGGACATGGATTCGCTCATCCCTCTCCTATCACCAAGTGGGACATTGATTTTATCATTGTAGGAATTTACTTGCAGGTTTCAGTAAGCAAACAATATCAAATAATCTGTCGCAGAAAATTTACTGGATCCACTAATAGGAGACAAAGGCATGAAAGACAAGAGGATTTACTAGTTAAGTATGACTCTGTGCTAAAGGACCAATATGAACTACATCACTGAGTAATAAAATATGTACTCTCAAAGGCTTTGAGTGGCAAATTGAAGAATCGATGCCATATGTGCTTGGATAACACAGGCATTAAGCAGGTGCTGTCATACAGTGATAAGTATCAGATACCACCAAACGAGTATCAGTACAGTATCTATATCTTATGATTAATAAGTTCTGAAATTAATCCTACCGTGCAGTCCAAGACTCCCTATTAGAAGGGAAATTAAGGTTTTTAAGCAGAAGAGAAAAAGAGATAAGCTGCTTTTAAAGTTAGGATCTCATGCTTTCTTTCCATGATAACTATCAGTCATCCAAAACCTACAAGAGAGCAAGGATATGTATTCATTACTATGATCCAAGACTCCCCTTAAATTTGGGTGATGCAGTACAGATGGGAAAAACATGAACAACAGTATTAGCATATATATCCAAGATGTAAAGTTAGAAGTAAAGCACCTGAATGGGTTCAATTTGCAAAAGCAACAATCAGAAATAAGTAAAATTACCTGTCATAACTAGAACCAATCAAGGGTATAGTCACCATCTCCTCTTGGGATATCTTGAGCTTTGGTGCTTGCAAAATGTAGCGAAGTTCTGCAGCTTGGCGTCGGATGCTGACACTTGGGTGCTTCTTCTCTAATTGCTGGTAGAGAGCAATGCAATCTGCATGACGGTTGTTGGCCTCATAAGCCATAGCAAGCCATATTTGTATCTGAAATTTACAATTAAAAATTCTTCTTTTATATCCTGATCAGATAAACCAATAAAACACCAAGCAATAAAGAAGAAACACAACGACTCAACAAGCAGCTATTGAGAATCTTATTACGCAACAACCAACTAACCTCACCACCAAATAATGTAGGTCTGGGGATAATCGTGAGTGCACCTTCAAGAAACTCAATGGCGCGCCCATAGCTACCTTTCCCGTAAGCTTTTTGACCCAAATCAAACATTAGCTGAGCCGTGGCCCTCCTCTCTGCCTGTTCCTTAGCCACCTGATTATCAAACCAATAAACAACAAATAAGAGCTAATTCTACCATTTTTTTATCCCCAAGAAAAATGATTCTGAAAATTTATCATATTATAACAATCATCTCCTAGAAACCAATAACCAGAAGCAAAGTTAAAACCTTTTCAAGCTCTCTTCTCACTCTCATCCTCTTCTCTTCTTCAGTCTCTTCCCTCTCTTCACTGTCACCATCCTCCGCCCGACTCTGCAATTCCTCAGCTTTCTTCTCAAGCTCTCTCCTGTCCTCAAACTCACTAAATCTTCTCCGCATTTCCTTCTTCCAATCAAACGATTCGTCGTCTACGTCTTCATACCCATTTCCGTTGCTCTCTTCATCACTCGACTCCGCATCATAATCAACACCGTTTACCTTCGAATTTGATTTACCACGAACCACAACTCGGCTCCGAGCCTCTCCATCGGAGTCGAAGCTCTTTGCAGTAACAGGGGCATAGCAGGCGTGAGGATCCCTCTTGGGCAAGTTCAAAACGACATCGGTCGCCACCGGACGGGCCTTCCGGTCCGGTATTATACCCCACGGAGAGCTCACGTCTAGTAAAAGAGCTAAGTTTCCCAGATTCACGGCCATTGAACCGAAGAGGAAGAGGAGAGAGAAGGGGAAGGAGGAGGAGGAGTAAGATAACTGGTTCCCGCTGAAAAGACTGTGTTGAAGTCTCGAAGATATTTAGGTGGTTGAAAATGTAAGGACCAAAATGTCCACGAATCTGTCTGAAAATGTAGGCAAACCTGACAGTAAAATAATGAATTGTTGGAGGACGTTACTGTCTTTGAAAATGGTAACGTGGCGCTGTGTAGACGAGAGCCGTGTGGTAACTGTTGGCGTTGCACGAAGGTTTCTCACGGAAACGAAAAGCAAACACGGAACATTGAATCTGTGAAACAAACGACCTCGTTTCGTTTGTTTGGTTGTGATGTTGGTAAGAGGACCAAGCAAAACTAGCTGACCCACAACTGTGCCCTCTTGTTCGGCTCTGCTACACATGGACCAGAATATAGCGCGCTCAAGCTCGTAGCTTTATCCGAAACCCGTCTCGTCTATGCTCTGTTCTACTCTATTACATCACCAATGGCTCTCCTACTTGGCGGAATACAACCTCAGTTAGTGTCTTCGATCCCTCATCAACATAGAAAGCCTATAATCAGATTGTCTCACCAGCGCAGCTTCCGTTTTGTGGCTAATACTAGAATTCGAGTTGTCTTGTCCAATAATCGTTTCAATTCCAGAAGCATTATTGTAAAATCAGCGTCTGTAAATGGGGTTTCGATTCAGAACAATCTAGAAGGTTTAAGTGAAGGCCGTGGAGATGACAATGTTGCACTTCTGGAGAGGCTTCGGAGATGGGTTGGTTTCCTTCCTTCGATTTTGCCTGGTGGTAGTTGGTGGAGCTTCTCCGATGACGTTGAGCTTAAGATTTTAGCTAAACCGGTAACTGTGTGGCGCGCGCTTGCCAAAATGTGGGAACTGGTTGCTCAAGACCGATGGGTTATTATCGCGGCATTCTCTGCTCTAATTCTTGCTGCGGTGGGTGCTGCATATTTTTCTGCACTTTAGTCCATGCCCATTTGGTATACTGCGATGCTAAGATCAAAACCTTAACTTCATCTAATTGGTCTCAGGTTTCGGAGATTTCCATACCACATTTCTTGACAGCATCCATCTTCTCCGCACAGGGTGGGGAAATTGCAGTTTTCTATCGGAATGTGCATCTCTTGGTTCTATTGTGTATAACTTCGGGAATATGCAGGTCAAAATCTTGTATGGTCAAATATCCCTTCTACCTGCAGACAGTGATATGATCCTTTTTCTACGCCACTAGCTGCTTTTACTATAAACTTCAAAAGAGAAGGCAATGGAATTGCTCCCCTTGTACAGAAGAGAATCTTTCTATACCTTTTTCTCGTGTCCTTTTGTAAATAAAGCGTTGTGCCTGAAATTACTAAAATAACCGCGGAAGAAGCCGCATGTTGTAAAATTCTGATGACAACTTGAAAAAAGCAAATATGAATTAAGGCACATTGATGGACTTTTTGTTTGTTGTTTTTAGTTCTGCTTCATTTGAAACTTTTCATCTTAAATGTGAGATTTTAGTATGCCTAACAAGCCTTTTATTGTGATTCAGTGGAATACGAGGTTGCTGTTTTGGCATTGCAAACATGATTTTGGTGAGTCTCCGCCATGCTTTATATTCTGATTAACTTTCTTTCCTATGATGTGCGATGCATGTAAATGTGGAATTCAGTGGATCATGTTGACGTACTATTCACTACGCATATTTTAGCAATAAGTGTGTGATACATTTTCTCTTTTGAACAGACTCGACCATAATGAAATTAAGACTATTATGCTCAAGCAATGCCTGTGTGGCCCTCAGTTCTTCTATGCATTATATTTTCCAAAGAACTCATTTTGGGTTTTCTTCTTGCTAGACTAGGTTCTGTTGTACAAACACGTTAGGCAATGATATATTACTTTACAGCTGACTGATGTTTAATGATTATTTGCAGGTTCAGAAAATGAGGGAAACATTATACTCCTCCCTTCTACTTCAGGTTCTATTGCATTTAATAATTGATCTCTTGGAGTACATATTTTCTGTCATATTATCTCTCAATCTGGCTTTGTTCTTTCCTTTCTCTTGATATATGGTTTAACACATTTGGCAGTGCCTTTGTTGTAGGATATATCATTTTTTGACACTGAAACAGTTGGTGATTTGACAAGTAGGCTAGGGGCAGATTGTCAACAAGTGTCACGTGTTATTGGAAATGATCTTAACCTGATATTGCGCAATGTTCTTCAGGTTGTTTTACTTATGAAAAATTTAATGCTTATTAAAGTTATCCCACATTTTGGGGCTTCAATGTGTTTTTTCATCTTGTTAGGGGACAGGTTCATTGGTCTACTTGCTGATTTTGTCTTGGCCACTTGGTTTATGTACATTGATGATATGCTCTATCTTATCAGCAATTATGCTACATTATGGAAGGTAAACAGAGTCCGTTCAAATTCCTTCTTCAGAAACTCCAGATCAACTTTCTTTACTTACAGTGGAAAATTGCAAATGAAATCATCTTTGCTTCAGGCAGCAAGTATAAATATAAATATCATTAAATAAAATATGCATGAATGCAAATGGCATTGACTTGTTCTCAATTAGTTCATTTAGTAGATTATAATTAACTATTGTTTCTGGAAACGTAAGATGACATTTGGATTTATAGAATGCGTCACTCTGTATATGCTAAAGGAGTAGCTGCCTTCTCCCCAAAAATGTGGATGCTTCCAAAAAAATGATGGTTTAAGATACTTATATTTTACATTTTGAAATAGAAAAAAATTGATCCTTTTAAGCACGTCTCCCCATCTTTTCCTTTCTTTTTCTCCTTCATTCAAGGGTGTTAATTTGGTTATATCTTTCTGTGTAGGTACCAGAAAAAGGCTGCAAGGTTGATCCAAGAAGTCACTGCTTCTGCAAATGAAGTAGAATAAAATGCCTCAGACTACATTTTGATATATGTTTCCTGAATGGCACTCTAATGAAAATTTTTTCCCTTTTGAATCATAGGTAGCTCAAGAGACATTCTCTTTGATTAGGACTGTCCGTGTTTATGGTACAGAAGAAGAAGAAGTTGGAAGGTGACAACACCTTTAGAACTATAACATATTCATGTACACATTCATTAGTGTAGTTCCAAGACTCTCCAAAAAATTTATGTCTTTTGAAGAGTTTTGACATATTTCTTGTCCATCTTTGTCTATAGGTACAAATGGTGGCTGGGAAAATTAGTTGATATAAGCTTGCGACAAAATGCTGCTTATGGATTTTGGAATTTTAGTTTCAATACTCTTTATCATTCAACTCAGGTATATTTATGATTTTTTGCTTATTCTTTTGAACCTTGTAATTTACCATTGCAAGAAAGTTTGCTAGGATCAATTATTGGAACCAATGTACTTTTGATCAACTCCAGTTGAACTTCTGTACTTGACTTCTTTTATTGGAACTTTTAATCTATTAGGTTGTTGCCGTGCTGTTTGGAGGAATATCTATCCTAAGAGGTCATATTACAGCAGAGACACTTACCAAGTTTATACTATACAGTGAATGGTTAATTTATTCAACTTGGTGGGTGGGAGACAATATATCCACTTTGATGCAATCTGTTGGGGCTAGTGAAAAAGTATTCCATTTGATGGATCTCTCGCCCAGCAGCCAATTCACATCAAAAGGCAAGTGCTTTACTTGCTATGTTCAATTTTTTTTTTTTTTTTTTTTTTTTTTTTTTTTAATGTTTTCATTCTTGTATGATATGGTTGATGTTCAATTTCTTCCTATGGTAGAAATGACACATTTCTGCATAATTTTTTTTTTAATTATTTTAAATTTAAATATATTGAACTTTGGATGTAACCTTATTACAGGAAAAGAGTTGCAGAGATTAAAGGGGGATATTGAGTTTATAAATGTTTCTTTTCATTATGCTTCAAGGCCAACGGTAGATCTCCTATTCTTAATATCTTCATTTGGCACCTAGAGTTGAAAGTTGCTTATATGATACTGTTTCTGGTTCTTAATTACTTCAGTGAAGTATGAACAGTGCTAGAATAGAAATACAAACTTGGACACAGAGATTTCACCCTCCCTCTCTTCCCAAAAAAAATAAAAAGTTGGATACAGAAATGTTGCTCCCTTTTTCCTAGGGTGTAACAGATAATAAGTAAAGTTCTGTGGTATTTTATCATCCTCCAAGTCTTTGGAACATGAATATGTAATAGCGATTGAGAAGACTTAGGCAAATTAAAAAAATGGGATTTTTGTTTTCTTCTCGGGGAGGAGTAGGCTTCTTGGCAGTATAGTGTTTTATCTAATTCTTCCTCACTGTATGCACTTTGTTACCCATATCTTAGATAAAAATGCAATTTCTGATGCCAGTGGAATGATTTACTATTATGCATATTTAGTATCTTGACTTCTAAATTCTTCTGGCACCATTTCTTCCTTTGCATGGTCATTTCAACCAGTCCAGTTGAGTTTGATTATGCTTCTACATGGGGTTAAGACTACTGTTCTCACAAAAACTAGCTGAACTAATGAGCAGAGACTGTAACAGGTACCCGTACTGCAACAACTAAGCATTGCTGTCCGTCCTGGTGAGGTGGTTGCAATTGTAAGAAACTGTTAAGTCTCTTCGGTTTGCTCCATGCCTGCACAATGGCTAAAAGATTAACATCCTGTCTTTTGATTTTGCTTAGGTTGGTCTTAGTGGTAGTGGAAAAAGCACATTGGTGAACCTCTTGCTCCGTCTATATGAGCCAACAAATGGTCAGGTAGATTTTGTTTAGTGTCATCAATATATTGAAATTATGATTAGACTAGATATGCTTATAAGTTATAAGATGTGCACTGATTTAGAATGAAAAAGCAAAGGGAAAAGAATACAGAATTACTTTTTTTATTATTTTGTGTTTGGTGGGGGGGGAGGCAGGAAAATGACCATATGCTCTCTAATTAGTTATTACATGGATTTAACTTCGAACAAAAAAAAAAAATTGAAAAAAGAGTGGGAATAGTTTTTATTGAGCTTTTAGTCTGACTGCACTTCTGCTTTCTAAGAACAAGGATAAAGGGGATTTCATTGGTTCTGCATCCAATAGATATGTGTTTCTGTCTTGTCATAAATGATAACCTGCTAAGACTCCAGAATTTAGATTTTCTTGCTGGTAAGTTATTTTCTCTTTGTTGATTATATTACATTCACAAGAAAAGAAAATGAAAAAGAAAAAGAAAAAACTTTATTGATTAAGTTTCAAATTTAGTCACCATTTTTGTCAATCCAAGTGTAGACTTTCGTTAGAGGTGTTTTCCTCAGAGGATTAGGTATCTAGTAGATTTTATGGCAGTATTATGAGAGCAGATGCCCTTCTACTTAAATCCTTTGTTAATACACCCTTTAATTGCAGATTTTGATTGACGGCATCCCTCTTAACGAGTTGAACATCATGTGGTGGAGAGAAAGAATTGGATTTGTGGGACAGGTTCTTAAGTTGCCAATGTGAAAAAATTATGTGAATATATTATTTCTTCTCTCCTTACGCTGAAAATTTGTTTGTACAGGAACCCAAGCTCTTCCGGATGGATATTAGTTCAAACATTAGATATGGATGCACTCGAGATGTAAAGCAGGAGGATATTGAATGGGCTGCCAAGCAGGCCTATGCTCATGACTTCATCTCAGCACTTCCTAATGGTTATGAAACACTTGTGGATGATGATCTGTTAAGCGGGGGACAAAAGCAGCGAATTGCTATTGCTCGGGCCATTCTTAGGGATCCAAAAATATTGATTCTTGATGAAGCCACTAGTGCACTGGATGCTGAGAGTGAACATAATGTCAAGGTTTGCTCCTGGAAACTGCTACTCAACCAATTCCATAGAGGGAGAGAGAGTAAAAAACAAAGATATCGATGCTTCAGTTACTAACTTACTACTCTTTGCAGGGTGTTCTTCGTGCTGTCAGAAGTGACTTGACGACAAGGAGAAGTGTCATAGTCATTGCACACAGGTGGTTTCTTTAACTGTTAGTATGATAGTATCCATTAAATGCTATCTTGATTCTGAATCTGAAGTCTATGACCTTCTTTACAGGCTTTCTACCATACAAGCAGCTGATAGGATTGTGGTAATGGATAGTGGTCGAGTTGTTGAGGTTGGTAAACTGTTGCTTCATTTTTAGCTACTTAGTCTATCGGTTTCCCTAAATGTTATGTTTTAAAGTTTATTATACTTGATATTTCCATCAGTCGTGTTTTCTATTTTTGTTTTGTTAACATTGTGAAGCTCATACTTGAAAAGTTGGGTTAGAAGATTATATATGTTCTCTAAAAATCAAAATTCTCATTGGACTTCACCCCACAAATTTTTTTGCTGAATCATGACGGATATAGTGAAGGATCACGAAGCCAGCAATTTGTTCCACATTTCTATCTGGTTTATTAATATTTATCGGGATAAACTCCCATTACGTTATATTCTTCTAGACTTCAGCAGTAAATTCTTTAACTTCCTTGCATACTTATACTCCATGGATTTGATATAAATGGAAAGCTGCAATTTTCTTTTGTTTAGTCTCCTTTATTTTACTCTAGTCTGAAGCCTAACTGTCAATGAATTTTGTCCACACAGAATGGAAGTCACAGGGAACTGCTCTTAAAAGATGGCTTGTATGCACGACTGACTAGAAAACAGGCAGATGCCGTGGCATGATTTTGGGTTATCTAAAGCAGATTTTTCTTCATTTTCTACTCCAGATTTCATCCCATTAAACGCAGTGTAGCGGGTCAAGCAACGTTTTTTTACTGCCGACCCATGTATTCATAGTGTTAAACAACAGAAACTTGGTAAATGTTAGCAAAGAAAGAAATATCTGTATTGCTGCAGCAGCTTTGAATGAAAATACGAGGCAGCTTCAGAAATGTTCAACCGTATCGAGTTCTTGGGCACTTGGAAAAGCATAGAAGGGTGTATAGGACTCAAGAATCAAGTTGATTGAGATTGAGAGGCAAAATGCTGATAAATGTGACTTTCACTTTGTCATGCTTTTAGTGAACATTTTGTCTCTTCATTTTATAGCTATAAATTAACAATTAACAATTGAAGAATCTAATTGATGCATATACTTTCACAATATTCCTGAACTTGCCCCGAGTTTGATGATGATTCATGTACAAGCGAGAGCTCGATAAGTTTTTATTGTTATTTACTTATCAACTTTATTGTCTCACCTCTTCCCTTGGGTTTTTAAGCATCAATGATAAACAGGCAATGCCTTCTCTGTCACTCTCTGAATGAAAAAACATCAAAGAATAATGTTTTTTTCAAGGAAAAAATATTAATCGAAGCTAGTTGTTGGAGATGTCTACACATAACGAATGAATAATATTATTCTCATCACTAAAAATTAAAGAACGCATCAAATATGAATTGATATTTTGATTTAAATAATGTTTGATATAAATTCTAGGTAGGATGTAGAATTTAACAATTGTATATTACTATAAAGTCATCTTTGAGCTTGAAATCTGAAATACAGTTATTATTACAATCAATGTAATATATGTTGGTAATAAAATTTTGTGTTTATTTTTTCACTTATAATTCTACATACTCCTCCTTGATTTCAAGGAAATTACTATTTGGCCCCATAGTTTGTGTTGAAAATTGAAATGCTTTATAGAATCTATGTAATATGACTGTTAGTTTTTTTAAAAAATAAAGCACATGGATTTAGTGACAAATTTAGTGTACTAGAATTTTATTATTTTTATTTTTATTATTATTGTTTTATTTTGGTAAGTAAATTTTAGAACTGAAACATCTATATGTATGTAGTAAGTTATTTAGGAAAAATTTTATTTAAATTTTTAACTAAGAAGTTAAAAAATAGTACTAAAATAAATAGCACAAAATAATTTTTTTTTTTATCAAAAAATGGATTNAAAATAGTACTAAAATAAATAGCACAAAATAATTTTTTTTTTTTATCAAAAAATGGATTTTTTTTTTATCCCAAACGCTAGCCCTCACTTTGCATTCCTGAACCCTCTTGCTCATAAAATGCCTTTTCCTACATCCGTTTCTTTATTGCTGCAGCTCTTCTGCAAAACTCTTTCCTCGCGATCCGAACGCACAGAAAGAAAATCGCCAAGTTGAATCTTTACCGGCTGTAGAGCCATAAGAACAACACCAAACTCACTCCCCCGATGGACTCGTTCCAACAGCCTCACAGCTACATGAGGCCACCGCCTCCGCCGCCCCACACGGCGGATCCCCACCACCACCAATTTCATCAACACCATCAGATACAACAGCCAAGGCAACCTGGTCCTCCACCGGGGCCCTGGTTCTCCAGCCAATTTCAGTATCACCCATCTCAGACTCCATCACCTCCGCCACAGTGGGCTCCACCACCTCCTCCTCCTCTTCACTCCGACCAATTTCCTCCAACTGCTTCATACCCTCCACCCTCTAATAATTTTCCCGCGTCCCATTCTTACCATCACAACCAGTTCCCTCCCCCTCCTCGTTCCCATGTGCCTCCTCAGTTCCCTCCTCACTCCCACATTCCCCAGCCTTATTCTCAGGTAACAATTTTATAGACTGGATAATTTTATGTCTTTGTTTTCGGTTTTTTCTTGGATGGATGAAGTTGATACCTTTGTCTTGAGTTCATTTAGTTAATGCATAGGTACTTTCCAATTAGTTTACACTTTTTTGATTTATTAATCTTCCAAATTCCATAACTAATGTTGTAGGAATGGCGCAATCCTAACTGGCCTCCCAACCAAGGCTGGGATTATCCAGGTTAGTTGTTAATTCTGATTGTCACGCGTTTCATTTGATTATATGTTATAAATCACTCTGTTATGGCACTGATCATTGACCTGGAGAACTGTATGCATATGAGGGGGTCATAATCAAACTTATATGCTTCTTTTCAACTGTGGTCTGTGGTATGTAATCCTAGTAAGTTCTGCTTGGTGTGCAATCATTAATATGCTAACAATTTAACAGAGTGATTTGCGTTTACCTCTGCCTACTTTTGAAGTTTTCTTTTGTAACTTTGTAACTTGATAAGACGCATTTCTCATCCTCTCTTAACGTGGTGAGGTTGTATTTTTCAATTCATATTTTTGGAATGGCAGCCCATAAGAATGAAGAAGATTGGGCTGCTAGGGCCAGAGCATGGGCAGATGCTAAAGCTGCAATGGAAAGTCAGCATTCACAATCACAGTTTGTACCTGCTGGAAAACCTCAAGAGCAAAGCCATTATTATGATCAGTATCAACAATCTGTTGACTCGCGTTACCCTGATTTTCAAAACCAGTCTCATCCTTCATCAAGTTATCAACAATTTCCTGTTCCAGATGCATCTCTGCAGCAGTTTCAAGGACATCCCCAGGAGGTGGCATCTGTCAGCTCAGAGGCATCTTACACTTCTAATGGGCATTTACCTTACAGTACTAGAGATGGAACCACCACTGGAGATCCAACTGTTGCATTTCAACATCAAGGAAACTTGCCTACAAATCCATCAGTTCATCAGCAGGAGGTACCTTCTAGTTATAGTTCTGTTACAGGTAATTATTTACTTATTATATTGAATTTGCAAGTGAAGCAACTCTGTGGAAATGGCTGATAAATTAATATTATTAAATTTTCCTGTAGTGCTTGTGATGTAGCCCTATTGTATGACGAAAATTCAAATTACCCCACATCAACAAATTTGAGGGCTGACCTGCCAAGAGAACACATAAAGCCCAACCCCCTTTCTTTCTCTTGGTGTTGTATCTGACTATCTTCTTCCTTATAATAAGTAGGCTTGGATCAAGTGGGGTGGTTTCACAAAGAGAATCCTTATTAACAAATATGCACATACTTCAATGGGATTTTTGAGGTTTCATTGAAGACAAATAAAATGGGGAGGCTTTATGGATGAATGCCTTAACACTTTTATTTAATGAAGTGACCTGTTCATGTGCATATTTCCTTGAAAATCCTAATAGAGATATGCGGCCTATACCAACAGAAACAAAGATGGCTATATCACTAATATAGTTCATAGGATGACAGAGTGAATGTTTTGGATTGCAGATACTTGTAAGAACCATATCTTGAACTGATTGCAGCAGTAATTTGTGAAATTTTAGTGACAGAAGCTGTTATTTGTACTACAAGAATGAACACAGTTAGCATCTCTTTTTTGACTTTGCAACAGCAGCATTTCAAGTCTTATGTCTTCGTCAAAGTCTCTTACTATTGACAATCATTTGTAATCTACCGATTAAGTTATAGTTCTTTGTGGTTTAGGTGTTATTATGGTACTTATGTGTTGCCTTTCTAAAGATCTGAGTCAAACAAACTGCTTTTAGATGGAGTTATCACAATAAGAAAGGATTTTTCAGAGATATCCTAGTTTATTATATCCTTTTATAAAAGGAATTTCACTTGTTATCATCTGCAATCTACTAAAAGGATTACTAGCTTTAATGAATTCATATCTTTCTATAGTTTTTTTTTTTGGAATCATCATATGAACTCTTAAGTTGGGTTATCATATGAAAAAGGAGTGAGAAAGCAATTGCAAGACCCTGAAGAGCAGCATTCTAGAGTCTTCTTTGAGCTTCTTCCATTACTTTTCTGCCCTCATTGATTTTTCTACTTCGATCTGACTGTTGACTTAAATGACAGGTAAAGAGACTGCTGATCAGAATCAGCAATCATACGCATTGTTGCCTTTGCCAAGTTCCTCATTTCAAGATCAACAGCAACATGTGCAACCATCTATTCAAGCATCCTTTGCATTGGGTAGCCATCCAGTGGACCCTGCTATCAGTCTTGCTGATCAACCTTTAGATTTTGCGCCTAGGTTTAATCGTGATAGTGACCTACAAATACAATCAACTTATGTTCATCATGATTCAGCAACCTCTGTCACAGGCATCGATCCTGTGACTGGAGTGCCTTCAATGAATAATTGGGCTCCCCCAGTTGCACCTGGTGTTGCTTATCCACCAATCCCTCCAGTTCTTACCTCAGGGCCACAGGTTGTAATTTACTTTCGTTTTCTTATTTTAAAAAAATTGCTTACATTGTTTTTTTGTGAATGTGCTGACATTTAGTTCATTTAGCAGCATGACCCTTCTATTACGACACCTCCTATCCCTGGACATGTGGTACCACCTTTTGGAAGGTTCCCTGGACCTGGCATCCCTTCAACTATTCCTCCGAGTGGTGCACCTTTTGCCCTTAGCACAGGAACTACAATTCAGTCTACTGTAGCTTTCTCTGCTGATGCATATGGTGTTTCCGGTGTTCCTGAACGCCCTAAAAAGGTATCTAAATTGTGAAGGTTAATGCTTGGATGAGCATACACCATTTAATCTCATTTGCAACTATATTTCAGGCTTCAGTCCCTAATTGGCTGAGAGAGGAGATAAAGAAAGCTGTCATTGCTGCTCCTTCTGTAGAGCATCCTAAGGAGGAAACGAAATTTGTAGTAGATGATATTGATAAGTCATATGTGAAGGGTGATGAACCAGATAGCAAAAGCATTGATTCTTCTAAATCAGCCGAGGAGGAGGAAGATGATGAGGTTTAATTCTATATCTAATGTTCAATTTTCTTTCCGCTAAATAAGTCCTTTTTTATGTTAGTTTAATTGTCTTCTGTCTTTATTTTAGTTATTTGAATATTCTATATTAACTTGTATGTAGGATTATGTTGAGGCAGCCAGAACTGCAGCAATTAATCAAGAAATAAAGCGAGTGCTAACTGAAGTTCTAATGAAGGTTACTCTTGTTTTTTAAAGTGTCATTTGCTCTTGCTTATCATCTGTCTACTGGAGTTTTAACCAGCTTCTAAACAGGTTACTGATGAGCTGTTTGATGAAATTGCAACCAGAGTTCTCAGTGAAGATGATCTGACTGCTGAAGGTAATTGTCTGATGCCCTCTATTAGTGATGGTTTTCTCAAGGTAATTATGTGCGTAACTTTTTGGACTCCTGAACTGTCAATTTCTTCTTTTCAGTGGGTCAGAATGTTATTACTTCAAACCATAAGGCACCAGCATCTCCTCCCTCTGCTTCTGTTCCTAAGGCATCTGCAAAAGTTCTAGTTCCAGTCAAGGCCAAGGAATCAGAGAATGAAGGTGACAGTGAAAAATCTAGTTCCAGTGCTCCTGGAGATGTTTTAGGTCTTGGAAATTATGCTTCTGATGATGATGATGGAGAAGATGATGAAATCGAGAGTTCTGGTGTGCCAACTCCTGCAAAAGATGCTGTTCATAAGTCAGGCATTAAGAAGCCTTTGGAAAATATGCATGATGTTGCTGATAATAGCAATTCACAACTAAAACTTGAAGAGAATGGTAGAAGTCAAGCAAATATGGTGAATAGTTTGGGAAAAACCAACTCTCTACAATCCAAAACTAGCAATGGTTCTGCTATTGGCCACTTACATGATGATAAGTTGAACAAAGGATTGGGCCATGCGCATCCTTCCAAGTTGGTTTCTCAAGATAGGGACAGCGAGCTTAATGCTTTTGAAAAAAGGCATGATAGATCTAATGGTTCTAGTTCTAAAAATTTAGGGATTACAAAATCTGAACTGCCTGGAAAGATTGATGGGGAAAAAGCAACAGATGATCGTCCAGCTAGGGAAAGCAGAACAAGAGCAGATAAAACTGATAGGCGCGAGAAGGGTTCTTCTGAGAAGGACTTTGTTAAGGAGGTACAGAGTAGTAAGACTAGGGCAGATGAGAAAGGTAATGAGAATCATGGAAAAAAGGATGAAAGACATCAGAAAAAGGATAAAGCAGATGACAGCAATGAGACAAAAGAAAGAGTAAAAGAGCACATTGGAAGACAAGGGGAAAAGGCAAAGGAAACGGAGTCAAGGAAAAGGTCTTCCCATGTTGATGTCAAGGATGACAGGAAGGATTCAGAAAGAGCCCATAGAGGTAGTACCATAGACGATATTAGCCGGAAAAAGGAACATACAAAGGATAAGGGGGAACACAGATCAAGGCACAAAGATGCAAGTAACTCTGACAGGCATAGAAGAAGACGTTCATCTTCAGTAAGTAGTAGAGGTAGAAGCAGCAGGGATCATGCAGTTATAAATGCCAGTGATTCAAGTGGTGAAGGCTCAGATGGCTCAAAAAGGTTTAGGACTGAGTGCATCTAACCTTTTTTTTTCCCCTTTCTTTTTTGGGTTGTCATGTATAGGGTGTAGCCTCATTACATTTTTGTACTGCAGGAAGCCGCATTCAAGAAAACGTGACTTATCACCATCTCCAGTCAGGTCTAGAAAAAGGTATAATTTATTTAGAGATTCATTAACTTATTCAAGTTTGCAATATCAATTTTGAGGTGTTTCTGAGTGACTTGCAGATAATGAGATGAGCTGTGTTGTGCTTAAAGCAATATCTCTCTTCCTGCTCAGATATAAAACACATTATTAGTCATACTTATTCTCATCAGTTCCCATATTCTTAGATATACTTCTTATTCTTCTCGTATCTATTTTTCTTTTTGCTGGTTTCTTATAGAATTTAGGTGGTTTTAGTAAATAGCTTCCCATTAACTTATCTTTGCTAAGATTGAATCTTTACTTAATACCATGCCTAGAAATAGATAGTTGTCTACCTGTCATATTGCAATTCCTTTTTCTTGCTCTGTCTTGCTGTCTGTGCATGTTTGTCTGAGCTGCTATGACACTATCCCTTGTCTGCTTTCTGCTTTTTCCTTTTCCTGGTTTCAGCTTTAGGGTCTCTTTTTTTATAACATGACGCATAATCAGTTTCCTAAATTGATGTGACTGACATGATTTAGCTCGCACTATCTCATAGAACAGGAAGTTATATATTTGTTTCTGCCTTGTTTGCTGACTTCATTCTGTGATTCTAGCTTAGTCCAACTATATTTATTCAGTTATTTCCCTTTCTGGGCTATTGGAAATCTTTATTTGATTAGTGGTATTGCTACCACTTCCATTTATAGCTATGTGGATTCACTTGTGTGTATGCTTGTGTATGTATTTTCATAAATACATTTATGTATCATTAGTAGACTTCTGCTGGGAAAACTTAAATTAATTTATGAGATTACTCTTGCATTTGAGGGCAATTTATGTCACAAAGTTGCACAGAAATTAAAATTGAAGCAATAATTATGGATAATATAGTTTGTTGCATACTTTATGATAGTTGACTCGGTTTATATCTATAAACATACATTGAACCAAAGATTTTGGCAAAGACCAAATAAAAAAAAGAACCAAAGATTTTAGTAGTTAAAGAAAAGCTGACACCACCTCTAATCACTCAGATTTTGCCTTTGTTTGAAGTAATCTTTGCGTATTATCTGCTAGGTCACCTATTTTATCCATGATTAGGTGTATATAACCAGGATAGGGAAGGATCTCATCATAGAAATTTAGTTTTTTTCAGGTTATAATATCTGGTAAACTTTGACTGTATCTTCTATTTTATTCATCAAAAAAAGAAAAGATTTACAGTAACAGGTTGCTTCCTATCGGGTTTTTTTTCTGTACAAGGTTGAGTTTTTCTCCCAAACTATGTATACTTTTAACTCACCAAGTCAGTACGGTGGTTTCATTTTTAGACAAGTTTCGCGGTCTCCTCATAGCAAGCATTCCCAACGCAGGCATTCTCCCTACTCTTCTCTTGATACTTCCAGGTTTGTTGCCATAAAGTTTTCCGATATTAAGATTTATGTTTTTGAGACAAAATCTCCCATCATCATATAACAATCTACGCAGGTGAATTTATCAGCCTTCTTGATGTTTACTTCCTGTGCTGTCTTGTTTATCTTCTGTTTTTGCTTTTTATGCAGAGGTAGGAGGTCGAGATCCAGATCACCTGTTCGGCGGCAAAGATGACGAGATGGTTGTATCAAACAGGGTTCAGAGAAGAGAGATGAACCCAGATTTGCAGGATGTTGGGTGGGGGTTGATTCATGGGAACGATGACTTCTCTCTTTTCCCCATTTTGTAGGTTTTTAATATACCCATATTTTCCTGTGGTTTAGGGAGAAATAGTAGAAACGGGGCGACAGTTTGGATTCTTGTTATAATGTGTTTCGCTGTAAAAAAAAAACAAAAACAAAGATCTGTAGCTTCCCGCTTCCTTTCTCTAATTGTGCTCTGTTTGTATTTAGTTTTAAGAATGTCTTAAATCCTAGTGACATATTGAATAGATGGGAATGAAATTCAATTTTCATTGATTGTATCAGCTGAATGATCCAAATCACATACTGTTATACATGATACTGAATGGCTGCCCCGTTTTTCTCTCTCTCGTGTGTGTAGACTCTGTAGAGTCTAATGTGCATTCTATTCAGTACTTACATTAATTCCTGATGGAAATGAAATGAACAATTAACCAGGGAATTTGCAAAAAANAAAAAAAAAAAAAAAAAACAAATAAAATATTATAGGTTTGTTAGATATTTTTTAGTATTTATGTATATGTTATATTACATAAAAATAATTTATGTGTGAATAATATGTGTATAAATTAATTTTTTTAAATTTATTTAAAAAATAAAAATTATATTTTATTGACATGTCCATAATAAGCGTAAAATATTTTGATCCGCGTACACAAACGGCAGTTTTGACTTAAACCGTTTTTATTCTAGAAGAAAGGACAGAGAATTTGATTAGTTTACGTGTTTGTGACGACAAACCCTCACATGTCTCGTTGCCTTCCCCTCCTTGGCGCCGATAGTTTATAGTAGTAGTGCTTGTATTGTGGGTTTGTTACTTTTGCATTTCTTTCTTTCAGTTAAAGTTTCACACACTCTCTCTCGCTCTCTCAAATAATCCAGCTCAGAGTTGACGAAACAGAGTATTCTTCAACCACGTTTTTGCTCCATTTTTCTCAACAATACAACATGAAGGTCCTTTTCTATTTCTTGTAAAAGTCTCAAACTTTCTGCATATAGCAATCCATTATTCTATTCCATAGTATCATCGTGAATTGCATTCTTCTTCTTCATCATCATCATCTTTCAAATGCGTTGTTCATTTTGAGTTTGCCTAGCGG
The DNA here is from genome assembly GCA_003255065.1 of Cercis canadensis. Lineage (NCBI taxonomy): Eukaryota > Viridiplantae > Streptophyta > Magnoliopsida > Fabales > Fabaceae > Cercis > Cercis canadensis. The sequence goes on along the minus strand of QAOA01008180.1, from coordinate 198,098 downwards.
GCATTTCAGATGGAACTGTGGTCAATTTGGTTCTCTGGGTTTGTCTTGATTGGTCTCTCCCTCTATGCCACTCAGAGGTTGCCTTCGCACCGAAAAGTTCCCAACTTTAATCAAAAATATGTCTTGGATTCGAGAAATCTCAACATTACCATCTTCTCAGCGCCTAAACCTTTTATGGGTTCTATAGGGACGAGGCAGACTCTGGCTGTTCGATCATGGCTCGCTCTATCTCCACATGTTACAGTTGTTCTCTTCAGCCAAGACCCTTCAGTTGCCTCTTTCGCCGCTGGTTTTGATTCCAGGGTTTTGGTTGATACCGACATTGATTTTACGTAAGCTACTGATCCTAAAATCTATTTGCTTTCATTCAAAAATTAAAATAAAAAATTTTAAAAAATGCTGTGATGTGCTAGAGATCAGTTTTCATATTTCGATGATCATTTAAAGAAAATAATAATCGATGTTTTATTTGTTTGTTCTGTGTGACAACTCTCACTTTCTCTATTATTTATTTTAAAGGGATGGGAAAAAAAAAAAGGAATGCTGCTCTCGCTGAACATGTGTTTATTTATTGGATAAAAGGAAGATTGTTTTCAAAGTCTCAACCTGATCCTAGTTATTAGTGATTTGGGAAAGAGATAGGTACATTTTATGACAATCTCAAGGTTTGTTAATCCTGTATTTATTAATGCTTAAGGGCTAGATGTAGCATTGGAAGGGCAATGTCAGAAGTGTCTGTTCTCTTATTCAAGAAAGTTCTCCTCTTTGTCTACATGTTCATTAATCATCAACAAGAACTCAACCCAAATCCCAAATACTTGAGACAATCTCGTCAATAATTCATATGTCCCTGCATTATTCTTGGGCTCATCTCCAAATAACCTTAGTGATCTTGAATAATATTCACTCGCCGTATTTTCAACTGGTGCCATACCTTTGAGCCAAATTTCTCTCCTTCTAACTGGTTAAATTAATGTGCTTCTAAGAAGAGCTCAGACTATTTTTTTTTTTTTTTAATATTTTAACTCTTCTGAAGTTGATCCTTTTATTACAAGGTTGTGTTTGACCAATTTAGATTTGAATGCACGAAGTATTCCAAAATCATAAGATGTTGATATTGATCATAACAGAATCTCACAAAAGATAAAGCACAGCATCACATGGACTTCTCTTTTGCTTCAGAGATTCTAAAGAAGATTAGCAATACATGATGATGAAGTTGTTGTGTTTATATCTGTACAAAATAGCACAAAGAAATCCATAAAATGCTGCATTCTAATCTATGTTTTTATGTATCCAGCTTCCTTGGCACTCCATTTTTCCATTCCATGATTGCAAAATCACGCTCGTTCACATCAGACATATCTGTTGTTCTTGATCATGAAACCATTATCATTTCTGGATTCATCTCCACCCTAAATCAAGCATATGAAATTGACTATGATTGGCTTCTTGTTGCTTCATCTCGAAATGTGTCTGAATTTCCGTTCCACTTGAATGAGTCTGGGAACTATTGGCAGAGAGATAATGGGAAACGGATGAAGATCCAGGAGGTATGAAAGAACTTCAGAGCAAAAGCTGAAGGACCATTTAAGGGTTTTTATTTTTTTTGGTGATCAATAACTTTTTTCAAAGATATCAGAGGAAGTATAATTGCTGCTACAACGCCGTCACACACACACCCGCCACTCAATATTACTATTAACATAACTATATTGAATGTTCCATCTTCCTTCAGCTGCAGGACTCACTAGAACTGAATTGGCAGTGGAATCGTTGTGATACAAGAATAATCATGGCATGGAACAGCAAGGAGATGCCCTTACATAATGGAGTTCTTCCACCTTTCTTATATGGGAAGGGTATACACAACAATTGGGTAATTCATGAAGCCTTGTCATCTGAATTCAGATTTGTGTTTGATGCTAGTTGGTCTATCACAAGTCTACGTCTGAATGATGATTTTGATCCTGTGGGAAAGGTTTCTACTGCTTTAGATATTGAAACCAGAAATTGGGAGCGCATTGGTAATTCCCATATAGGCGCACTCTATGGTTCTTTTTTTTGTACTGAAGCTAATTACTCTAGCCTGCCCAGACTTTTGAAGTGTGGTGATCAATATGTTATCATTGACACAAAGGAAAACATTGTTTATCCAATTGGGGGCCCAGGTGCAGGGAACCAGTGGAAGGAGAAAAAATTTCTTTCTTGGTTAAAGAAAAGGACAATGTCTTGCATTGCTGGTCTGAAATCACTGAACAGAATACCAGATTGCTCTCTTAAGGATCAGACAAAACTTTCAGCACCATTCGAGCTTCCATTCTCCTTGGAGTCACTACTGTCTGTCACTGCAGACAAAAATAAGACAATTGTACTCACAGTTGCTGGATATAGTTACAAGGACATGCTCATGAGTTGGGTTTGCAGATTACGCCAACTCTCTGTTGCAAATTTTCTTGTTTGTGCTATTGATCAGGAAACCTATCAATTCTCGATCTTGCAGGTATGGTGCAGTCATTCTCTGGGAAAATAAAATTTGTGCATGTACTATGTATTTATTAGGAATTAAGGATTTTCTCTAAAAAGTGATATTTTTCTTTAGTAATGAGTTGTCCTTGTGTTTTATGGTGCCAGTACCACCAAAAATATACTTAAAGCTTATTTAAATTTTTCTTTAAAAAGTGATATTTGTGCTTCTAAATTTATTTCCCCTTTTTCCTTTTTCCTTTTTCTGCTATTGTAGGGAGTTCCTGTTTTCAGGGATCCATTAGCTCCAAGTAATATCAGCTTCAATGACTGCCACTTTGGAACAAAGTGCTTTCTGAGGGTGACTAAAGTAAAGTCCAGAATTGTTTTGGAGATACTCAAGCTAGGTTACAATGTATTGCTCAGTGATGTAGATGTGTATTGGTTCAAAAACCCAGTTCCATTGTTTCACTCTTTTGGCCCTACAGTTCTTGCCGCGCAGTCCGATGAATACAACAAACAAGGTGCTTCTTCCAGCATCTTGCAGTTAAAATTCATTTTTTTCTTTTCATAGTTTAGAGAGATAAAATACGCCCATACTATGCATGGAGTAAGAAATGACAGATTACAAAGTTTTACTGTATCTTTGTTTTCTCTTTTTCTAAAGAATGAAATTTTTAGCAGTTCCATTGTTTTATGTGTACAGGACCAATAAACCTACCTAGACGCTTGAACTCTGGCTTCTACTATGCTCATTCTGATGGTCCAACAATTTCTGCTATGGAGAAAGTGGTGAGGCATGCAGCAACTTCAGGATTATCTGAGCAACCAAGCTTCTACGACATGTTATGTGGGGAAGGGGGATCCAAACGTGTTGGTGATAATAGATGTGTGGAACCTGAGACAAATGTGACAGTATATTTCTTAGACAGAGACCTTTTCCCAAATGGCGCTTACCTAGACTTGTGGCAGAAAAAAAATGTCAGAACAGCCTGTTTGAAAATGGGGTGTTTCATTATCCATAACAATTGGATCAGTGGGCGACTGAAGAAGCTGGAACGTCAAATGTTGTCAGGATTATGGGAGTATGATCCTAGCACAAGGATGTGTCTGCACAGCTGGCACAATATCAAACCATGAAGTTAATTTTGAGGGAGGGTTGATGCTTTCTTGTCCTCTCTTCTAAGCAAAATTTTGTTCTCACTCAAGGAAGAAAGACAGAAAGAAGACATTTCTTCTCCTTTGTTTATGACCATATATGCTAAACCTCGATTTCTACACCACTTTTTGGATGGAAAATATTAAATTAGAAGCAGCCGGCCAAGAGAACAAGAAGCATCGATCTAATAGTCACTGTGACCATTTTAAATAGTATTGACTACCCTCACGCTCATACTCTACCAAACATTGTGTACCGGAAGACGAGAATGAAACATTGGATTGTTGGCTATGCTGAAGCATATTGGTTACTCGTTAGGCCTAGTGGAGCAGAGAGAAAAAGATCTCAGAAGTAAGAACCATTTGAGAGGAGCTAAGGCATCCCCAGACTTCAGCTTTCGATCAAAGGATATTTTTGTGAGGGTAGTTTATCCAGGTGGGAAAGAGCAGCTGTATGAACATGTAATTCCTGCATCTTATTTGATGGAAAGAAATGCTGGGATGTTTGTTGCCCGCCCAGAAGTCTTTAAAACTCCTCATGAGTCAGTGTTATGGCCAGAAGAGCTTTTGTTGACTGGTCGCAAATATATTATAATCTCCTCTAAAGATGTTGAAAAGCTGAAGCGTAAATACGCAGAAGAAGGCAAAACCAGTAAGCCTGAAGGGGTAGGCCAAGAGATATTGGACGCAAATAACACTAAGTCTCCTGGTGGACACAAAGTGACAAAGAATGGCACAAGTAACACCACCAAGTCTCCTAGAGGACAAAAAGTGACAGAGAACGGCAGAATCAAAGAGCCTAACGGAGTTGGCCAAGAGATACTAGACACAAAGACCAGGCTTTCTCCAGGTGGACGCAAAATCAAAGAGAAGGGCAAAGTGAAAGAGGCAAATGGAGCTGGCCATGAGACATTAAACTCAAAGGTGAATCAGTTCCAAGGTGGAGCAAGTGCAGAGGAATCCTTTTGTTCTGCAAAGGACTTCTATGTCTCCAAGGATAACTGGGCGATAAAAAAACGACGAGGATTAAGAGGGAAGAAACCTTTTGTGCCACCTCTCCCAAAGACAAGAATATTCAGGGGCTTGGGATGGCAGCCCAGCCTCGCCCCTGTGAAAGAGCTCTCTCCATGATTTCTTGTTGGTTTCCTTTGTACAAGGCGCTGAATTATTAATTTGTGTGCATGAATCTAATAGAACAAGTACATCCCCTATAATAAGATTAAAACTTCACCTCTTTTTCTAAGTTTTTATGTTATATTTAAGGCCCATTTGTAGATTTGAGAAATCAGCATCTGCATGATTTACTTCTTAGTATAAGTGGTTAGTTGGTCTTTTTTACATCAACATTGATAAGGTTGTGTTTACTTTTCTAATAACACATTCATTTTCTAGCATACAAGTCTCCAATGTATGTAATTTTATGTCTCTTGAAACCCATTTTATAATGGAATTAACTGCCGGATTATGCTCCTCTGCCGAGAGATTTGATTTTCTACAAACAACGAGTAGAATATTGCTCTTGTAAGTTATTAGCACATCCTATTCGAAAGAAATCACGTTCACTTAAATATGGTTGTTCCACAAATTATCTGGTTATCCCATTTTACGGCTCCATTAGTGCAAGAATGTTTGAACATATGGGTTTCAACCAGAGACAAGAAAAAAGTAAAAATGGAACACTAAAAAGCAAACACAGATGACTGCTCCAAGCGAAGCTTGGGTGTTTTCCCAGTATTTATGCTGAATCTTCATCTGTTTAAAGGTTGCTAAAATTGTTGAATCAAACTCAAAAGACATTGCTCAAAATGCTAGAGGGGCAGTTCCTTATCTTGACTCTCATGCTTTGTTGATTAAAGTCCACCTTCGGGGATGAAAACAGGGAAGGAGTGGCCGCTAATCCCAGGTTTAACTTACCATATGGACATAAAGATTCATCCTTTGCCGACTGACGAGTTAAGAGCATCCTCAAACCTATGCTGCCAACCTCATTTACCTAGTCTTTTCCTATTAGCACCAAAAGAATGAATCCACAGGAAAAGACAGTGGCTAAACTTCAATTAATGACATACATAAGTTGTTGTTCACTAATTCTTGGGATGCACATTCACAAAATATACGACAAAAGCCTAGTCGAGATCCACGTGTAGAGTACAGATAGCATAGCACCAACTGGTATAGTAACAGCCCATGAAGCCACGATCTCCTTCACAGTTTCTGATCTAACACTGTTAAGTCCCCTTGCAAACCCCACGCCCATGACTGCACCTACTAGAGTATGTGTTGCTGAGATGGGCAGGCCAAGCTTTGAGGCAAACAAAACCACAGAGGCTGCAGCAAACTCAGCTGCAAATCCTCTAGTTGGTGTCAGTTCTGTTATTTTCTTTCCAATTGTAGCTATCACTCTATAACCCCACATCATAAGCCCTGCAACAATTCCAAATCCTCCCCATGCAAGAACATCAGTGGGAATAACAATCTCAGCTCCCGTGACTCCCCCTTGAAGAATAGCTAATGCAGCAGCCAAGGGGCCTATGGCATTGGAGACATCATTGCCACCATGGGCAAATGACATGAAACATGCTGAGAGGACCTGCATATACCCGAAGACTCCATAAACTATTTCCAGCTCGGTACCCTTTGGACCTGCAATATCAGAGAGGAATCCAACATTTTTTTGGACAGTATTCTCTTTTGTCTCAGGCTCTGGAGTAGTAGGCTTCTTGGCAAGAAGATGACCAAGCTGCTTTCTAATAATTCTGTCGACAAGAATAGCACCACAAGTTCCACAGGATAAAGCTTGGACCAAAGCCAAAGGAATGGTTTTGCTAAGAGGGAAGGCAGAAAAAGAAATCCCAGTTACACCCAAAAATACAGCAATTGGGGCTGCTGCAGCTGCTGCTTGTCCTGGATTTGGTGCACTGTACACAAACTGGATGTTGGAAAGATTAGGGGTTGAAAATTCTTTTTAAGTTGTAGAATACGACTTATGCAGTATGCTTCCTTCCAAAATCCAAGATGAAATTTTTTATCTTCTTTTTGCATTTTAGTTATTTTAAGCTTGCTGGATTGAGTTGTAAAGAATGAGAACATACCCTACGGACGCATTTATAGACAAGAAATGACACAGCTGCTCCCATTAGTGGTGAAATAACCCATGAAGAAATCACCCTTGCCAACGAACCCCAGAAAACAGCTCCAGGTCCTCCATAGACTAGACCAAATCCTACCATAGCTCCAACTATACAATGAGTAGTAGAGACTGGCCAACCATAATATGATGCAATCTGCATAGCACCAAATATTAAAGCGCTAATGAGTTCAATGAATAGTTTGAGTAACCAGAAGGTACTCTTTATTGCCCATAACGCTCATGTATAAGGTCCATTATGTTAGAGATGGAAGGGGTTATATGATACACATGCTGCTTCAAAAGAAGCAATAAGCAATTTACACCAGTAGCTTCGTGATGTTGTCTGTAAAGATACACATTTGCTTCACAGATGCAAAACTTAGATCCATGTCTTCATTCAAAAGATCATGGAAAAGAGACAAGCAGTCTTTGGAAGCAACTCTGAAGGAAACTTAGTTTTAAAAAGTATATTGACAAATTTTATGGAGGCATTTGGTATGTCATAATCTTGAATTACACTAATTTAGAAGGTTTTGAATTAAAGAGTTTTATTGGATGAATTGAATTACACCACTTGGGTGGCATTGAATTACAAGGTGTAGTCTTGAATTACAGTCTATAATCTAATACTAGCATACCAAACACTGTAATTCAACTCTGAAACCTAAGATTACATAGAATTTGAGATTACGGCAATACCAAACACGTTTTATAATTTGGATGTTCCTTTCTTATCCTTTTAATTTCCAATTAAGTGATAGAGTTAAAATAAATTGTAGGAGAAAGAAAAGTGTGCGAGAAATTCCCCACTGACATGCAGGGATTGCATATTATACGTGTCTCTCATGAATAAATAAATAAATCCTCTGTTCTTTATACCAACTCCTATATTATCCTATGCAGAATCAATATTTTAGAACTATCACCATGCAGCCACACACACTTCTGTTGCCAGATTCACACTTAAAGTATAAATTATACATTAAGAAAGCCACCAATATCCTAAACCTTAACATGTTTTCGAATCTCTGTATTTGAAAAATTAGCCCACGAGAAAGTTTCTCATACCAACAATTGATGCAATGTTCTTTCAAATCATAACAACTAGAAAGCCCCACCGAAAAGAATGAATACGCGGTGAATATTGTGAATATCAATTATCAAGTCTCTTGGTATGCTCGTAAGACTAAGGATTATTCCAATCTCTCAAAACCCTCTTGCTATTAGCTCCCTTTACGTCTTTTATAACGGTGTTAACTATAATTAGGAAAAGTACAAAACAATACAAAATCAATGCACTGCGTAAGGCATAAATGAGGTAAGCAAACAAGCATATAATAGTAGACACAACAAAAAGTTTCCTTGCACTACATATTGCTCAATGCCCATTTTCTCTCCTTCTACCGAACTGTCCTTTACCAAGCGCATAATAAATAATTTTGATGGTAATATAAAAGGTTAAATTACCAAGTTTTTTAATATGCCAACAGTTCTAAGATTATATATAAGATTGGATATCGAGATTCCCCTCACCCCACATAAGAAAAAAAAAATAACAGAAGAGCAATAAAGAAATTACCAAAACCAGAAACAACTTTTTGGAGTCTAGCCGAATTTAGTTAACACTGATGACTGATAAAGAATTACGTTTTTGTAACCTCACTAGCAAAACTTCAGCAGAAGAACTAGGTAATAACTTCACTATTTTTGTTAACAACTCCAAAGTCAGCTAGAAATTGAGAATTTCCTACTTGGTTAGGACTAAAATACCTACCTGTAACCAGGTACCAGCAGCAGCAAGAGACGAGAGCAAACCAGAAAATATTAGAGACTCCTTCCCCTGAAACACACTAGTGACGAGAATTCCCTTCTGCATTGTGCTGGTCACGTGGGTGCCCATCAAAAGTGCCCCTGAAAACTCTAGCACTGCAGCCGTCAACACAGCCTGCCGAATTGTCAAGGCACCCGAACCCACCGAAGTTCCCATGGCATTAGCAACGTCATTGGCTCCAATATTCCAAGCCATGTAGAACCCAAATAGAAGTGTAACATAAGATAAAAATTTAGTCTTCAAGGCCAAGCTCTGTCCCAAAGATGACATAAAGAGAGGAAAAGTAAGAGCAGCAAATGCTATGCATATTGAAATCGCAGATGCATTGCTCGAAGAAATATGGAAGGCTTGAGCCATTCCAGGCAAGTCATTGTCTTCCCCTGTTTTTGCATGCTGATGGTGCCCATTAAGCTGGATTTCCTCTTTCTGCTCTTCTTCGCCTTCTGCTTCTGCAAAAGACGATAACGTAGCAAAAGGGTGTGTGAGCTTAGAGTTCTTAATCCTAAGAATGGCAAAAGAAGGCTTGGGTAGTGATGGGTTAGATTTGACATGGACATGGGGATTGTCTGTGTTGGGGATGTGGGTTTCGCTTAAGAAACGAGGACTACTTCTGGGGGGATAAAGATGATATTTTGGAAGAAGAAATCCTTCTGGGGAAGTTGTGAGTTTGGATGAACAAGAGAAGCGACAAGAGGGATTCATGTCTTGTGGAGAAAAACAGATTAGAATTTAAATGAAAAGGAGAGAGGGGCTGTTGTGTGTTTGGAATGTGTAAGGGATTATTCAGGAAGATTCTTCGCCATGGGATGTGAAGGAAGAGAAAGTAGCGGAATAGTAGTAGGTGGTGGAGAAGGAGGCAGAGGAATGTGAGAGAGAGCAAAAGCATTTTGACTGTGAGTTTTGTTAGGGAGGTGAGAATGGATTTGGCTGCTTGCTTTGGTTGATGGAATCATGGAAATGAGTGGTCGTTGTACTCCCTAGAGCCTAAAGGGACTGTTACTCCTCACCAGAAATATTCAGAAAAAATATCAAGGTGTAAAAAAGGAACAAAAATTCAGATCACCATAGGCATATCCACAACAAAATTATTATTTCATGACATGTCCTGTCTCTCCTTGTTACACATGTACAAAACGACTTCTCTTTTGTTTTCATTTTTTTTTTGGTAACGTTCAGTAATGGACTTCCTCCTCTTCTTTTGGATGGTGATATGGGCTGGCAATCTTTGTTCTCTTCTAGTGGCAAAGAAGGGAACCATAACATTAGATAAGCTCGGCCTAAGTATATATATACAAGTCTAGTTTCTAGAAGCACTTCTTTTATGGGCTTAAAGCTGGTGCATAAATTTTGTATGCCTGATGGGCTTTCGTATATTTATGCGTTAGGGAGTAAGAAATGAACTTATTTTAAAAAATAGATATTTTTTTATCCTTTTGACGAAGGTTTACTCTCTCTCTCTCTCTCTCTCTCTCTCTCTCTCTCTCTCTCTCTCTCTCTCTCTCTATATATATATATATATATATATATATATATTATGTGATACTTTATATTAACTTAAAGCTAACTAAAAGGAGAAATTTGAGTCAGCTAGTTAAATTTATTTTATGTGGATTTAATTCTCTACACTATTACGCCTAAATACACAACCATTATTTGTCTTTTCTGGTTAGATTCCAAATTCCACATACTGAAGCATCTACTTGACCATCAAGGCATATTCCCTGAAGAAGAGCCGTGTGTTGAGTGTTTTGGATTTGGTCCCCTGAAGAAGGATATTCCTAACAGTTTTACAACTTCAAGAAATCAGAGCTGAAGGCCCATCAATTTCCCACCTCTCACTATTAATCAATAACTGCCTTTTTTCTTTCCCCTTTAAATCTCACTATTAATCAATAATTTCAGAGAAAAATTAAGACATAACCTATAGGTTTGTGCAGAAAATAAGTGATGATAATGTGTTTAACATGCAGGAAAGAAAAATACAAGTGTGAAAGCGAAATTATGATTTATGGTTAACAATAGTCAAAAGAGTAGAATATGAAAATCCATCACTCTTTTCTTTTTGGGCCAATTCCCACCACGTCTCTCCGTTTTGAGCTGAGACAAGTGGTCCAGTTTTGATCAAAGTGGGTAGGTAGGTAATGGCTTAGATGTGGTAATAGATTCATCCCATGCATGAAGATAAAAAATTGAGAATCAATCCCAAAGTCCTTGTGAGGGACCCACACCGTCCTTCACCAATTCAAGGAACCCATCATGTGCCCCTGCACCACACCAGATAATACATTTCCCTGCTCAGGCCTTCTTGGACTTTCGCTCTAGATCTTATCACACGGTGATTAAAGTTCCAATGCAGATTCCAGCAGTTCCCAGAATAACCATGTAATCCACTCTGGGTCCCATGTTGCTCCAATTCAGTCTATATCATAATCTAATCTGCAACCAAATCACAAGCACCAAACGTTTAGGTATGAATACTGCATACTAATTTTTCCCACCACAGGTCGGTAGTTTGAGTCTGAGATTCCAAATTGGAGGAGCCAAGAAACGTTAGCCAAGTGTGAGTCGCACGCTTTCGAAATCCGTGCAAAACGACAGCCGACCTTCTCAAAACGCTTTTGTCCCAGCTTGGGCTACAGCATCCAATTTGTTGGTCAAGTGGGCCCGTGTCGACGTGTTAAAGAGATTCGTAACGTCAGAATTTTCACCGCATATCCCATCCCAAGCCTAAAGTAAAACACTAATAATCCTAGTTTGGTTTTGGCGAAAAATGGAAAAAAGAAAGAGCATCTCGGACCCAAACCAAAAATTATCCATTACATTGCAATTTTGTTTCTTTTTTAAAGAGAGAAAAATGGTACTCCACTTAAAACTTGGTTTCTCTGATATGGGCGCATGACGCAGAAACCTGGGAGCGTATGAATATGATGAGTAAACTAGAAGAATAGTATTCTTCTTTAGGAAGTTCTTATTTTCTTTGTTGAATTTCCATTTGGCAATTGGCCATTGGCAATTGGGGCCTACGCATTAAAAATAGAATTTCTATTGTTAAGTGCATAATGCCATAAATAAGGGAATGAACCAAGCAAGGTGCATGATTCTGGTGTGAGAAGGATAAGGAGATAAAGGTGGATATGCTAGGGCTAGGCTCCATTTGAAATTTTTCACAATTAAACGAATTGAAAGAGACCAGCTTTCGAGCTAACCGTAGGACCCCTTTGCATGTTCAACCCACAGCCACTTCGGATAATTGCGTGACATAATCAATGAAAACGACATTACTCTTTTCTTATTTATTTTTTTCATTCATGAATGAATGAAGAGTTTATCTTATTTTTAAGTTAATAAATCAGTTCTAAATAGTTATTGTACACAAATTTAAGATACCATCTATCTTGGGATGGATTTCTTATTTCTACAACGCCAAACAAAGAATATGGAGAGTTGCAGATTTTTTGAAGTTGTAATTAATATGATAACGATGAGGAAGAGCTTTAGTTCTACAGCTAAAATAATAATTATTATTATTATTAATACGTAATAGGATAACGATGGCTTTGACAACACTTGCGTCTAAAATGGGCTCCTTCTCCATTAGTTGTATTGTTTCGTCCAAAATTAATGTGGGGACAAAAAGGATTTTTTATTTTCTCATTTGTAATTATAATGTTTTTCTATACAGTACAATATAACAAATTGCGATGGCGTGGATGATAATACATATCTGATAATATTTGAATGCTAGACCTTTATCACCATGCTTGTCGTCAAGAATACGGCTAATTTACTCCATTATCCTTTTTTTAAAAATTATTTACATAAATACTTATTTTTTATTATTTTATTGTTTTTAAAAAAAAAAATTAAAAAGATGATGTCAGTGGCGTCATTGAGGTAAGTTTTGTCTTCTTTCTTTCAAATCATTTCTTCTTTCTTCCTTCTTTCTTCTTCCTTCCATCACACATCAGCTTCTTTCTTCTTTCTTCTATCAAGGCATCATCTTCTTTCTTCTTTCTTCTTTCAAGGTGATGCCATTGGTGTCACTTAATAATCTCTAAAAACTAAAGTTCCTACGAGTGGTGTCACCCTTTTAATTTTTTTTAAATATAATAAAATTATAAAAAAAATATAATATTTACCTAAATAATTTTAAAAGTAGAGTATTTGCATAAATAATTTTTAAAAATAAGGTATTGGGTCAATTAGCCTTGTTGTAAACTATAAAGTATGAATGCAAATCTTAATTAGAACTAAGTAGTAGAGCATTTTTGCTAAAAAATTGGCACAAAGAAAAATAGCGTTTGTGCGAAAAACTGTTAATAAAGGTCATTACAGTATAAAAGGTTTTCTTCTAATAAGTAAAGGAACAGTGGATGCCACCTACCTCAATTTTGTGGTTTTGTAATATTGATTATAGTGTAAGCTTAATACAACCACGTTGGGGACAACGGCAAATAAATTAAAATTTAGAGGACAAAACCACATGCTATCTTTATTTAGACTTATCATTAGGAATCACCAAGCATTATCCATCCAACATGCTAATAATTATTGTTATTATTTGGAGAGAATATTATCTAGCTCTACAAATCTGTCTGACGTGTTATTCAACATCATTGCCTGCCCATTTCCTTTATTTAAGTAGTGGTTTCCATTTTATATGCATCATGATTAAATTCATGAGAAGTGTAGTTCTCTTTGTAGGTAATCTGTAAGTAGTAACAAAACTTATCAATAAGGTGTTGGTTCAGTAAAAGCAGACTGAGCTTCAAGGCATTATAGACTAAAGGTCATGAATTTGAATTCTTAGAATCGCACTTGTTGAGAGGGATTTATTGGTTATTGCTCCCGTCCTGAACATTAATTAATCCGACATCTAAAGAATGTAGGGATAAACCAACAAAAAAAAAAAAAAAACTTAGCAGGGGGTTTAGAAAATTTTTAATATAACCTCCAAAATAAATTTATATTCTTTTGGCCTCTAAGATTTTTTTTTAAGTTGTTTGTGAGTATTATTGTAAGTTGTTGTTGAGGCTTATAATATACTTTGACGTTAAAATGAGATAACCTCTCATCATCCTAAACTTTTTTCATAAAAAAAAAATCATCAAAAGTTTTCAACATAATTTAAAGTGGATATATGTATGTTGTAGCAAAAAGTTTAAAAACTAAAAAACTATAGTGTATGCAACTCTTTGAGACCGTGGAAGCAGACTGAGTCCCAAGGTGTTTTAGGTTAAATGTCTTGAGTTCAAATTCTTAGAGTCACACTTGTTTGGAGAAATTTACCAGTTATTGCTCTCGTCCAAACAATGATTAATCGCATATCTAAAGAGTGTGAAGATATTTTAAGTATAAACCAAAACTCTTGAGGTGTGCAATAGCTAGGCTGCGAAATTTTATTATTCACTGTTTTTTACATCCCTTTTAAATAAATTAGTAGAAAACATTTATTAGGTCTAGGTTGTATAGTTATGTAAATGTAATAATGATTAAAATAATAATAATAATTCGTGAGTTCCATTGCTGAATAGCCAGTCTGCAGTGTTTGTGTCCGAGTATTTGGTGGCCCTCATGGTCAGATATTGTTGGGCTTGTCCATACAATCTTTAGAATGGAAGGGAATGACCGTGGCATGCACAGGACCACATGTCAACCATCACATTCACTCAGCCCTTCACCCCCATCCTTTTCCAACAAGGGAAAATTATAAATTAGAACCAAAAAGAATATAAACGAAAAAGAAAAACTAAGTTAGAAATAGAAACTATATTATCTATGATTTGAGAGATGCCGATCAAATTATTTTTTATATAAAAAAAAAAAAAGGGTGACAGATATCGGTAAAAAAAAGCGAAATACACTGCTTGCTTTCCCATTCCAAGCGCGCGGCATGCCCAAAATAAAAAGGACGGGATACAATGACAATGTGCCACCTGTTACTAACTGGGGTCCACACGAGCGTCTCAGGGCCGACTTCCATGCGAATTGCGTGTGTTAATGTGACTGGCTATGATGACTTGGCAGCATGGCGTACACGTAGGCCGTATAAACACTTGTGATGTGGGTATTTAGTACAGTTAAATGGCCGTTTTGAAGATAAAATTCCACGTCATATTATCCTCAATTTTTGACACTACAAAATACTTGGCTTTCCGGCCAGGAGGAATTCGTGTCCTTTAAAACTTATCTGCTGTAACAAAATTTTGGTCGATTTTTTTGGTTCTGGGTTTATTTCACAAGCTACAAAACTAACCAATTGTTCTGTTAAAATATATTTTTTCCACTTCATTCAAATTTCAAAAATATTACCTTTCTTCTGTTCGTACTTTTATTGTTTACTTACTATGAACGCGTTTGCATGGTAGAAAAAGAAAAAAACCTTTGAGGAATTTAATAAAGATATATGACTGTGCACTACTTTTTATATATGAAAATTTTTTCATAGCGCAAATATAAAATATAATATTTAGTGAATTTATCTATACTTACTATATATTTTAGTGTTCATACTTTCTCATATAAACTTATAATTTTCCTAGGTGATCTTTCATGACTTTGAAATTTTAAGGTTGAACTTTCATCTCTTAATTTTTTTGAGTAAAGTCTAACTTTATTTATTTAATGACAAAAAGCTTATAATAATTTTTTTTCTTTAATTTTCTTCTATTTATTATAATAGATTATAAAATGAAAGACAATTATTTTTTTTTTTTTTATGTAAAACAATTCTCTCCATTTTGTAATGAACAAGAAATTTAATTATATATCTTTGAATCTAAAATAAAAAAAATTCATTAATTGAAAAAATTGACACCTTTATATATCTTTTACCTTATTACAATATACTAGTGAAATATATGACTCTATGTTTTCAAAATGAAAATTCACTTAATTAGAGGGAGAAATAATGGGGGACCAAAGAAGAAGGGGAAAAATCTAGATTGTGAACATATGAACTATTCAAATAAGGATTAAGTCAAATTAGTAGAAGTTAACATTGTAAGCTGTTGTACATAATCTTGGTAAACAATCCAATCATATATATATGTAAGGCCTCAATCAATTTATTTTTCTCTTTTAAAACTCAAAAGTCCCTAAGTTAATTTACTTGACAGAACTTTCTTCCTTTATTCAGCTTTGCTTTGCTGTTGAACTAACATTGCATACTTAGTCGACCCCCCAACACACACACAAACACAAAAGAAGAAATGAACTAACAATGACCAAAGCACGTGCCACTGCATTTGTATCTTTGTTCAAATAACTCACCTAGTTAGTGGTAGTGGATAATTCTTAATTATGTTATGAAAAATCTGCAGCTTTCTATTATGTGATGAAAAATATGAAACTTAAATGTAATTTTCTCAAAGTTTTGAGTCGTTTTTTTTATTTGGTATTAAGTTTTGATTGCTCTAATCGTAGTAATCTGGTAAATGTTAATTGAATTTATTTATTTTTCATCGCAGTATGTATACATAATACAATATTACAATGACCATTAAATAATGACTCGCTACAGACACAAATTTATATTGTTGAGGTGTAATATGTTTGAATTAACTGGTCTCAACATTTTCTTTGTAGTTAAATCGTTTTTAGGGGAGGAGATGTCAATAAATTAGGACACAAGTTCATAGAAAAAAAAAAAAAAAGATTTGCATGTTATTATTTGTCATTCATCTAAATGATGTTGGAAATGCAAAATGAAACATAAACTTCGGTTAACAAAGCAACTGAGTTAAATATTTTAGAACTGAAAATTCTAAAACCGTAGAGACTAACGTCCTTAATTACGGCCAAGAAGAGCGGGAAAAAAAAAATAAAAAAAAAAAAGAAGAANAGAAAAAAAAAAAAAAAAAAAGCAGAGAATTGTGGGAACCGCGAAAGCGCGCGACTGTGGACTGGCCTCTTTGCCCCGAAAACCCAAGGAGGTGAAGTAAAACTGTAAAGCAGTAAAAGGGATTTTACTCTCCGGTTTCTTCATCCCCAGAAAAACTCTATAAATAAGGGGCAAATGTTACCATACCTAGGCTTGAAGGCGCCACTCCAAAGCATCTTCCAAGCTCTTCTCCTTCGAGTTCTTGTCTCTCTCTTTTGCCTTTTCAATCTATAACTGGACCCCATTCCTTCTGTACCCAAACACGAACAAAGGATGGCTGACATCTCCAAATCCACTATCAAATTCCTCTGTAGCTACGGCGGTAAAATCCTCCCTCGTTACCCTGACGGCAAGCTCCGCTACCTCGGTGGTCAAACTCGCGTCCTCGCCGTCGATCGTTCCATTCCATTTTCCGGTTAGTATTATTCTTTAATCGCCGTAATTGTTTTAGTTGCATTTTGTGTATTTACAATTTCTAGCATAAGAAACTGCTCGATTAGTGCGATTGATCTGTTTGGAGGATGAATTGAGAGTGAGATTGTGTTGTAATCGTATGGTACAGAGCTATTGGAGAAGCTCGGAGAGTTATGTGGCACTGCTGTGAGCCTTCGTTGCCAATTGCCATCCGAAGATCTCGATGCTCTCGTATCCATCACCTCCGATGAGGATCTGGCAAATCTTATCGAGGAGTATGATCGTGTGGCGTCGCCGTTAAAGATCAGAGCTTTCCTTTCGCCGCCGAAGCCGTTTAAGAAGGTTTCTACTACTCCTTCGTCATCTTCTTTGTCAAAATCGTCATCGTCGTCGTCGTCGTCTTCATCATCGTCTCGCAGTACTACTTGTGCTGGTGCTGGTTCTGGCTTCGGTTCTAGCCCGAGGTATTCGGTGGTGCCGCCAGTTGTTGACCGTTGTGTCCATCAGATGGCGCCGCCGATGGCATATCCCAAGTCAGCTGGGAAGAATATTCCTCTTCCTCACTATGCTTACCATCAGCAGGGAAGCTCTGGTCACATATACCTCATCCACAACGGGAACCACTGGCAATAGTGCCAGAGTAATTTGATCCATGGAACTATAAAGAAGCGGTTTTCATGAAAGAAACTAAAAAGGGAAAAAAGAAAAGCAAAAAAAAAAAGGCGAAAGAAGCTTAAAATTATAAATATTTAAAGAAAAGAAAGAGAAGCGGAGGTATATGTAAATGGGACTGTAAATCGTTGAGAAGGATTGCCTTTTTAGCTTGTGATCCTTGGCCATTCCCATTAATGAATATTAGTCTCCAATTGCGTTTTGTGTGTAAATTTTTGATGGTGAGTTTGTTTCTGTGTCTTTTTTTTCCCCTGGAAATTCCATAGCCAAACTGCTTCCATTTTGCGAAGGTGTCCTTCTCTCCGTTATCCTTTAGTTCTTACTAGTGTTCAGCCCCTGTGTTGTTCTGTGTCGTTATCTATATGCTTTTTGCTTTGGCACGGTGGCCTTATATCTTCCATAGTCATCACAGTCATTGCAATTTGCAAATCTTTTGTTCCGAATTATTTGGTTTTCATTTATTATGTTTTTATTTTTTATCTAATGTAATACTTTTTTCCCATTTGATTGAGTGGCATTTTTGTTTGCAGGTTTGAGGAGAAGAGCAAAATGGATCAATCTGGAAGGTGCATGAATTAGCAAAGAATCTTACTAATACAAAATGGCATATGGCAGTAAGTGATGGTAAGTTCCTGCCTGACTCAAATTTTTTTTTCCCGC
The DNA here is from genome assembly GCA_003255065.1 of Cercis canadensis. Taxonomy (NCBI): domain Eukaryota; kingdom Viridiplantae; phylum Streptophyta; class Magnoliopsida; order Fabales; family Fabaceae; genus Cercis; species Cercis canadensis. The sequence goes on along the minus strand of QAOA01008180.1, from coordinate 179,885 downwards.
AGAGTCCTCCTTAGATAAATGTAGCTCTCATTTCTCTGACTCTTTACCAATTTCATCATTTCTTCTAAAAACAGGTAGTTTAAACCCGAGTGAATATATCTAATAATTAGGCATTTCTTGAGGGTTTGGAGCATCATACTACAGAAACAGCCATTGACCTTGCTCTTCCCTTCATGGAACGGCCTATAAGATTTTCTCTGGTATTTTAGAACTTATATCTTTTTTTCATTTCCTCTCCTAACCATGTTATCCCAAATTTTCGCTTTGTAATAGTTATAGTGTTCCTGAATAGCTAACTATATCGATGAGTTCAATCTTGGATTTGGGGCAGATTCGATTCAACAGCAGAGGAAATCTTGGACTAGTATGATCATATATAACATAAAAAAATAGGGCATATCTATGCAAGTGGTACGCATGGCCTGGATCGGGGACCAGACTTTCTAATGGAAATTTATAGAACATCCAAAGAGATAAAGTATCTCAGGACAGCTGGCACATGAAAGTTCACCATAATAATTTAATAAAATTAAAATACAATAAAGGAATTTAAATAATAGAACCAAGTAAAAGAAGTTAAGAAAATAAAAGCAACAAAAAGAGATGGAATAATAATAATAAAAAAAGGGTTCAAACAGGGATGGAAACAAAAGGAGCTACACTCATGTAACATTCAAAGGGAAGATTCGCTTGGCTGTCTTAAGTTTTGGAGAGAGATGACTATGAGATCTTGATTCACACAATTAGCTAAAATTAATTAATTAAAGGAAAGTGAATAAGTGGATCTTTGTCATCTTGTGGAAGACGATTTAAGGTTATCCTACCCTACCATGAGCGATCTTTTATACTTCCCTTTTGTTTCAAGTTCTAATTGAGATTGCCACGGAAGATAGACTTAGGACTCAGGAACATTCAAAGTTTGCTTGGTAAAGAAAAGAGAGTGGTCTCTGCTTGGAAAAGTAGCAAGGTCATGGATGATGGATCCCACGGAGATAAACCTCTTGTATACTTCGCGTTTGAGGTAAGACCTGCTGACTAGCAAACATCAATGGAAGATAAGGTGGGAGGACAGTGATGGTGAAGAAAGATGATGGGGATGTCCATATCCATATGTCTCTATACCTCTATGTCACATAAACATGGAAGGTATGGGTGCCACAATTAATGTTACATGGGAGATAGGAACTGAAATATCACATTACTTGATAATATCAACTGATTAAGATTTACTAACAACTAACTACTGAAATATATTATGCACCCAAAAACAAAAATCTAAAATATCAGAACCCCGCTTCTTGTTCTTTCTTTAACCCCATTCTTTCCCCCCTCCCCCAAAGTACAAGATAAGGTTAATCCTTGTAGATGAGTTCCTTTTCTTAAAAGGATTAATTTTATGATATTTTTGTTTTTTTGTTTTTAAGAAATAAACTTCAGTTAAAGAGAGAGAAAACCCAAAAGATTTGTTCTATTCTTTGTATATTTTTTTAGGTGAAATTTCGCATGTCATGGAACTATTAAGGTTATTCCATTTGAGTTGGTAGTCAAATAACTAATTGATTATTAATAATAATATAAAGTGTTTGATTAAATTATTGTTCTGATTCCTAATGTAACAGATAAATATTATGGGAATTTCTTTTGAGATATTCTCGTAATACCATCATGTGATCAATGAAGGTCATTTCATGAGATTCCTCTCTTATATGACTAATACAATTTCTCTCTTGCGGGTAATAAATTGTCAATACACAACACAAGCATATACCACACGAGAGATGTCCTAGAAAAGGTTAAATAAAATTGAACATGAGGCATTTTTAATAAAAGGATAGCAATCGAGTTTTAAATATTATGATTAACGGAAATCAGATGGATTTCAAACATAATCTCATGATCTATAAAATGGTAACAGAGAAACTTATAAGGAAATAAAATAAAAATATAGGACATAAAAGAGCAGCCACATACATGAAATACTATCATCACCAAGCAAATATTTAAAAGGAGAAAAATCCTCATCCCAGCTAATAGTGGACCCCGCTGCTGGGTATGGGAGACGCTCTGCAATAATGGAATAAAAATGTTCAAAGATTAGTGGCTCATGGACCATTGAATCATTCTTGACAAGATAATGTATGGAAATTGTCAACACCACTATGTCACGGTATGTTTACTAAACGAGGAAAATGAGAGAGGATTCAGAATATGGGAATTCAATGTAAGCAACTCCTTTAAAAAAAAGAAAAACAGCCAAGCTTTCTCAATGGGGCATGTTACAAAGATAAAATAGTACAGTAAAATATCATTGGCAAAATAAATAGTTCTTTTTTTTTTGCTAATGAAATAATAGGACTGGGCTCATTTCTTCCAAGGTTGCTGGGCCCAAAAGTTTTGCTAATAAAGAGTTTGGGTCATTTAATTGCAGCTTAGTAAGGTATCCCTCTCGCACTCTCACCCCCAAAAGATAATAATAAGATGGTGGATTGGGTTTGAGCTTGAGTATCGATTGGGTTACACAGAGCACAGCCATTTTAAAAAGATCTTTTATATGAATATTATACTTTACAAATAAATTTATTTATTTATAATAATTTGTAATTTAATTATTTAAATATTATAATTTTTAAAAAATAAAAAATAAAAAAGCATAATTGACATGTGAAAATCACTAGACACGTCAAAGGCCACTTGTCGTGTTTACGTCGGACACGTCGATAACCCCATAACATTTCCTTTCTTATTGCCTTTTCTTGTATATAAGAAGAAAAAAAAAAAAGGAAAATTGGAAAAGTTGCATAAGAAAAGACACGCCAATTGGCTATTGGTGTGTCACACGTGGACATGTCGCATGATCATTGGCGTGTCCGATAATCCGTACATGTTTAATTTTTTTTTTATTTATTTTTAATTTAAAAACTATAATATTTAAATAATTAAATTAGAAAATATAATAGATATATAATTTTATTATTAAAATGTAATATTTAAGTCAATAAACCTTTTCAGAAGTTGAAAATATTTTTCTAGAAAATAGCAGTTTTTTGTTGCTTAAATTTAAAGGTAGAAACGTTGTTTCCAATTGCAGACTTGGGTTGCTCTTCTGGACTAAACACATTTTTTTTTTGTTGTTTCTAAAGTTATCAAACAAGTGGAGAAACTGTGCAAAAAGCTAAATCATCAGTCTCCAGCATACCAAGTCTCTCGTAATGATCTCCCTGGGAATGACTTCAACAATATCTTCAAGTCCCTTGGTACTTTCTGTGGCAGGCTTTTTCTGTTATGTTCTGAGTCTTGTTTTTGGTGGTGTTCCAAGTGTATGATCAGAGGGCACGGGCATAGGTGGGAGTGGTAGATTTCATTATCCATCAGCAGATTACTGGGCCCTGAAAAGTAGTCCAAGTGAGAAAAGTATTTGGGCTTCAGAAATTTTGTTTGGTGAGGACTAATGTAGAGGACACGTACCTGTAGGCTGTAGCAGAGACATTTTTCCAGAAGAAAACAAGAATTGCAGAGTTGAGCTGTAAGTTTTATGAGTTGTACGTAGAAAGAGGGCTGTGTGTGCAGTGTGCAGGGGCGAGGAAGGAAGAAGAAGAATTGAAGATGAACATGCCTTTTACTTAAACTCTTGTTGCTTTTCATCTATGCCTCTCCCTCAGCCCCCACAACAATGAGATAGCCATGTGCTTAACTTAATAGCCACACCTCACCTAACCAATTACACTTTAACGTCCCCCACAGGCCATAGACACACACAGGTAGGGAAAATTATCGTGTACAACGGGACAATTACGAAAACAGAAAAAGAGAATTATTATAAAAAGAATATTAAATGAACTTTAAACTTATATTTTATTTTTATAATTGATTAATACTCATTTAAAAGTTTGTATAATAAGTGATTATTAGAGGTAAAATGACTACTAATTATATATAAAATTATAAATAATTACTAATCATAAAATATAAACTTTAGAATTTACTTAATTTTTATTTGAATTTCTTAATACTAATTTTCTTGTAGCCAGCATTTTAAAAATAGAAATAAAATGGGAAAATTGCCAAAACAAAAAAGTTAACCACTAGATCTCTCATAATAATCACTATATTGAACATTTTAACCAGTAATTATTATGTGATATCGAATAATTGTCACTTTTAATTTTTGTTTTTGAAAAAAAATATTCCTTAATTTTCTCTTTTCATAATTCTCCCAAGTAAATCGATCTTTCCTAAACTAACTAACAGAAAATATCATTATACAGCAATCAGAAGAGAGAACCGACTCCACCGTTGATCACCGAATCCTTAGTAATTACTCGTCCCTCTCTTCATAAACCCGAAAGTTGTTTAGCCCTATAACCAGCTACTCCACAGCTTAAAAGAAGCAATAAATGCGAAGAAAGGTTCGATTTTGGTTAAACATGCAGCAGAGCAGGAGGAGGTGATATGGCAAGTTGAAACAAAGTGATTAAGTCCTCCCCCGCCTCTTTTTCTTCTTTTCTTTTCGAATTTATATATATGGAGTAAGTAGTTATGAATCTTATGATCATGTCTAGTTACTAGTTAGAAACATTTTGTGTGTTTTGTGCACGCACGAGGGTGAGTGAGGGAATCAACAACGACACTTGCAAGGATTGAGAATATTTTGTGTTGAATAAAATGCTCTCTAAAATTTGAACATGGACCCAGGAGTTCTTTGATTGGGTGTTGAATTGACATATATATATATATATATAACATGCTTTGCATGTGTCAAATAAAATATCCAGATGAATAGCATGCTTTGCAATCGTCGTCAATGTTAACTGTTGCTACGAAAGATTAAAAAAGATATGCTACAAGCCTACAAGAGAAGAAAAGGCTGCATTATTGGAGAAGCTTATATGCTTAATCCTAAAGTTAATCGTTATGGCCTGCCTGTGCTTCTCTCCTTGTGGTGTTCCAACTTTATAATTATACTAATCTTGTTCTCTTGTCCCTTATTTCATGTTTAAATTAACATAAGTGTTTGTAATTTTATTTGATTTTTTTTCTACTCTTTAGAATGAGCAGGAAACCGATCAGGTAGAATATCTTGAAGGTTGTGATGACCTTGAAGAGGAAGATGATATAGAGGATTTTGGTCGTCTTGCTTTTGATGATGATGAAAATGGTAAAATTCCAGATTTTCTGCATTTTGTATTGATAGTTATCACCTACAATTGTTGAAGTTGATGAATTTTCTTTGCCCTGTGTTTGCATGTTGGAGGTAAAAGTATGCCATATGGCAAAGTATCACTTAATTTGCACTTGTTGTGTTTGGAAGAAGGATAAACTAAAGGTGGATGTTATCCTACCTGTTCTTAGAGTGGATAATGCTACTCTTTCACCTAGTTGAGTAAGATTATTTACAAGTGATTTTAGGGTTATTATAAAGAGTAAAACCCCTTTTTAGTCCCTGAAAAATACATCCACTGACAAAATCGTCCCCCAAAAATTTTCAGTGACAAATTGGTCCTCGAATTATTGTTTTCGTTGACAAATTAGTCATCCGTTAGGGTTTGTTAGTTTGATTTAACAGACTTCGCCACGTGGCAGTTAACGTGATGACGTGGCTGTTAGTTGCCGAAGTGGCATGCTGACATGGCAGATGACCATTTGCTTGTGTGGCATAAGTAAAACGGCGTCGTTTTACTAGCATAAAGTCAAGAAATTTTCTCCCTATATGGCGTCGTCTAGTCAAGAGTCCATATGCCCAAAACAGCAATCCGACGTCGTGAAGGAGGCATCTGCTGAAGGAGATGTCATACGGCGTCATCTGGTGGAGACTCCAGCTGCCCAAAGCGAAAACCGACGTCGTTAAGGTTGAGAATTTTGTTTTTGCTCCCATATAGCGTCGAGCAGGAACAAAGCTCTTGTATATTCCAGAAATTTTCACTCTCATTCAACATTTTTTACCCACACCTACACTCTAAACTCACTCGCAAAACACAGTCATTTTCTTCCTACTTCACTCTGCCTCTTGCTCATAAGTCACACTTCACCGAGACAAGGCTATACTGCTCTGTTTATAGCCACCAAGAACAGAGCACTTCAAATCTCATCCCATGCACCACTATGTTCCAACATTGCCTTTAAAATAGCAAAAGTAATAGCCAAAAATGATAACTGAGTTAGAGTAATTAATGACAAATGAAGGAAGGATTATGTTACCGGTGCAAAGCTGAAGTAGTACCCAACAATGGCTAGCGGAATTGCAGGAGACAGATAAAAGAGCTTGGTACCCATAATCACCTTGGTTCTCAAAGTCCCCAGAAGCCTACGGAGACAGGAAAGAGAAGCCATCTGTTGTAATGGGCTTCTTCTGTTTGATGAGGAGGACCCAGACCTTAGTGTAAGTGGAAGTTTAAGTGATCTTGGTGAAGATAGCAACGGTGAGTCTGAACCACCTAGTAGGAAAAGATTACGCAAACAGTTGTTGAGTGAGGAAAACTTGGATGAGGATGGCAGTGGTGAAACACAAGTATGACTTAACCGAGTTGCATGACTCAGTGAGTTATGTGTACCTCGAGTTATGTGACTCAGCCATGCATGAGAGAAAATGGAAGGTGGAAAAAAAGGGTACCCCGAGTTATTTGACTACACGCAGTGTTAGAGGGTGCATGTGACGAGCAGTTAGCAAGAAACATAACCGGAGGTTTCGTTCCCTCTTTGTGTGTGTATATATATATATATATGGAAGCCATGAGTCTATGGCTCTAGCTCTCTGAGCAAACATGCACGAAGAGAAAGGACGTCATTATTTAACCAAAGAAACGTGAATAAAAATTTTCTAACCTATGCGGATCTCTCACAGTAAGAGGAGGGAAAGAGAGAGAGAGAGAAATGAGAGAGGAGGGGAAGAGAGAGAGAGAGAAATGAGAGAGAAGGGGAAGAGAGAAATACGAGGACAATTTTATGGCCAAGTCAGTATGCCACTTCAGCAACTAACAGCCACGTCAGCATGTTAACTGCCAAGTGGCGAAGTCTGTTAAATTAGACTAACAAACCCTAACGGAGGACTAATTTGTCAACGAAAACAAAAATTTAAGGACCAATTTTTCACCAATAATTTTTGGGGGACTAATTTGTCAGTAAATGTATTTTTCAGGGACTAAAAAAGGGTTTTACTCTATTATAAATATCTCAAAAAATTGAATCATCTAATATATTTCACAATAATTAATTTTAATACGGCTCATGATGCATGATTAATTATTTTCTAATAGTGAGAATGGTGTTTATGGATTTTCGCTACCTGATCTCAGGCAAGTAAAAGGAAAAGAACAATTTTTTTTTTTGTTTATACACCAATATGATCATATTGTAATGGCCGGCCACATGCTATGCTAATCGTAATACAGCAACTTTCTTGTTTAATATTCTCAGATGGAGCAAGATGCTGATGAAGGTGAAAAGATGGTCCACTAGATAGAGATTGCTTCCTTATTTAAACAAGTGAACTTGAGAAGTAAAGTCTGGTTGCCATGTCACCTTCTATATATACTTTACTTTTATGCAATATATATATATATATATGTTTCACTCTTTTGTTTTTTTTTTTGGTAAGCTACGGGGTGCAAAGCACCCAACACCCAAAGAAAAAACTAGTTAACAGAAAACACTGCTCTCTCACGAGCAACCCCCGTAAAGTCCTCTCTCAGCACCTCCCGAAGGCAAGGGTGAGGCTGAGAGAAAGAAAGAACCCCAAAATCACCTTTATGGCCCTCATTCGCAAGCTTATCAGCACAATGGTTTCCTTCCCTATAACAGTGACAGCGCCATACATTCCTATAAAATAAAAAAAAACATCGCCATACATAGTCATGATCAGATAATAGATTGACCTATGTAACTGGAAAAAAGCAGCAGAACAATGGCGATGGAACCCCACGGAATTATCTACTATCTTGTCCTTTTTTATTTCTAGAACTTTGAAACTGCAGTTATAATTTCCACGCTTCTGGTTCACCAAACTTTGCTAGAAACTCTTTTTCTTTCCCTAATTCATCGTCTTTCCCACTCTCACTCTTGTTGTATTTCTGTGAGAAAAGAAAATGGATCTCAATCCCAATCCCAATCATTTCCCACTTACTTGCTATGTGTTGAACCAGCTTGATCCTCACATCTATCAACCCCTACCAAAACAACTAGAACCAACCCTGCTCACCCACTTCCCTCATTTGCTTCACCCCAAAGTCTTAAACGACTTGATCCAACTCATCCCTGAGCTTAACATCACCCAGACCTTGTCTCTTCTTCGATTCCTTGGGCCCCCCCAAGACCCTTCAGCCGTTGCTGCTGCGCTGGCGAAGATCGCAGAAATCCAATCCAATCTCACGGTTAACGATGATGATGGTGCCGGTGAGAGGGAGCGAGCAGAGGAGCTCAAAAAGACGGCTCAGATATATGAGACGCTGGTCAGGTTGGACGATATGCACGAGGAGTACGAGAAGCAGTTGAGGGATGCTGAGCAGAGCTTGGTTGAGGCTTATGGCTCGGCGGCGGCGGCGGCGGCGCAATCGTTGCAAGGGTTTCACGATGAAGTGAATGAACAAGTTATTGAAATCTTGAGCAAAGCAGAGAAAGAGCAAGTGGAAAGGGTTGAACTTTCTGGGCGTCAGTTGAGGCTTCTTCCTGAGGCTTTTGGTAAGCTTCGTGGCTTGCTTGTGCTTAATTTGTCTCGTAATCACTTACAGGTAAGGATGCTCCCTTAGTCTTCAAATTCAAAACTTTTCTTCTGGGTTGCACTTTTCTTGAGCTAGGGAAAAAAAGAATACCAAGTATTTTAGTCAAAAAAGAAAGAAAATACAAGTTTAAACCACCTCTATCCGAAGAAAAAGAATGAAATCACCAACAGGAATGGCATTTGTCAGGGAATTAGATTACTGTGCAAAAACATATGTTTCGTTTTGTGCTCTTTTACTGCATTCGGTTAAAATGGTACCGAAGGTTTGTACTTTGTAGGCTAAATTTTTATAGTAGAGGGGATTTAGTATTTACCGTCTGCAGTTGTTACAGTTCACTGACTGAGGATCGTCTACTTATGTTTCTAATGAGGTGTGCATGTGAATTTAAGGAACTTACACCTTAAAATCCAACTTAAGTTCACTACTCCACTGTAGCTAAGTATTCGGGATCTCAATGTTCCCCATTCAGAATATTAGCATCATATTAATTTAGTCAAACATATATGGATCATGATATACTAATTACATATCCTTGATGATAGCTTGTCAATCACCGACCTGTATTCAATGTGCCTCTCAAAATCAGATCCAATTCAAGAGATTTAGTGTTCTTCTCTTTTGGTCCTATTTTTAGCCGATAATATTTTGATGTTTTTGTTTTAAAACAGGTGATTCCTGATTCAATAGCAGGATTACAAAAACTTGAGGAACTTGATGTTTCATCCAATCTTTTAGTGTCTCTACCAGACTCCATTGGGTTGCTGATTAATCTGAGGGTCCTTAATGTGACAGGAAACAAGTTAAATGCTCTTCCTGAAACCATTGCTCATTGCAGGTATTTCTTTCTTTGTCCGTTGCTAACTTTTCTCCCTAATTAATATTGGCAGCACCTTGTTTCTGTTAAGTCTATCTTTGATGCAACTGTAGGTCACTGGTTGAATTGGATGCAAGCTTTAACAACCTAACGTGTCTGCCAACTAACATGGGCTGTGGACTCATCAATCTTGAGAAGCTCTTGATCCATTTGAATAAGATTCGCCTTCTTCCCTCGTCCATTGGGGAAATGAGGTCTCTCAGATACGTTGATGCTCATTTCAACGAGCTCCGTGGCCTACCTCATTCAATTGGGAGACTAACAAATCTTGAATATCTAAACCTTAGCAGCAACTTCAGTGATTTGACAGAGCTTCCTGAAACATTTGGTGATCTGGTTAACCTAAGGGAGCTTGACCTCAGCAACAACCAGATTCATGCTCTTCCTTACAATTTTGGTCAGTTAGAAAAATTAGCAAAGCTGAACCTAGAAGAAAATCCAATCATAATTCCCGCGGAGGTTGTAAATCAAGGGGTTGAAGCTGTCAAGGAGTTCATGGCTAAGTGGTGGCTTCAGGTCATCGTAGAAGAACAACAGAAAAGCACGCATGAAGCAAAAATCCAGCAAGCACAGACTGGAAGGCTGTTGTGGGGAACCTCTCTGTTAAATAATGTTGTTTCTGGGGTTTCTGGAACTGTTACAGGATATTTTGGCGCCAGAAAAGCTTCTAGAGACCCATGGTTGGATCAACAATTGTGATATTAATATCTCTGCACTCCCTGTGTTTCCGTACATATTCTTGTCCTAATTTTGTGGTGTGTATTATTGGTGATAAATAGACCCCTTGGTGTCTTTGGAGTTGTAAACCTTACACTCGGGTTAATAGTAGTTAACACTCACACAGGGACTATGTTATAAGGCAATACATTATACAAATAGATGCAGCTTTGGTGGTATTGACAACATTGACAAAATTGTATCAATGATACTGTATTTGCCATAATGATCTGTGATTCCGTCATATGGCACTCAATGAAAATTAGATTGTTCAATGTGCAGAATTATCTGCATGTGTATTCATTATCTCTCCTATGTGGACACATGAACTAATATGTGAATGTAAGGAAGTACATAGGAAATTTGGTCTTCAAAAAGGAAGCAAAGCAGAAGAGTGCATTAAAGAGTACTCCGTTACCCTCCCACAACGTGACAACCAACTCTTGTTGTTGATGTCTCATCTGCCAGTCCCGAGGCCTCTTCAACTACTTCCTTGAGGTATATACTCTGCTCTGCAATTGTATACACTGGTAACAAACTTAAAATCCAATTTCTCAAATAAGAATTTTTAAGTGTTGCAAGATGAGGTTCTCTCAGTTGGCGAATGAGTCATCTCCTCTTTTCTTATCTCCTAACTTTATCCTTCCAGAAAATAAAAGGCCACAACTTTCAGAAGTTTCTACTTTAACATCAATTCCCATTATTGATCTCAACGATTCATTGGCAGTCCATAAGATATCTGTCACAACGTACCCGAAGTTCGCTACGACGCGAATGACGAACTTAAAGAAAAATATTAGTTTTCGAAAAGAAAACTTGAAGTTGCCACTAATTGTATTAAGAAAATTGGGGAATAATTGAAAATTTTATTTTTAATTAAAAAAAAATGGTCTGCGAACCAAAGAGGGGTTCAAGAGTTTATTTATGCGTGAGGAATGTATTAGACACTTCACAATATCCGTCTAAAGACGATTACCTTAAATTAATTATGTGAACATAATATGACTAAAATGTGTATTTTATTTACCCCAAAATAATAAATTTATTACAAGAATATTTGACAAAAATAAAAACAAAGAATTTAAAGGTGCAATACATGATTTCTCTACCGAGACCTAAATCATTCTACAATTTCATTGCATAAAGCGACCGTCTAGGGTGGCGTTACCTTCACCTAGATCGGATAGAGAAAGACATCCTATATAGGACTGACTCGCCCTATCCTTCCATGATAAATGAAGGGACATGCAGATACTAAACGGCACAGATATATTTTTTTATATGCAGTGCATGAGCTAATTAAAAAGCATGATCCAATATAACATAAGATGAAGAGTGGCCAAGCCTCATGGAGTGTTCCAAGTTTCTATCCTTTCAATTCGTCAAGTTCTAAAAACATGTGTGCTATCCAAGATTTTCTTCCATATAAGCTCAAAGAGTGTGCATAAAAAATAACCACCAAACAAGTTAATCAAAACAAAATGATTCACATGCATTTGATATGGTGAAATTATCCTAGTTCTATCTGAAGCTATAATCAAAGCAAGAATGTAGCCAAAAATAAAGCAAACAGCCTCTATTTTTTTTATTTACTAGGAAAAGAGGATATGAATTATCAACAAATTAAACACATTGATGCAAAGATATATGTATCATCTTCTATATGGTTTTGGAACCATGCAAAAAGCACTTGTGAAGCTCAAGTTATGCGCAAAACATCATGCAAAGGTCAGAAATCAGAATGACAGAATTTGATGCGAATTTTATGATTTTTCTGGGCTTAATACATGTTGCATTTGGTAACAAAACCTATACCATTTGAAAGATACATATCTTAGCTTTCAAAATAATTTAGAATTGCATCAATCCCTTTTGTATAACTCGGGTTATGAATAAAACAATGTCAAAATGTTAGAAACTGAGAATGCATAATTTTAAGAGTAAAATCATTTTTTAGTCATTGAAAAATACAGCTATTGACAAATTCATCTTCCAAAAATTTTTGGTGACAAATTGGTCCTTAAATTATTATTCTGTTGACAAATTAGTCCTCTGGTAGGCAAGACCAGTGAAAAGAAAAAGAGCACTTGAAATGAGAAAATGAGGGCTTAAACATAACTAGGCAAGATCAATGAAAGAAATTTAGGAAATAGGTATGCAGAGGTCCAAAACTTTTCTCATTAAAGTACCGGAGAACTAATTTGTCAAACATAATAATAATTTAAGGATCAATTTGTCACCGAAAATTTTTGGAGGACGAATTTGTCAGTAGCTGCATTTTTCAAGGACTAAAAAAGAGTTTTACTCTAATTTTAAAGTTCAAACAGCTTTGTTTGTAAAACTTCTAAGATTAGTGACTTTAAATCACTCAAATCAAATTATATAGACTGAAAGGTTTACTTCTTTGGTTTTCAACAAAAGTAAAATCTTATGAAAATGATGTGTATAACTTGAGTTATGCATGAAAGATCACACAAAGGTCAAAGCTGGGCAGGATTTACAAATTATGCTCCAATGCAAAGTATGAATAAATCATGATGCAATACATACTCAAATAATGAACCCAAGCACTTAATTCATGTCATAATCTTAATAGCCAAATAAAATGCATCACATTTTGAAAGCAAAGCCAAATTCAAACATAACATCACACATGCATTTTATCAAACACCTTAAAGGCACAATCAATATTCAAAATCACTTGTAAAAAGAGTCTTAAAGTCATTCCAAATCAATAAAAATACATGTGAACATACTCTTAGGTCATATTATAATCATCCAAGAGGCTAATTTCAACTAGAAACATGCATAATCAAACCTCTAAGCACCCAAAAATGTAGCTGCCAAATTATATACGAGTTCAAGGAGTTAAGAAGTGGAAGAAAACTATTACCCAATTAAAGCCTTCTAGTGTCAAGAATCAAAGTGAATAGTCTTTCAACCTTCAAAAATTTATACAAACCCTTAGGTTCAAGCTTCAATTTCTTCCAATAGGTACTGTCTTGCTTTATCCAAGTTGATGGAACATGTGAAATGAGTGAATAATGATCAAAATAAACTATGGGAAGTTAGAAAAATGGATTGAGGACTTAGGAATCAAAGATTTAATGGAGAGTGTGAGAAAGAGATCAAAATAGAGAGGAGATGAGAGAATGAAGAAAAAAAAAATATTTCTTCATGAAAGTGGTTAGGATTCTCTTTTAAATAGAGTTTAACTAAAAATGGGCTTTGGGTTTGGGTGCTCTATTTAGATCAAGATATTTGGGCTCAAAAAAAAAATGGGCTATGCACTAATAAGCAATTAGGCTTGGACAAATTATTTTGATGAGATTAAAATTATTGAACTTAATACTTAGATCATACAAAGTATTACCTCTAGACAAAAATTTGAATTAGGCTATATGCAATTGGATTAAAATATCTATTTTTTTTTCCTTTTTGGTTTTTTACTCTTTCTCTTTAATTTTTTCACTTCACATTTTTTTTTTCTTTTTATAAAAGTAAATAGACTTCAAAGAAATAAAAAAAAAGAAAAGAAAAAATGCATTAAAAAAAGAAAACTTAAATCAAGATTTCAAGTAAAAATTAAAAAGAACAAAAAAGTGAATAATTTTTATATTTTTTTTTTGTATACTTCAACTAAATTTAAAAATACAACTGGGACAAAATACGGCGTGTGAGGAACATGGGTTCTTTCAAATTGTAAACCATGGAGTTCCTGAGGAAGTATGCAATAAAATGATGGCCGCGGCTTCTAACTTCTTTGAATTGGCACCAGAGCAAAGAGCACAATTTTCCACAACAGATCATAAGAAGCAGGTAAAACTCTATAATTACTACCTTAAAGTCGAGGATGGAGGGAAGATCAACATGTGGAGTGAAAGTTTCAGTCATCACTGGCATTCCATTGACGATTTTATTCATCTCTTGCCAGAAAATTTTGGGACTCAGTACAGATACTTTTTCCCTTTGACTCTGAACTCTTTTTTCTTGGCTTTGTAATCTGATTTATGTTATGAGCCCTTGGATGTACTTATCACAGAGAGGCTTTTGCTGAATATGCAAAGGAGATTGGTTTATTGATGAATAGGCTTTTGAGTTTGATATCACAAGGGCTTGGCTTGGAGAAAGATTGCTTGCAGAAGATGCTTGGTGATAAGCCTACACTAAAAGCACAGGCAAATTTCTACCCACCCTGTCCAGATCCTGAGTTAACCTTAGGTCTGGCTGTTCACACTGATCTTAATGCTCTCACAGTGCTTCGGCAATCTGAAGGAGTTTCTGGCTTCCAAGTGATCAAAGATGGGAAATGGGTTTCTGTACCTCTTGTTCCCAATGCATTTGTAATCAATCTAGGTGATCAGATTCAGGTAATTGTGATAGAGAGAAATTGGTAGTAGCCACACATTTCTTATCTC
>QAOA01008180.1:141421-164740 GCA_003255065.1 Cercis canadensis | reverse complement strand
TTTTTTTATATGCAGTGCATGAGCTAATTAAAAAGCATGATCCAATATAACATAAGATGAAGAGTGGCCAAGCCTCATGGAGTGTTCCAAGTTTCTATCCTTTCAATTCGCCAAGTTCTAAAAACATGTGTGCTATCCAAGATTTTCTTCCATATAAGCTCAAAGAGTGTGCATAAAAAATAAGCAACAAACAAGTTAATCAAAACAAAATGATTCACATGCATTTGATATGGTGAAATTATCCTAGTTCTATCTGAAGCTATAATCAAAGCAAGAATGTAGCCAAAAATAAAGCAAACAGCCTCTATTTTTTTTATTTACTAGGAAAAGAGGATATGAATTATCAACAAATTAAACACATTGATGCAAAGATATATGTATCATCTTCTATATGGTTTTGGAACCATGCAAAAAGCACTTGTGAAGCTCAAGTTATGCGCAAAACATCATGCAAAGGTCAGAAATCAGAATGACAGAATTTGATGCGAATTTTATGATTTTTCTGGGCTTAATACATGTTGCATTTGGTAACAAAACCTATACCATTTGAAAGATACATATCTTAGCTTTCAAAATAATTTAGAATTGCATCAATCCCTTTTGTATAACTCGGGTTATGAATAAAACAATGTCAAAATGTTAGAAACTGAGAATGCATAATTTTAAGAGTAAAATCATTTTTTAGTCATTGAAAAATACAACTATTGACAAATTCGTCTTCCAAAAATTTTTGGTGATAAATTGGTCCTTAAATTATTATTCTGTTGACAAATTAGTCCTCTGGTAGGCAAGACCAGTGAAAAGAAAAAGAGGACTTGAAATGAGGGCTTAAACATAACTAGGCAAGATCAATGAAAGAAATTTAGGAAATAGGTATGCAGGGGTCCAAAACTTTTCTCATTAAAGTATCGGAGGGCTAATTTGTCAAACAGAATAATAATTTAAGGATCAATTTGTCACCGAAAATTTTTGGAGGACGAATTTGTCAGTAACTGCATTTTTCAAGGACTAAAAAAGAGTTTTACTCTAATTTTAAAGTTCAAACAGCTCTGTTTGCAAAACTTCTGAGATTAGTGACTTTAAATCACTCAAATCAAATTATATAGACTGAAAGGTTTACTTCTTTGGTTTTCAACAAAAGTAAAATCTTATGAAAATGATGTGTATAACTTAGAGTTATGCATGAAAGATCACACAAAAGTCAAAGCTGGGCAGGATTTACAAATTATGCTCCAATGCAAAGTATGAATAAATCATGATGCAATACATACTCAAATAATGAACCCAAGCACTTAATTCATGTCATAATCTTAATAGCCAAATAAAATGCATCACATTTTGAAAGCAAAGTCAAATTCAAACATAACATCACACCTGCATTTTATCAAACACCTTAAATGCACAATCAATATTCAAAATCACTTGTAAAAAGAGCCTTAAAGTCATTCCAAATCAATAAAAATACATGTGAACATACTCTTAGGTCATATTATAATCATCCAAGAGGCTAATTTCAACTAGAAACATGCATAATCAAACCTCTAAGCACCCAAAAATGTAGCTGCCAAATTATATACGAGTTCAAGGAGTTAAGAAGTGGAAGAAAACCATTACCCAATTAAAGCCTTCTAGTGTCAAGAATCAAAGTGAATAGTCTTTCAACCTTCAAAAATCCATGCAAACCCTTAGGTTCAAGCTTCAATTTCTTCCAATAGGTACTGTCTTGCCTTATCCAAGTTGATGGAACATGTGAAATGGGTGAATAATGATCAAAATAAACTATGAGAAGTTAGAAAAATGGAATGAGGACTTAGGAATCAAAGATTTAATGGAGAGTGTGAGAAAGAGATCAAAATAGAGAGGAGATGAGAGAATGAAGAAAAAAAATATATTTCTTCATGAAAGTGATTAGGGTTCTCTTTTAAATAGAGTTTAACTAAAAATGGGCTTTGGCTTTGGGTTTGGGTGCTCTATTTAGATCAAGATATTTGGGCTCAAAAAAGAAATGGGCTATGCACTAATAAGCAATTAGGCTTGGACAAATTATTTTGATGAGATTGAAATTATTGAACTTAATACTTAGATCATACAAAGTATTACCTCTAGACAAAAATTTGAATTAGGCTATATGCAATTGGATTAAAATATCTATTTTTTTTTCCCTTTTTGGTTTTTTACTCTTTCTCTTTAATTTTTTCACTTCACATTTTTTTTTTCTTTTTATAAAAGTAAATAGACTTCAAAGAAATAAAAAAAAAGAAAAGAAAAAATGCATTAAAAAAAGAAAACTTAAATCAAGATTTCAAGTAAAAATTAAAAAGAACAAAAAAGTGAATAATTTTTATATTTTTTTTTTTATACTTCAACTAAATTTAAAAATACAACTGGGACAAAATACGGCGTGTGAGGAACATGGGTTCTTTCAAATTGTAAACCATGGAGTTCCTGAGGAAGTATGCAATAAAATGATGGCCGCGGCTTCTAACTTCTTTGAATTGGCACCAGAGCAAAGAGCACAATTTTCCACAACAGATCATAAGAAGCAGGTAAAACTCTATAATTACTACCTTAAAGTCGAGGATGGAGGGAAGATCAACATGTGGAGTGAAAGTTTCAGTCATCACTGGCATTCCATTGACGATTTTATTCATCTCTTGCCAGAAAATTTTGGGACTCAGTACAGGTACTTTTTCCCTTTGACTCTGAACTCTTTTTTCTTGGCTTTGTAATCTGATTTATGTTATGAGCCCTTGGATGTACTTATCACAGAGAGGCTTTTGCTGAATATGCAAAGGAGATTGGTTTATTGATGAATAGGCTTTTGAGTTTGATATCACAAGGGCTTGGCTTGGAGAAAGATTGCTTGCAGAAGATGCTTGGTGATAAGCCTACACTAAAAGCACAGGCAAATTTCTACCCACCCTGTCCAGATCCTGAGTTAACCTTAGGTCTGGCTGTTCACACTGATCTTAATGCTCTCACAGTGCTTCGGCAATCTGAAGGAGTTTCTGGCTTCCAAGTAATCAAAGATGGGAAATGGGTTTCTGTACCTCTTGTTCCCAATGCATTTGTAATCAATCTAGGTGATCAGATTCAGGTAATTGTGATAGAGAGAAATTGGTAGTAGCCACACATTTCTTATCTCGCAATAAATCTATTACCCTTGAGAAAAAAATATTTAAGTGAGCCTATAGTTTTATCAACAAAGGGTACCTGTCCTTGCAGGTTCTCTGTAATGGAAGATATAAAAGCGTGTGCATCACAGGGCAGTAACCAACAAGTTGCATTCACGAGTGTCAATGGCAATGTTTTATGGTCCAAACATGAACACTGTAATTGGTCCTATTCAGGATTTGATTGATGAGGAATACCCTCCCAGGTACCAAAACTATCGTTATGCAGATTTTTTGCAAGAATTCTTCAATCAAGAAGGGACGAGGAGGACGGTGAAGGAAGTCTTTGAGTTGCCAAATTGAGAACCTATTATTTTTTATCCTACTTGTTATAAAAATTTTATGTTTTATCAACTTGATCTACTTGCATCTTAGGCAAATAAATTAAACATTTTTCCTTGGCTGGAAAACAAGTGTTATGTCTCTTCCCTTACTCTTCTCAAGTCTACACAAGACAAGCTTAGAGTCTTAGACAGCAGAGTAGTAAGTTTCTGTGGGAAGGAAATGCCAATGGGATTTATGAATTATGCATATAAGTATCTTAATAAATCTCCTTTTTACAGAATTCGTTAAGTGTTAAAGAGAAAGGGAACGTATTGGATATATAAATGGTAAAAAATTTATCCAATTTTTTTTTATTCAAAAGTTAGAGCGGTAATTTAATAATTAAGAATTTACTTTCATAACTAGCAAGAATGAAATTATGAATATGAATATATAATGCGATATTCCTCAACCCTTTTGACTCTTACATGATTGATTGAGCTAATGTTTAACGTCAAGATCATATAAGTTCACGTTGCATAAATTTAATCGCTCTATGCTAATAGCGTTAAACATGGCCACCGGATAATCTTGACTTTAATTATATCTTTTTGACTCATATATATCTTCCACCATGTAAACTTGAATTTCGTCCTCTATTTTAATTTGCTGTCATTATTATTTTACATATACTTTGGCTTCTATTGGAACTTCTAGTGCACAGAGTCACACCTTAGAGCCAAATACTTTAATAATACGAGGAAGTTAATTTCATCATTAATAATACGTATGTTTTGTCTACTCAGAAGTTTATATTGTGATTATCCTTTTCCACATCTCCATATATAATCCAGATTTGATTAGAGCTAAAGTGCCAATCAAGACAATCTCCATGGAAGTGGAACCATTTCGATTTGCCAATAACACTGCTCTATGCATTTCTCCAGATTTCATTCTCCCAGAGGAAAAACAGCCCTCTCTTTCATGTGCTTCTACCGTGGATTCAATTTCCATCATTGACCTGAAAGATGATGTTCATGGAAGCCACTTGTTGGTACAAAACTTATCACAAGCCTGTGAGGAATTGGGTATGTTTCAGGTAATGAACCATGGAGTCTCACAAGGTATCTGCCAAACAGTGATGGCTGCTCTGCTTCACTTCTTTCAGTTGCCATCTGAAGAAAGAGCCCAGTTCTTCACAAAAGACCACTATGTCAGCACCATATCTGCTTTGGACTTCATTAATGGCCCAAGCTTCAATTTCTGGGCCACGGTCCAAGTTTATTTTTGATTCCTCTTCCAGATTTAATGAAAGGTTGAAGAAATTCCTTTGTAAGCAGGAAAACACACATTTCATTAGCCAAAAAAAAGGTAACACCCGCATTTTATTTTATTGAATATATGGTACTCCTAGTGATTTCACAAGAAGAAAAAATTGAATTCAAGTCAACTAGCGCACAACTTAAGATACAAAGCATGTCGCTTAGTAGTTGGTAGGAGACAGTGGGTAGATGGTTGAATTGATTCTGATTAGGCCCACGCTAATCCTTATCATAAACTTAGTTATGCATAATATAAATAGCCATAGGTAACTAGGTAAGTGTCCACAAAAGTGGAGAATCCTCTAAGAGACCACGTCATACGGTATAATGGAGGTGACGCAAGTCTTTAATTGAATTGTCCACAATCTCAATCTCAGCTGATGAGAAAGAGCTAGGGTTTGAGCAAAAAACTTCACAATTTTATAGATACCCCTATTTGAATTTAACAAAATAAACCATACTGAGTTATAAATACACGAGTTACTTGTGGTGTATTACTCCATTATTTAACCAGCTAATCCAGTATTCATCATTCATAACATCATTAACTAAATATGAATGATTGTAACGAAAAAATTATCATTGTTAGTTGTTACTGTATATATATAAATAATAAAATTAATAATACACTGGTGAAAGGGAAACTAATTAAATATTATTATTTAGTATTTAAAAAGTCAACTATTGCACGGGCAGCCGCAATATATGAAGCATGAGCACCTACTAGTACTGTTAAAAGTGAAAGCTATATATTCTGATTCATGCACGTTGTTGAAAGATGGAAGCCTTAGCTTTTCCTTTTATCCTAAGGTAAGTGAAGGTTAGCAGCTAAGATCTTAAAAGTTTGAACTCATCAGAAAAAGTGGTTATGATTGCTCAATACATGACACGTGGCACAAGATTGTTGGTGGCTCATGAAGGCTGTATCTGACATGGAACACACAAGAAAACAACCTGTGAAGATCCTTGTTGGTGCGAATTAAAAAGTCGATCTGAAGACACAGCTTAATTACATTTTGCAAAGATTTACAAGTCTTTACTCTTCTGTAGTTATGTTACCCTGTCGTTTAGTTTGATCTTAAACGCTGGAGTTCAATACGGAAATGTTGTTGAGGACAAGACTTTGTATATTTACCCATTAAGAAAAGTCAATAGGGAATTTGCTGTAAAATCTTCACCGACTTCTGATACATGGAATTTAAGGCTAGTAACTTTGGAGCAGTACAACTGAATTTCAAATTCTGAATTGTCTCCCATAGTTGTTACAGTTTTGGGTAATAGATTTTTGAGAGAA
This sequence comes from Cercis canadensis, assembly GCA_003255065.1. Taxonomy (NCBI): domain Eukaryota; kingdom Viridiplantae; phylum Streptophyta; class Magnoliopsida; order Fabales; family Fabaceae; genus Cercis; species Cercis canadensis. Next base: position 158,687 of record QAOA01008180.1, on the reverse strand, counting down.
GGGAGTTTCTTAATTAATTGCGCATAGTGGCATGCAATGCAAGAACAACCACTGTGAGTACCAAATACAGAGAATTATGTGTTGCTTGGACCACTTGGTATATAGTATAGATAGTGTGTAGGGCCTGGTTCTAATTCAAGGGACCATATATATATAGCACATTAGAGCCAAGTGCCAGAGAACATGCTACGTGCTATGTATACAATGTGATTATTTAAGTTTCATAAAGGAACTACAAGTTACGTTATTAATTAATTCATATGTACTTCCACGTGAGTAAATGCAAAACTGTGCACTGCACTTGCGGTTATATTATTGCATCATAGGAACTATTTGAATTAAATGAAAGCAAATGGGGCATAGGACAAAGTAAAAAATAACCCAGGTGAATTTTCTCTCTTGGTAACCTTAGGAACTATACTCTTATCAAGTGTGCTGTATTTATGCATGATGTAATTATAAATGTACAAGTGTCTGTCAGATGAGGAATGATGGGTCATGGGAATAGCAGGCACGCATTCATGCATGGTTAAATGCGTGGTTTTTTTTTGTGTTGTGTTTTTAGACAGAGAGTTGAAATGCGTTGGTTGGAGATTGTTGAAAGCAAAGTGTTTGGAATAGGATCAGGTTGTCTACAATTCGGTATGATTTTTGCCAGAAAGAGGAAAAAGCTGGGCCAACACTTCAGAGCAAAGCAGAGGCTTTTATTAGCGGAGGTTTCAGATTTTAGTAGTAGAGGGAGCATTAAGATGGAGTAATACTACATATAGTGTAATGGGAAGGGGGACAAATTGGTCAGGAGCTTTCTGTCACAACTGCGAGTCATCAGTCACGCATATCCGCTGTAATGCCTGTGAGTGTGATCTGGTTCTCTGCCCCTCTCATCGTAAATGATATACTTCGAAGAGTTTGGAATGGAAATGTATACTTTATGCTTTTCATTCACACTTTGGCTCGCCCTTTGACTTCTCTTTCCTGATGACTCGGAAGACGCGAATGTTATCACTATATTTTGTGAGCCAGATTTTATGAATTTGGCTCTCAAGTCTCATATACATTTTCCTCTGTATTAGAAAACAAAAGATCAAAGTTAATAAAATTGAAATTAAGTTACCTTAAAATAAAATAAAATTAATTAAGTTGAAATTATTACCTTGAACTCTGTCCAACAAAGTTCCTTCATCTCATCAAGAACAGAGGTGAGATCGGTCAAGTTGCCCTCATATTTCGACTTATAGATAGTCGAAAGAATGTTAACGGGTTCCTTAAACTAAAAAAAGCTTAACAAAAAAAATAAATTCTTTTCGTATGGCTAGATCCACATCTGACCATTAGTCGCTCGAGGGCCGGGTGATGGAGACTTCGAAATACTTAGAGTGGCATGCGACAACCGCCGACTTTGTGGATCTCGGAGTGGGGGCTCTTGATGAGTTCCCCTTATGTGTCGCATTGGGCAATGGTGTGCACGCCAACCCTGGGATCGGCATAAACAAAGACAAGGCCGGGTCGGTCCGAGAAGGTCGAGCCATAGCCTTGCCCTTGTTCCTCCTGGAAGGTTAGAATGCTAGAGATGACCCTAGACGATCGTTTGATATCTGTCGTACAAAAATAATATTAACAATTAAATTATGTATACAATAAAAACCTAAAACTCTAAACCCTAAACCCCTAGATCCCAAACTCTTAAACCCAAAACTTTAAAACACTAAAACCCTAACCCTAAACCCTAAAAATTACATAGCAATTGAGGTAAAAATTATACAGCAATAGAAAAAATTACAAAACTAATTAAATACCACCATAAAAATAATTAAAAAAATATATTCTAGAATCATTCCACATCAAGCATATAACAAAAATCCTACCTGATATTAACCCCTAACTCCAAATTCTCTACCTAATACTAACCCCTAACCCTAAACCCCAAACCCAACATCTTAAACCCTAAACCTTACCCTTAAACCCCAACCAAAAATTTGGTAGAGTCTCCCCTAAAAATGGAACAATCTAGGAATTTAAAATTTCACACAATTGTACATGATAAAATACATATTAATTAAGCCAACAATAATCAAAATCAATTCAAATAAATTCTACAACAACCTAGAAAAATAACTAAATTATTATACATCCAAAATAACTCCTATACTATCTAAAATAACTAATAAACATTCTAAATAGATAAAACAGGTAATATGCATGCAAATTAACAAACAATTCCTCATAAAAGCACATAAAAAATTAGAGACAAAAGAGGGATAGTGGAACCTATCTCAAAGAGCTAAAAATCCAAAAAACTAAACCGATTAGGTGGAAGATGATGTCTGGCACTGCAAAATCCAAGTAGAGGGAGAGGAAATGGTGGAGAAACGTCCAGGAAGAGAGAGAGAACAGAGGAGAGAAAGGTTGAAGGATTTTTGAAAATGGAGGCTGCGGCCGCGGGAAGGAGATGAAGTGCATAATTTCTCATGAACGTTCTCACAGAATTTTTCTATGAGAAACTAACCCTAAAATTTAAATTTTAAGTGAAACGATGCGTATTAATTTCTCACAGATTTTCTCATTGACTTTATCACGGCATTATATCTCTTTGAGAATGGGCAACGCATTAAATGTTACAAGTTAAGGCGCCATTTCTCACAGTGACATTTATCCGTGAGAAAATCCGTGAGAAACTCTCAATAGTTACTTTCTGTGAAAAATGTTGTGTTTTTCTCATGGATTTTTTGTCTGTAAGAAAAATTTGTGACTAATATATGTTTTTCTTGTAGTGATTCAGTGTTTTTGTATTTTCTTTCTTGGCCATATTCTCCATTTGGTTTGTATAAATTTTATTTATTCATCAAATTATTCAATTTTCACGACAACAAGAAAAAGTTAAGTTATTCTTTTCCTTAATTGTTTACAAGAGATTAGATTTAAGATCTTTATTTATCTAATTACCTTCACTCTACCTTTATTATCACTTGAGTTACGTCTAGTAGCAAAGTTAGATTAAGTATGAAAACAAAATTAGCACCTGTTACCAAAAGTCTTGCCTCTTTTAGCCTTAAACCCTAAAAGCTAGAAACAACTGTAAATATTTCAAGTGAAGCTTTACCATATTGCATATTGTAAATACTGTTGACACTGAGTCTCTTAAAGCCCTAAATTTATAATCATTTTGGTGCTAATATAATTACCTTTAATCATAATTTATATATTTTACATTTTTCAAGGGGAAGAAAAACTTCATGGCTATAGATTTTTTTAACTGTATTTTTAGTGAGGTGAAAGTCCTATTATCTACATTAAAGGAATATTTAGAAACTTCCCCTAGAAAAATATAAGTTGAGATTTGAGAAAGTGAATTTTTTTTCTACATGTTACGGGTGGGAGGAATTGGGTTGAAACCCTAAATTTAAAGGTCATAGCCTAAAAGGCATGTCAATGACCGCTCGGTTAAGCAGCATGTCAAGAAAATTATAAGCTCCACAGCTGGTGAACTCACCAAACCTTTGAAACTAAAAAGTTCACATTCTCTCTCTCTCTCGCATGTCTCCACGATAAGTTAACTAGAAACTGGAATTTTTGTAGCCGAGCAAGGACTGGCCAATATTAGGCATGCATCATCGTCCTCTCCTATCATTAGGGCACCACTTTATTACTGCATTGCTAATGCCATGGTCCTAACTCTCACTTGAAAAATGAGGTGATATAGTCAACTCATTGGTAAGCTTTTATCCAATTCCAATTTTGGGCTCGGTTGAGTTTTAATTATGAGAAATGTGTTATTTGCACACAATTTATACTTGCGCAAATTATTTAACAACATTTTTATACAATACGTTTGAAACTTCAGATTTTTATGAATCACATCTATATAGATATCGGCAACAACAAACTCGGGTTTTATGAGTGTATTCCTACACCGTTTTTGAGAAGATAATATTTAACTGCACACTAATACATTACACATTATGTCACTACTTATCCAAATTTTCAAATTTAATTTTTAGTGAGGCTTGTATATATAAATTTTAAAGAATTGAGTTAAATTTAAATTTGACAACGTACAAAAGTAAAATAATGTAATATAAAATAGTGTATAAATAAAAATAAAAATAAAACTTGGTCGATAAAAGCCCCTTGAAAATGAAATAAAGCAGGTTATTATGGTTATAATTTCAAGGAAAAAGAAAAGCATTTCCTATTCTGAAACCGACAGGCATGTTGATACTAGTCTCATCCGAAGATTTTTTGTTAAACTAGTAGCTCTCCAAAACAGTCTCTGCAAGCAATAGCTAGGATTAGTTTAGAACCTCACACGAACAAAAAATTACCACCACCACTTCGAATAATAAAAATGAGAAAAATGAAAAGTTGATGTAATAACTTCTCTACGCACTAACGTGTAGAATTATTCACAGGTAATTGTATTGGAGTTTTGAAAAAAAAATTAAATTATGCTACTAAATTTATAGGCAACCACTTGTACTTTACTTGATACTTGTATTTAAGTTTGGATATTGCTTAATGCTTAAACCTTTTCTAAATATATATACAACATTACAACCGAGTTAGACATTGTTATTAAAAAAAAAAAAGAATCCTATTTTTTAAAGAAGAAAAAGAGAAAGAAACCTAAATGTATTTTTGTGGAACAAATCCTAAATGTCACTTCACGAGATTGGGTATATGAGTGTATTTTATGGATATAAAAGAAGAATTAATTAAAAGTTAAAACTAATGAAAATGAAGGGTCGCAGAGTGCACAGGGATAGTACCCCACGCGTTGCACATAGTACTGACGACCAAAACAGAGGATTTCGTGATGGCGGCAGAATGCCGAGCTTTTCTTAGGCTGGGTATCATAGGTAGCATGTTCTAGCCTTTTAGCCTTGCCTGGGCATTTTTGGATCTCCAAAGAGGTATATACATAGAGTAGATCCATGCCTACCATAAGCATAAGCATACCATACGTTGAAATGGTAGCAATCTTCAAAGTGAAACACACCCACTCACACTCTTAATTTTTGAGAATTTCTCATTACCAACCTAATCATTTTGTTTAATTGAAGATTGCAGTGTTATATTATGATAATAATGAAACCTTATTTTATGCTCATCTCTCCGTCTCCATAAATCGAAATACTCTCCAGTCTCCAGCCTTACCCGCATGCGCATGCGCATGCACTTACGTTCACATTAATTGTTCTCCTACCCAAAAATAAGAAAAAGAAAAGAAACACAGTATGTGAGGAAAGTTTGATATAAAGGCATATACATAGAGTGTAATAAATAATAAGGTGAATAAAAAATTCCTAATCATTTAAGAAATTAATATAACTATGCAATCATGCTTAAGTTTGATAAATGCATAGTTAATTATGTGAAATAAATAAAAGCCTGGTTTCCATGCGCAATGGCTTTTCACTTGGAACTACAGTAGACAGTGAAGAGCAAAGAAGAGAAAGGAGATCTGAAAGGGTGGGAATTGCGTTAAATGAGGTATTAGGAAGCTGAATGCGTATCTTTATGATCTGTGGAAAAGGGGATTGAAGCGGGATATGGTATGTGGAATGGGCCCCAGAAGGAGGATGGGATGCAGATTTTCACAGAAATATCTCAGCTTATAGCAGTAGCAGTAGTAGCAGCAGAAGCAGGGATTTTAATGAAAGCTGCTTGATAGAGACAGAGAAAGAGAGAAAGGAAAGAAAGAAATGAAGAAAGAGATCACACCATTGAATTGAATATTGATGGCATGCAATGCAATGCAATTGTAATCGTCTGGTAGTTTTAAGACTTTGTCCACTCCTTCCTACAATCATGTGCGTATATCACTGTTGCCTTGCGTGTAAGGCCAGTCCTCACAGTAGCAAAGGTGAACCGTTAACACTAATTAAAAGGAGCCGTATATTGTAGCTTACGTTCATACTGCACATTCCTTTCACTTGAACTTTCTCCTTTTTTTTTTTTTATTTTTTTATTTTCTTATTCACAAGGATTAAAAAAAAGGTTTTTTTTATATAAATATTGTATTTTGATAACTTTTTATTTAAAATTATTTATTTTAATATTATAATTTTTTATTTAAAAATAAATAAATATAAACTTATGAGATTTAGATAACACACTAAATATTATTCAGTGTGTCTCTTAAAAAATATGTTATATGATATATGGTGTGTTTTAACTACAAATTTACATATCTTTTTTTGTATGATAGAATTCATCAAACACGTTATATGTCATGTAATATATTTTTAAAAGACACATAAAATATCATTTGATGTGTTCAATAATTTTCACTTATTGATATTTTTTTAAATAAAAATTATAATATTAAGAAAAATAATTTTAAAATTATAATAATAAAATAAATAAATTATTAAAATATAATATTCATGTTCAAAAAAACACACCAATTTCACATGAATTTAAGTATAATAATTTTTGTTCACTTTATCATTTAACAATAACACATCCAAAGCAAGTAAGCTACATTTAACTTTTGCACCTATTTTGACCAAATATGATCATTTTGGAAAATGCATGATAAAGCAATCAAGTTGTAATTAACAATTTGGATTTAATTAGGTGAAAATTTTGATCTTATCCTCTCACAACTGATATCTTGGAATTAACTATTTATTTATTGACGTATATAAACATTTTATTCCCATCAAGGTTACAAAGTGTCCGGGCTTTGTTGTCTCCATCTCTTCATTCTATGCCTTGAAAAAGCTGGTTTCTTATGGATTTTGTTGTCTCTGACTCTGGATTTCTTCTTGTCGTTACAAATCTATCTATCTCTCTCTCTCTCTCTACATATTCTCGTTTGGCGTCTTAACCCTTTAGAAACCTTCCTGGTTCCTGCAAGTGCCCCTGCGCTCTCTGCCTCTGCCCTTCCCCAGTACACCGCCATTTATAATTCCTTTCAAGTTTCATAGTAGGGTTTTATTATCATCTGGGTTTTGTTTGTATGCCAAAAGGTTTCTATTGTCATGACAAGCATTTGAGTTGCTAGTTATTTTACCCCTTTACCCGAAATGACCGGATAAAAAGCAGGAAGACACCTACCAAAAATAAATAAATAAAGAAAGACAATGAAGAAGACGAGCTAATTTAATAATAAATAAATAAATTCTTCATTAATTCTCCATATCACCATCAGAGGATGGAAACAAGCATGCTTTGAGGTGACACTGAGAGATATCATGCATCATGCATAGAACAAGACTTTCTACTGAGATCAGCATTAGGGTCTGATTTGAACGTGCTGTAGCTTTTTATTTTCTCCCTCTTTTTCCTCCACTAGTATTTGATCCAAGAGTAGCCATGATGTAACACTTGTACATATGTGCTGTCGAGAGTCGGGTGTACAAGAGTCGCTATGCCTATGATATAGTCCCACTACACATGTATTTAGGATATAATTTAATTTTTTAAGCACCCAATATAATTAGTTTAATTTTTTTAAAAAATTAATGTTTTAATTAAAAAATTTAACAAAAAAATTAATATAACAGCCAAAAAACACTATGATATAACATTTGTACACATGCATTTAAATGTTTATTCTTGTTTCCTATTTTTACATATCAAAATTTTATTACATCAAGTAAAACTTAAATTCAATTTACTCTGAATCCAAATATAAACTTTCTTTACCACTTATTAGTATTATTATTAATTCTTTAAAAAATTTCCAACATCTCCTACATCCTTTTGAAAGATTTATATTTTTTTTTTGTATAATATAAAAGTAGTGATCAAGCTGTTTCTGTTTTTGCCAATGGATCGAGGCTGTTGATTACTTCTAACTGTTTGATAGTTTTCTTTCCTTCTTGAATTTCAAATGAATTTACCAGCAGAACTTTTCTCTTCTCATTCAAGCCACACAGTTAAGCCAGGTGTATTAGAATAGACGACATAGTATGATCCATCTCAATTCATGAACTGTGACTCATCACTTTCGATCTCTATTTAATCCAGGGAAACTACTTTGATCATCATAACTCATAAGTTCATTAAAATATCATCAGAAAAATATTATCACAATCTGCTTAGAGAAACTAACCAATCTCATTAATGTCCCTGCTTATACATTCTTCAAAATAACAAGAAGTGTGCGATTTATCTAAAGTTGTTGAATACTGACAAGCCTTTTAGCAAAAAGAAAAAAACATAATGTTGACAAGTCTAGTTCATTTCATTGGGAATGTAATGAAAAGGGCATATGCTACAAGAAAATTAGTTGTAATGGGAAGATTAGTTACAGAAACAAATTAAGGCAAAGTGTGTGGTGCTCTCTCTCATTGCTTTACCATTCACCCTTTCTAGTCTTCACCTTCCTCTTCCTCTTCCTTTTTCTGACTCAGAGTACGAGTAGTAACAACACTTTCTAGCTGCCAACAGAACCCACTTAAACCCCCTATTTAACCCCTATATGAGACAAGTCCATGTGAACCACTTTAAAATCCTTGGTTTTCACCCTCAACATCAGTAATGCAATATAAGCAAAGCAAACCCAAATGTTAAAAACACTTTCATAATCTCACTGAAAAGGAAATAAGTTGGAAGTAATGAGCCTAAGAAACCAAAGTAGGAGGAACAACTTCTGAGCGCCGCCAGTGTAATCATTCAAAATGATAATCACAAGGGACCAGAACACAACAGACGAAAACTTCTTCTCCAACTTCCCAGAAAAATCTAATTAAATTAAAAACAAATAAAAAATAAATAAACACTCAAAAGCAGTTTTGCCCCTTCCTCATGCCCGAAAATCTTCACTCTTTTATTACATTACATGTTGGATGGAGACGTGTGGATGGAGACTCTTTTTCTTAAAAATAAAATAAAATAAAATAAAACTACATCATTTTTTCACTTTTTTTTTTCTTTCGAATATTTCCAAGGCTTAAATTTTTCCATCGAGAAAACGGTTAAAGGAAGATCCTCCTAAAATCCATTTCTTACTTTATTACTATTTTAGTTCCACTAAGATCTCTCCAACCCACATCAATCATAACTTTACACAAACCCAAAAATGGCAATTACTTTTATCCCTCCTTGCCTCCTCTCGGAAATAGCCGAAGGTAATTACTAGTCTTATCGTGCTCTAGCTGTCACAACTCAACAACCCAGCCATTTTCACAAAAGTTGACAATTAGCAACACCATTTTCATGCTCATTAAGAAAATGAAAACTTGAGACAGAAAATATCAAAGATGCACGGTTCATGGTCTTGTTTTATTTGAGGATTTAGGAGCTTAGATCTTGATTAGACTTGGAAAATCAGGGTATTACCTAGAAAAGTGGGCAATAATGGACTTTAAAAGAAGCCTTTTCAAGTTGATGGAGTATAGTGGTCCGGGACACTATAAACCTAGATTAATTAGATCCCCAAAGTTCATTGGTTACTATTATTATATTTTGAAAAGTCAGATCTAAAGAACCCATATCTCTCCTTCCCTGCTTCATAGCATAGAACACTGTGAATAAAAAGGACAGACAGAGGAGAAATATCACAATGCCATGCATGCACAGTGTGGAAGGTCTTTCATAGAAGTTGCAGTAATTTATTGTACTCCTCTACAAAATAATTAATTCTAATTAAAGAAAGCAAACACTTTGACAGATAATCTCCACCCTAATTCAATGTTAACAAAAAGTACATTTTTTTAACTATTTGATAAAATATAATAAAAAATGAGTTAATCCATTTCTCTTATCGAGTTTTGTGTTGGACATGCATGATTAAATCAATCACTTTTCCAAAATCTCTCCTAGAAGAAAGCTCTCTATTTCGTTGGTGTGTAATTTATTATTAATTAATGGCTCTCTATTATTCTATTATATTATTACCTCTATAAATGTCACCAAGTTCAGTAGCACCGAGTTTAAAGCCAAGCTCAATAATCCCTGTTAGCCATTCATTTTATCCTCGTCCTTTGCTTTCTCTCTTCTGCAAACACCAAGCCAAGCCAATCATCATGGAAGAAGCGCTTAGGCGGTTGAACGGGATGGCTGCAATTCCAGAACCCGACCCTGTGGACTCCGTTTCCGACCACCAGAAGAAGTGTGCAACCGCCACTGCAGCCACCACCAACAAGAGGACCTTGAGAGAAAACGGTGGTGGCACTGGCGGCACTTTGAGGTACCGCGGAGTTCGGCGTAGGCCATGGGGCCGTTACGCCGCCGAGATAAGGGACCCGCAGTCGAAGGAGCGCCGCTGGCTCGGAACCTTCGATACGGCTGAGGAAGCCGCCTGTGCTTACGATTGCGCTGCTCGAGCCATGCGTGGCCTTAAAGCTCGAACTAATTTTGTCTACCCAACTTCGCCGCCGCGGTCCGCCAACGACCACCACCTCTTCCCTCCCTTCAACTTCCCGAAACAATCTCAACCGTCCATCAACAAAAACCATAATAACCGCCATTTGGGAGCTTCAGCTTCTAATTGGTCTTCTTACTCTAACCCTCATGTGGGTGACTTTTCATCTTCTTCTGCAGCATCGCAGAGAAGCTCATCACTGAACATGCTTCTGCTTCGTGATTTCCTCAACTCTTCTTCTTCTAACCAATCTTTGATTTCTTCCCCTCAGCCTTTTTACGAACAGTTGCCCTACAACAATGGCATCTCTTCATTACCATCATCTACTTGTTGTTCGTGTTCTTGTTCATCTTCATCATCGTTACCCATCTCTAGTGGCTTCTCTGCTTGCTGTTTGGTGAATTCCTGTAATGGCGTTGTTGGGTCTTCTTCCAACGCGTTGAATCACACTCACCAAAATTGTGAAGTGAAGAGTTCTGTAACTGATGATGACTCGGGGTTCTTTACCAGAGAGCCTTCAGACTCAGGATTGCTGGAAGAGGTGATTAATAGGTTCTTCCCAGAGTCAAAGTCCAAGAAACGTGTGACTAGTCCACCAAAAACAGAGACTTTGAACTTCCCCGAGTCACTTCCTCCGCTGCCAGTGTCTGACATTTTCGTTTCCACCACTCAGAGCTATGATGAGACGAGGAGGGGGTTTACAACGAATGAGCCTTTTGTTGTCTCTCTCGATCAACAAGGTTTCCCCATGCAGCAATTTGATGGCTTTAATGGGTTTAACCCCACGCAGGCTATGCCATCCGGGAGTGATCAGTTGATGTTGATGAGTGATTTGGACTATTCTATGGTGGAAGATGTTTTTCAGCACTCTGAGCTTCTGTCTTCTTTTGGAGCCAGGATGCAAAATGCTTAATCTAAATACCTATCTATGTAGTTATGGGTAGCCAGCTGAAAAATCTAACAAGTCCAGTGTTTCTGTGTTTTAATCTATCTGTTTTTATCATATGTACCAAGGTTGTCTCAACAGATGATCTTTAGGGTTTGGCTGTTGGTAGGTTATCTTAGTAAGTTGTATTTCATGCCCTTCTGCAATGGAGAACAAAACTTAATACTGGAATATTATCTAATTTGGTTGAGAAATTGCACTGCTTTATGCCTTTTGTTTTATGTTTGCTTATATTTTCACTCTGAAAACTGAAAAGGGTTCATGAGAACAACATACTCGGAGTAAAGTGCATTACCTTTGAGTTTGCTTGAGCTTGATAGCTTCTGCGTTGACCTTGGAACTCAAAAAGTTTATGTCTGCTCGTCCCTTGCCTTTTTCTGCTCTGTGTTGTATTTATATATTCTTCGTTTTGTTTGAAAGCATATTGGTTTTAAGTGAGCTCCCCCGGTTGTGCTGTCGTTTTCTTCTTGGTGTTTGTTGAATTGCCTGCGTGGGATTGATCTAAAGTGAAGAAAGTAAAAACCCTAGCGAGGATGGTGTTGGAGATTGTTTTGGGAGTATGTGTAGGCACTGAAGCTGCCTCTTTCATCGAAAAGGGAAGCTGCCAGGGTGAGGATTTTCAGTTAAACGACAAAACACACCATGTAGATAGTAGAATGGCCATACTATTTTGGTTCCATCCATGTGGTTATGCTCGAAAGTTTTCATTTCCACTCGCAAAGAATTGTTCCCCGTACACTTATCGCAACGATCCCCTACATCTCATGCCTCTTTGGAGTTTTGTTTACCTTTTTTGTTAAAATTGATTAAGTGAGGACCAAATTTGATAATTTCGGTTAAACTATCTTACAAATATATAATCAATACAATGCTACGGCTCTATAATGAAAAGGATATAGAAAATGGAATTGCTTGAAGACAATGACTTTGCCCCCAGACTCCAAATAATAACTCAAGTGATCTAATTTTAACGTTGGAGATATTTTTCATTAGAAACTGTGATCAAATCTTGGAGTATCTATTTAATTGTAGTTGTGGTATTACTTAATATATTATTAGCAAAATGAAGTTTTTCAAAAAAATATATGTAAATATGATTGTAATATTTGATATATGGCAAAAAATAAATAAAGAAAGTAATAGCTTTGCTACAACTGCTAATGTGGTATGACATGTGGGAAAGTCGCACTAGAGATTACACTACTTGTTTAGCTTAATAGAAAGGTTTNTGTGGTATTACTTAATATATTATTAGCAAAATGAAGTTTTTCAAAAAAATATATGTAAATATGATTGTAATATTGTTAATATTTGATATATGGCAAAAATTAAATAAATAAAGTAATAGCTTTGCTACAACTGCTAATGTGGTATGACATGTGGGAAAGTCGCACTAGAGATTACACTACTTGTTTAGCTTAACAGAAAGGTTTACATAATTAAAAATGGATTAAATATGGGTTAGGACCATAATACACAGTTGCACAGCCAAAGTCATGGCCGCCTAAATTTAATTCTCAATGGCAATGGAGATTGGAACTGAAGCTTCCTACAAATTATTCGAAGTTTTCACCACTAGTTCTGATTCCAAAATGAAAGACTTTGAATCTTCTTATTGTATTTTGCTTTAAAGGGATGCAAAAAAAAAAAATGTAATTGTTATTATTAGCATTTAAATCATGTAAATGCTGTTGGCTACATGCACTTTATATCCTTGCGTATACATAATAAAATTACAATTTAAAAGTAAAAAGAATATATTAATAAGATTTTTCAAGTGATGGCGAATATATTAAATGATACTTATTCTATATTTCACATATTTTTCTTTTTCAAAATTCCCTTCTAATCTACAAGGGAAATATTATTGTGGATAAAATCTAAAAAGGAAATATTGACTTGAATTGCTTCTGGGTTTGGGCTTATTACAGAATATAAGCAATGGGCCAACAGTTGGGTCTGAATAGTGGATGCAGAAGACCAATGGGCTGAACCTGGCCTCTACAATTTCACGAAGGCATGAACCAGACATTAAGCAAGCTTATGCAAACAATATGACCAAAAAAATAAAAGCTTTTGCAAATTGCAAACAGTCTTAATTCATTATTTTTCTACTGATATATATTTTTTTAATGAAAATCAAGTATTTGCGGATGAATATAGAATTTCTATTTTCATAACCTCGAATTTTTGTTCCAACAATAAAAGAAAATTCGAGTACAGTGTACAAAAAATGGCGTTTCGTAGATTTCTAAGAATTATCATCCACGTGGTGTGTTGTAAATGCCAGCAAATGAAAGTCCAAATCTTGTTGATTTTCATTTTTTAATTAATGTATATTTATGAATGAATACAAACAAATTGTAGCTAAAATATGAAAAATTAAATTGAGTATAATATTGTTTTTTTTTTTTCTTGATTTCCATGAATTATTATAAAAACAGTGTTTATCATGTAGATATCAAATCATCATATTAAAGTTTTGTTGAAAGAAAAAACAAAAGGCAGCCTATAATGACCCTAGTTATTATCAATGTCATCTTTCGTCATCGTTAATACTAATGAATGAGATGCTATGAAAAAGCATCTTATCCATGGCAAGCGGAGGCCACAAAAATGTGTTTTTATATTCCAAAGTGATATAATTTGAGAGAAATTAAGGGCTGCTAAGTGCTATTGGATACATAGAGATGTGCTTATACTTGTCCTCGCTCTTAGTAGATGGCATTTTAATAGTAATTCCAAATGGTATCACATCCTTCTAAAGATAGAGACCCACAGAGGAAGATAAGCTAATTGACACCCACTCTAATGTCTACCATCATAAGGGTGTGGGTGTGGGGACCCTTAAAGTATGCATTTTTCTCTGTTTTGATACCTAATTATCCATCATGATTCAATGCAACTGCACCAAAAAAGGGAAAAGAAAAGATAATTGTACAAGGGAAAGTTGATGGCGGTGGCATTTCTGTGTTTGATATGATATCTTTCATCTTACCACTGGTTGAAGCATTTTTACCAAAAAAGTTATCAAAATGCAGGTGGGACGTTAACGCAATTTATTATCACACCCGTGATTTTCAAAAGAAAAGAAACAAAAAAGTTATGCATACTCATCCTAGTTTTAAATTACATTGCATGTCTTATTCCTATCAACTTAATTTTCTCTATCTTAGCCTTACCCAGTTGACCCAATCCAATCCCCTTCTGTTCCTTTCCCTATTCTCTCAGTAAAGTTCTGAAATTCTAGGCCCTTCCTAAGGTAAGCTGGACAAATCTCATTTCTTCATAGCTAGTGATTTTCCAAAGTGCAGTGTTACTAGGACTAGAATAATCATATGCTGTTTATCTTCATTTTTAGGTATTAATTGCAGGTGGAAAAGCATAAATCACAATGGAAAGTGAGAAGATAACAAACAAGGATTTGAAAGTTCAGATTCCATCAGGGAATGAGATCATGTCAAGTGGAATGGAGTTTCATGGGCCACTAAATGCTGGACAAGGAAACCCTGGACTTGTGAGGCAGACAAGTTTAAACAAGAGCAATTGCCTCTGCTCTCCAACCACACATGCAGGTTCATTTCGGTGCAGGCTTCACCGCACACCAAGTCTGCAGAGGACCAAAAGCATCGAGTCTGCACCCCTCAGACACCAAGCAAACAAGGATCAGATCCATTAATCTTCTATCGAATTCAATGTCAATTGTGAAGCTGCTCTAGTTTCTTCTTTCTACTGCTTAAAAGTGTCACCTTACCTATTTGTAATTTTGTATGTTCTCTGTTCTCATTTCTATTGTCTCTATAGTTTTGGTGAACACTAGCATCTTATGTAAAGTCCTGTCCTGTGTTGTTAGATCACCAATAAGAACTGAAAAAATTTACTGGGTTTGTCAGCATCATTAGAAGAAATCACTTGAGTGGTTCTGAAACTGAAAAATGGATATAGATTCTCTTTGAACTTTGCTGACCAAACTCAGAAAGAACAGCTTGCTTCACTGCATGAGGGTTAAGTGCTTAACCTTGCACGTCCACTGCATCCCAAAAGCAAATAAAACTTTTCCTTTCTGTTTTGTCCTGTTTCTTTTTGTTTTGCTTTGTATGTAAGGGTTCCCTGTAAATTGTACCATGATGATGAACAGTTACAATCTGATTGTAATTTCTCACTTGTTACCTTGGAGAAGATCCAATGTTCTGAAGCATGGAAGCATCAAACAACCATCTACATCCAACATTATGGGTTTTACTTGTCCAAATAGAAGAACAAGGGGAAAAAAATAAATGAAAGAGGGTTTTATTTACCAATATTATCTAGGGCTATTCAGACTCTTAACAATTTATTCTGGCATAAATGTTAACCTGCTCATAATTTCCTGGCACGATGTAAGTTCGGGATCTTCAGTTTTGAAACAGACAAAAATGGAGCAGTCGATGTGAAGGCACAATTAAGCGTCAGGTTTAGACAAGAAATGGCTGATTAATGAAGGGATCCTCTTAAGAGTTAGGAGGGCAAACAATTGTGGTTGATGTGATCGCTAATTCAAGTAATTCAACTACGAAATTAGTTACGACACTTCAAGTTTAAGAAACTGTAGACTTACCTTTAATAGCTTATGCTTTTTAATTTGAACAAGATTCTTGACTTGTTTAAAATTGAGTCATAGGTAAACAACAAAAAATACAAACGAATACATAAAGTAATTAATCAATTAGTAGTTGAAAATTTTGTGACTGAGAAGCATGCCAAGTAACATTGATGAAGGAAATATCAGAGGAAGATTCATGAAATATGCTTCAGAACTGCTAGTCATAGCCGAGGAAACTATGATGAATGATGACCATGATTGCAGCAATGATGTCACCAACGACAATGACCACCATCGCTAGTCTGCCACTATATATCATTCTCTTATGCTTTATGCCTTCGTTGAAACTCTCATTCTTTCATGGCCTTCAAAACAGGATGATGTCGGTTTCAGTTTCTGAGATTGATCTTAGCAAAGATATTCCTTCCTATAATTTTGCAACATCCGATTTGTTAAATAATTATTTGTTGACGACAAAAAAGAGTTGGAATTAGAATACTAATTACTAAGTATAAAGGAGAATGAAAATGACCTCCATCAATAAATCTATTTCAATTAAGAAGTCAACGCAAATACCTATACAATTGAGAGAAATCAAAGAAAGTTAGGGAACTATGACTTTCAGGGCCTTAATAGTGGTTAGACAAATATTTTCAGCAATGCTGAAAAGATATTGCTTTAAATGGTACACCCATATTTTCTCTTTCGTGCCATTTGCTTAGTTTAGTCAATTCAGATACTCAAAAAGGTTTATTACATACACCTAGTAGGTTTAAGTTGTCATTGTTTCTACTAATAATACTTAGAACCAAGCATATCTTATCAACGGGGGATCTTATTCCTTGTTCTTGTTTCTTTGACTTCTTTTAGGTTGGTTTTGTATTGCTTAGTCCTTGTTATCAATAATAGTAGTAGATTGTTTCAGAACATTAAGGATTAGTGACAATCTCCATCACCAACAAATCAGAACAATAAATGTAAATTAGACTACAATTATCTTCCAGGACACTTCAAATCATGTTCATAATTCGATATCATTTCAATAAGGACGAGATTATAAATGTCGATACAAATAGATAAGACAAATTTAAACTAGTATTGAATTGTGTCAGACACATGAAATACCAAGAAATAGTTTGTCAATAAACTCAGGACCCAAAGAGATGGCACTGATGAACAGAGACTAGTGTTGCAGATTTGTAGGCAAACAGAGCAGCATTGGCCCCACGATTTGTCACTTACACCTAAGATTCCTAAATATGATTTTTTCACAAATGAGATTTACCAAAGAGATTTCCTCTCATGTCTAGAAAATCTCATTTCTTATTATAATAGGTTACATCAACAATGCACATTTAGATTCTTTGATTCCCCTAGAAGTTACAAGGCATTTTTCAAAAGAAAAGGAAAAAAAAAAAAAAAA
>QAOA01008180.1:70079-141409 GCA_003255065.1 Cercis canadensis | reverse complement strand
AAAAAAAAAAAAAAAAAAAAACAGAGTATATGTTACCCTCTAAATTACCATTCCCAACCCAAAAATTTAACAAAATTCACTCAATTCTTTTCAGTGGTGCTTCTATTGGTGGACCACAACTTACTAAACATTCTTTTGGGTTGAGTAGGAAGCGCACAAAGAGCCTTAAATTTAGAAGTTCTCGCAATTCCATCCCTTGGCATCTCATTTTCATCTAAGTCATCATCCTCAGCTAGTTTCATCCTCAGAGTTGAAGTCCTAGACTTTGGTGACTTGAAGCCTGAAACACTCCATTGATCATCTGCATGTATGCTTGTGGTAGTGCTTAATGGTGCTGTATGTTTTGATGGGTCAATACCATGTGCAGTGAGCAATGCCTTTATGTTGCTTGGCAAGTCAGTGACTTTCCCTCCAGCTTTTGCTGCTCGAGCTTGCTCGAAGAAGAGAACCTGGACAACCACCCTTAGGGGGAGAAGCTCATTTTGAGCAGCATGCATACAGGCCTCCATGGACAGTTTTTTACAGTCAAGGATTCGACATAATCTTTTCCTTTCGCTCTTGTTGAGTTCCGGATGAGCCTGAATGTTTAAAATTTTAGTACCACATAATTAGTAATTAAGTAATCTTCATTCTTGAGACTCATAAAATTTGTATCTTAAATTCCTCTAATTTCCTCCATGGCCTAGTTTCTACGAGTTTGACTGAAGTGAGAAGACAACCAGACATGTTACATCAGTGAAGAATTTGTGAGGTGGAATTTTACGTTAGCAGAGTGAAGCAAATCAATTATCATGGAAAATAGCGGAGACACAGTGCAGTCAATCATGTAAAGGACTAAAGAACATACATTTCCTTTTCCTTTTCCCCCCATCTACTGGACATACAAGCAACATGATGTAACTCTAGCACACCTTCATAGGGAAATTTTTTTCTTCTTGTTTTTACCCTAGTGAGGATTTACAAACTCCTGAACAGAAAATGCTAGCATATCACTTAGAATCTGGATTTATTCATGCAACATTTCTGGTGGGTCAGCTTGCACCTAACCGCCAATAAATGTTGAATGAGACAAGATTTTAAGGTCAAGAGAGTTGGTTATCCACTAATGGTGTCCCACATCCTAAAATGTGAAAAGAAACATGTTGAGCTACTATTTTCTTCTTCTTAGCTATATTATTTATTTTATCAGATAATAAAATGCAGTAATACAGCATGAATAAAAGCACAATAGACAATTTTCATGTAATATTTACCTTGAGATAAATGTCGATAGCTCTGTAGAGATCATCGTGATCATGTCTTGCAAAATCTGGTATAGTTTCAGCAAGAGCAATGAATTTCGACAAAGGCAAATTCACATCTCTAGCAACTTCTTGAAGATACCTATCCACAAGCTTTGCCACCTTCAATTTTGAGCTATGAGATGCTGAAGATGACCTCCTACTCTCCTGCAATTCAAAGTCAATGTTCTCTGCTGAACGAGACCTTCTCCTTTCAAAAGCCAGCCTGGATCTTGGAGGGCTTGTTGGAGGACTTTGCCCTTGTAACATGAACTGTTCCAATATGGTCATCACCAACTCCACATCATACAGTGTATCATTTGTGTAAGATAATGAGGGTATTAAAAGATCATTCACTGTAGCTTCTTCCAATTGAAGTCCCACTCTTCTTGCTAATTCCATCTTTGAAGAGGAAGAAGCATTAAGAATATTGGCTGCCTTCAAGAGTTTAAGAAGGAAACTACATGAAACAGCACCTTTCTCTGTTGGAAGCAAGCTTACAATTGATTCCAAAAGCAGACGATGCTTGGAAGTCATTTCACTTGCTGAGTCTGAATCAGAATCAGATGATGCTTTCTTATTGACATGCCCATTCTTGGAGATATTAAGCAGCCATCGAGATGCATAAATTTTCAATGCATCACCAGTGAGATTTGAGGGCATCTTGGCACCAGATTTTATTGCTATCATGGTTCTCCAGTAAAGGTCTATGCTCAATTCTGCTAAATCTTCAGCCCACCATCCCTTGCTTGCTGATTTATGTCTCTGACTTTCCGTCCCATTGCAAGAAACATCGTCCCTGACCCTTCTGGAATGACTGTGTGACAAACTCACCTTTGATGGGTGACTTAAGACCTTTGAGGCAATTGCTTCAATGCATCTGCTTGTGATTGCTAAGTCCTCTGACCACAAAGGCAATGCTTTGGTGCTTTGTAGAGCCACAATAGGATCCTTCCAACCATGGAGAATGCAAGAATTGAAGAAAACTTCAAGCTTGTAAATTAAGTTCCCCTTCTCAACATCTTCTGTCATCTGCAGGTAGTCGGCAGCACATCGAGCAGCTACAATGTTGTAAGCACTAAGAGTGATAGTGATACCATAGCAGAACTTAGCACAGAGTTCAAATGCCTCTTCTCCACCGGGAAAATCAGGAAGCTGGACTACATGGTGCTGGGAAGAATCAGGAGATTCTGAGCATATCCTTTGCAGCCGCAAACATTTGGACAGCAAGGGAAACTGAACAGCATCAGCATGAACTTCAGATAATTAACATAAAAGTAACAGCAAAAAATAAAAATAAACCGAAAGGAGAAGAACTGAGATTATTATCCTTAATTTTAAAAATTCAAAGAAGTATACCTTGTGAAGGAGATATCTACTTCCTTTCACTTGAATTATGAGGTCGCTGGAAACTTCAGAAGAGACTGACCTGCATACAAAGAAAAGAAACTCATGTTATCTTCCCTAAAGAGATAACAATAACAGTCTTTTAAGAAGGAACTTCCAAATTGATCAGTGATGTCATACCTCACTGCTTCTGCAGTGTAGAAGGTATCAGGACGAGATCCCAGTTTCATAAACTTCATGGCTGTATCGGTTTCTTTCCCTCTAAATCATGTGTTGTTCAGCACAATTTGCATAATTCAACAGCTGAACTCTAGTTAACCATCAAAAGGTTCCACTTCAGCGTAGCGGAACCCACAAAGAGTGTCCAACAGCTAGTGAAACAAGTGCTGCACACAATACCAAAGTGAAGACCACTTATTTTGCCTGTATTAGATGTTCCACTCTGAAAGCCCTTCAGAGAAAATTTCAACAACTCTCTGGAAAAAGAAAAACAAGAAGAGAAAAATAGAGATGGAATTTTCTTGGACGAGAGAAGAAGCAAAATATTCAAGAGCAAAGGAAAACCAAGAGGTTTGTTGTGGGTGGAATAATATATAGTAGTTTAATGAGTAGAATTTACAACAAAAATGGTCAATTTGACAGAAACCCAGAGATCAAACACTCCAAAGTTACGTCCTTTCAGTCAAATAGGAGTCGTAGCGCATGTGATTGGGACATTTAAACATAATAATCAGAGGGCAATATAATCCCCGTCCAATTCAGACATACCCGCATCCCCACAGAGTCAATTTGATTACAGAAGCAGAGGTGGTAAATAAACTAGAGCATAGCAGCTCAGTAACAGCAACCAAACAATATTTTGTGAAAATTTTTATTAAAAAAAAAATCATACTAGAATTAGAAACTCTCAATAAAATAGAATATGGATACAGATTACAACCTGAGGTAAGAGCATGTGGATACTCTCCCAATACAGAAATTGCCAATCATTCATCGGAAAATTTTGACCTGAAAAAACTGTGCAACTTTTATTTTTTGTAACTTGAAAGAAGAATTTATGATTTTTGAGGCTTTAGCTATGGACATGCCAGCGTGCAATTCTAAAGGCAACTCCCACGTGCTTATCCTGCGCCCACTTGTGCCCCTCTTTCTCATCATTGCCATTTGCCACTGCAATTTTCCATTCTTTTTCACTCTCAGCCCTCTCACATTATTTTAGTCAAACTCTAATTTTTTTATACGCAGCAACATCGTACATCTCCCTCTTTCTCTTATTAAATCCCAAAAGCGAATATTAGGGGGAATTAAATTACCAATAAACATGTAAATTATTTTCTTTAGTCTATAAAGTTAAAAATAAATTGAAAAAAGAATAATAAGAGTTTTTTTTTTCTTTTTTTATGTGAAGAATAATAAGAAAGTTATAGGAAGGAAAATGCTCAAAGGACGAATAGTATAATATGTACCACTATCAAAAATGGAATGACTTTTACAATTCCAGTTGATATCCTCCATAAAACTTTTAGCTTGTTATATAAATAACCACAAACAAGTTTTGCCCTTGTGCTTAACAGCAATAACCAAAATGCCATTGTTCCTCTTCTTAAGTTTTCTGAGATGATCTGTTTGTTTCTTGATGGACATTCATTTTCATTTAATGCATATGGTCCAGAAGATTGAAACTTTGCATATAATTGGTGTGAAACAAAGAAACACAAGGTTAACCATTCATGATATGTAGGTGTTTGATTAGGTAAAAATAAGCTTTCTGGTGGCAAGACTTCAGTGTTTTAATGGTTCAAACGTGTTAATCTGGCAGTTGAGGGTCATCTTCAACTTTTTGTATTGCTTTGGATTCTCACGAGGTATGACTTATGATATTTCTTCAATTGTTTCTTTTTCATTCTGATGATCATATCAGCTATTAAGGAAAAATGAGGTTGATGGCTTGTGGGTCCTTTTATTGATCAAAAGAAAAANAAAAAAAAAAAAAAAAAAAAAAAGAGCGTATGATATTCATGATTGGTAGCATACTATCATGAAGTAGTAGTATATTAGTATAATTTATCAAAGTTTAATAGTATTGTTTATGAAATGTTATTCACAGAAAAGGAAAAAGAGGGTGAAGTTCTAATTATACGTTTCATCAATTCAATCCAAGCATTAGGAACCCCACATTGATAGGCTCCACAATAGCGCTTTCATAGCTCAGATATGATAAAATTAAATGCAATCAGTTTAATTCTAGTGGTTCTTAATTAAGGTCATAAAAGAAAATCTTGTCTTATAATTTCAACTATATAGTACATTAAGATGTGAATATATAATTAATTCTTGGTATCAAATGATCTATGATCAAATAGTATTGAGATCGTCTTTAAAGTTTGTAAGTTTTATGTTTAAATTTAAAGTCGTAGCTAAAGTATTAAAAAATAATTAATCATTAATTTTTCCATTCAATTTTTTTTTTTAGATTGTTGTGATTGTCTAAATTATTAAGGAAATTATTGGACTTGAGCAAAAGTGTAAAACGATACTTTTATAAATTTGCATGCAGAACTCCAAGTCATGTTATTAGGGTTAAAGTTAGCAAGGGATATATAACGGGTATAGGCATGTCCGTTTACAGAGTGATTCTTTAGAAAGCATTCCATCTAAGCTACCATAGGAGTTTTCGTCTCCATCAACAAGCAAGTCAAGATTAGTGGAGTAAAGCATATTGTGTAGTTGAATAAGTTTTACATTGATGGTAAAAGTTATGTAGAACTTACCCTTGCCCTTTGAAAAGCTTTCTAATCCTAAACCAATTTTTCTAACGTGGTCTCATTCTCATCCTCCCATTTTCAAATTAATTTATAAAGTGTCATTGTTCTAAAAGCAATGTTTGGATGGTCCACTTGATGATTCACATCTTGCAATGACAATAATAATAAAGAAAGAAAATAGTCCAAAATTGTTAGAAAAACAAGTAATTGACAGATCATATAAAGCATAAGAATGCCCCTATAGCTAGATTGCATGTAGGATATCCGAATCTAGAAGTACTTCCTCATACCCAATAAAGCTAAATTTGTTACTTAATTGTGCACGTGAATTACCATCTATTCTTATATAAAACTCGATTGATTATTCTCTAAAATCTTTGACGCAACCTATAGAAAAGACAGGGTCTCAAGTCTCACGCATGTACCTTACCATTACCAATGAGACAAGGAAGGGAAGGGAAAGAGAAATTAATCAAGAAGAGAATTAAAATGGTAGGGACTTGGATTTGTTATCACACAAAGAGTTGTGCTTCAATGGATGGCTACTACAAAAATACCAATTATGCTGCCCAAAGATGGGCATAATGCACTACAAAACGACACCTTCTCAAGGTCTTGGCTCAATCAGTGTCTTCCCGATACCAAGCCTAGACTTCGTGTTGGCTCCATCAGTGCCCACTTCAATGCTTCCCTACAATGGTAGTTCTGGAATTTTCGAGGGAAAAAGAGGGTAAAGAGTGGAATTAATAGGGATAGGGTAGAGATAAAGAAAATAAAGAAAGGTGTGGGCATAAGTGAATGGACACCCTACGTGTGAGCCACATACGCTGGAGATGGGTCCTACTCGATGCTACCCAACGGGGTGGCCAACCGACACTATGGGTCCCATGGGACCCCATATTTCCCCCTCCTACTTTCTTCTTTCATGGGTCCCTCTCCCTCTCCCTCTCCCTCTCCGTAGGGAGACTAAGAAGCCTTCACAGTTAGCAGCACAGCCACATAGTCGCAATCTACTCTAAACCACTAAGTTGTAAACAGTGAAATTTGTGTTCTTGCAAATTATTAATTCTATTTCAAGTTACTAAGTATGAATTTATAGCAGAAGTTTTGAGTCATTTTCCATGAATAGAAAAATAATTATATTTGAGTGATTGTATTATACTAATGATCATTTTGTATTTGCATTATAAATTTTTGATACATGCAAATGGGTGTGAAGGAAAATGAGAAACAAATTATTATAAATTTGTAAGATTTGTATACTTAAGTAAATATATGTCTGATCAGACCAACTTAAAAGAAAATTGCGAAGCATTGCACATAGCTTAAAAACAATAATAGGGAAGAAAACGTGGATTCACATTTGTTAACTAAAATTGAAAAATGGAGCAATAATTTTTTTGGTTTTACCTAAAGGCTCGAACCCAAGACTTTTGGTTAAGCTAGAACACCCCCTTACCAGATAATCTACACACTTATTGGTGAAAATGGTGCAATATAAAGAATATCAAGAAATGTTTTTATGTCTTAATTTGTTTATTCCTGTTATGATTTGTACCAAGATGCACAAATCAACATAAGAGTTGGGATTTAATGTAAGGAACTAATTTAAGCCTATCAATTCCATTTCTTGTTAGACATCGATTGTGAAATCAATCTTTTTTTTTTTTTTTCTCTGTTATGATAAATGTACATTAAATTTACATACCAAATATTACCAGCTTGAAAAGAGTACAAAACATATAATACTATTGCTTTGATTATCTGCTAATCATATCCTAGAAAGAAACAAAGCACGATAAAGTGATGCAAGCTATGTTCCTTTAGAGGCTTCAAAAGAACCGAAAATATAAAAGAGACAAAGAGAGATAGACTAGGAAAAAAGAGACCAAGTTTTTAGGCAAAAAGACTGTGTAATCCAGCAAAATGCAATATTTGACAAATCTAAGATTTTACAGTAATGCATTCAGTAATCATTAATGTAGATCCCTCAATCATAATGCTTATTACACAATTCTTATTTACACCAAAATTTATACAACTAGATGTTGTAATATTTGAAAATTTTAAACTTACGCAATCTGTGAAGCTGGCAAACTGAATAATACAACTTTTTAATTAGCATTGAAAATTGTTAGTGAAAGGTACAAGTTTCATTAATTGGCTTAGAATTACGTTGAACAAGTTGATAGAGTTTGAAAAGTGAAATGACAAGGGGGATTATGGCTGGTCGGGGCAGGAACGTTGTTACACCCGACACACCCCATCGTTTAGTCGTTAATTGCGATCTCTTGGAGACGACGTTGAAAACGCAAGGCCAAGAAGGGAATCCCTCACATTAGACACAAGAAGCATCAAATGTCACTGCTAGCCCCCTTTGAGTTATCACTGTTTGTATCCTATAATCCCTTTATGTGACTTAAACTTTGTACGTATTAGAGGATACATACAAATCCCACCGTGTTAAAAGGGCCAGTTATGGTTACTGTGACCTTGTGCATGTGGTGGTGCCATCTCGTTGTGCTAAAGAATACAAGCTTTATATGAACTGTAACATTCAAGAGCCACAAGGACCAACGCTGTCCAAATACTTTTGGCCATTGATGTATCAATTAATAGTCTCTTTCAGCTTTTCCAATGTGGTTTCCCTTCTCATTTTCACTAGCTGACAATATCTCTTCTATCCTACAACTCGTGGGGTCTTTGGTTTTCCCATATAATACAAGGAGAGAACAAGTTGAAAAGAGAAAACGCCATTTAATTAGCTACACCAGTCTAAGTTCCACCATAAGTTCATGCTGCTAGACTACATAACCCTTTTTGTTTTCTTGTTTCTTTGCTCTTTTTATTTGTTAGTGGTGCATATACACTCTCTTTTTCTTTTTTTCTTTTCTTCTTTGTTTATCTTAGGGTATTTACATGGATCATGGTCGCTTTTTCTATTATGAGGAGTGTCTTATGTGCTTGTTTTATTGACAATTCACATATTGGGTTCTCCGTTCTTAAGTAAAAACAGAAGAGAATAGAGAAAGAGCATGTTAGAGCAACTTTATACGTAATACAAGTTCATGGTATGTCTTATTCATGTCTACCACTTTACTAGAAATTCTTTCTGCAAAAAAGAAAAAATGCAGTGTGAGAATTTAGTGGCCCCTGGCTTGTCAATCTCTGTATAAAATAACAATTCAACTGGTAAAAAGATGTGTACCTCTCTTCCTAATAGGATTGAACTGGAAAGGAAAGTTTCTGGTTGCCACTTTTTGCTGTAATGCATAATGACTCTAGTTAATTTGCACTATAACCACTCCGTTTTGATGCCGATGAGAGCAAAAAAGCCTAGTGTCAAGTTTGCTACTACCCTATTGCTATATTTTAATGGCATGGTGTTGGGTTTTATCAGGCAAAAACAATTCCAATGCGTCATACACTCATATACTGAGCAGAAATTTTTGGGATTTTCATGGAACTATAGTTGATAGGATTAGTACAACGTACACCGCCGACTAAATGATCAGACTTACCTTCATCAGGTTTATTTATTGACTCTTTCTTATTTGTTACGTACCCCATGAAAATATATGTTAATTACTTTAAAGCTAATTGGGGCCAGATTAGAACAGAAAGGTGTTCTTTCATTTTGTAAAGTTAGTCTCTTTCTAATTGTGTAAAATGATACAATCATAACAGATATTGATTAGTAACAGAAATTAAGTTCAGATGGTTTGGTGAATTTTAGAATTTAAGCAAGAGTTTAGGGTCATATTCTAATATACCCCAAAAAGAAAAAACGATAATTGATTGGATTATATGCTAATGCTTGTACATGCAAATACCATCTTTAATTTTGACCTCTTTGATCTGAGCGTTAATCTAAATTAGGTGAGTGTGAGACAAAGTGATTACAGAGGTGACTGAGACAATTAGTCAAAATGCAAGAGCTTAAAAGCTTGAAAATCACAATTGGAGTTGGTAAATGATAAGAAAATATGTATAACTCGGTTCCCCAGGTCATCCACCTTTGATATGTGTCCTTTTGTCAAAGATTCGCGTGCAGCGCATGGATGATCGATTAGGCACTATGAGTGTGACACGACAAAATGTGTTTCAGCTTTAGCTTATTATTGACTCACAAAAACAAAAGGTGATATGAGGATTCTTATGTCTATGATTCTATGATTAGTGTACTAATCCAATTATCATGTGCCCCCCTATTTTAGCTCTTGTTTGACATCAAACTTATACTCATTAATAGTCATACATGATCTTACCCTTTGGTGGGCTTCAAACTCAAGCTTTTTGGATTCGAAGGGGAGAAAGTTCACTTGGGACAGCAATGGCGGATTTGTTTTCCCACTCAATTATCTCTGAATGCTAGAAAGGGTTTTTCATATAATAATAAGGTGGTTTAATGTGATCTTTTTATTAATATACATAATGGGGGACAATCTTTTTTCTTTTTTTCTCTTCTCTATATCTTCTTTCCCAAGTGAACGTAAGATTTAAACTCAGATCCGACGCTTAGAGCTAAGAGACTTTACGTACCAATAACATTTTTAACACTATGCAAGTGTCACCTTGTCAGCAGGTCAACATTACGCAACACAAGATAAGTATCTCACACCTGTATAACATTCTTAATCTTTCAATTTTCGCCCCTCATAGGCAAAACATGAAGAGGATCGAAGTGTTTAAAAGACATTTTCATTGATATCATCAAATTAATAAAGTTGAACACTAGAGATCATTCCAGCCTTTTCTATTAGCAAACACTAATGTTTGAAAAGAAAAGTAATCATGCATGCAGGTCCAATTTCAAATAGGTATTAAAGCTGTTAGAAGGTCACTGTCCCATATGATGTGCTTCCTTTTACTTGCCAAATTTGCTTGTTATATTTTAAAGTAGCTATCCATATCTATACTTGTAAAAAATACAAAAACCAAAAACCATGAAAATCCTAAATGGGGCCTCATGAAAAAATAAATAAAAAGTAGTAAATAAGGAAAAAAAAAAATCACAAAGAAAATCAATCAAAAGGGAGGGAATGGTAGAACTAAGGAAAGGAAGTTCAACTAAAAATCTTATATCGGTGAGGACAAGTTTTTATAGATTGGTGAAAAGAATTTACTCAAGTATATATGTAGTCATAGGGCACTATCCTTGTCTTTACCCTTCTTTTAAGTCACTAGTGTGGCCAGGTTCATATCAACTTTATAAAAAGTTTAAGAGATGTACATAATCTGAACAAAAAGCAATTCCCTTTTACTCTGATTCTGTCTTGGTTCGGATAAACTCGACCTTTGATGAGGATGAAGATTAGAGCATGTACGTACGTTTTATTCAACTCCGCCTTTACTTTTGATTTCAAAGATTTTTTCAATCATTACATTCTTACCAGATTAATTTCCATCGCCAAATGTTTCAGCATGATATCTCAAAAGAGTGTAACCGAAGTTTGTGGACGATCGCATTTCCAGAGGCTGCACATTTCCAACTACTCAGAATTTAGTTATAGTCTTCTTAATTTCCTCTTTGCGCCTGTAGATGCTCAATTATCCCAAGCAGAGAAAGTACTCTACAATTCAGAATATAATAAGAAATCATGTAAAAAATGCACATTTTTTTTCTTTCATTAGCATTTTATCTCTAAGAATTTGCTATAAATAAATCCAAATGGCAATCATGAATATCCACTGGGTGAATAGGAGTCAACTGCAAATGGGAAAGTGTTAGTCAATTTTATGAAGAAAGGAGGAGGAAAGAAAAGCAATGATAGAATTAGGAAATTTTAGGTCTCCATCCTATGCCCTTGGGGTACGTGGTAATGGTAAGCAAGTAATCTTTGTTTCCTTTTTTCTTTTTCTCTTTTAAGCCTTTTCATCAACTTATCTGATCTTACTATTATTAAGAGTGGGGGTTGTGGCCAAAATTCCACAAGGAGATCAATTAATTGGGTGACCTCAGAGTGATGCCATTGGACCAGATTGTACTGGCAGGTGCCTCAAATGAGTACTGTTTCTCCGCTTTCTTCATTCCAAATATTTGATTGCATTTGCAGGACTTGTACTAATGCACTCAATATTTCCTAGGAATTCACTAATCAACTAGAGCTTTCACACTTTGTATTCAAAATCACATCCTTCAATTATTGACCCAGAAATTTTGTGTGAATGCATTAACATGCTTATCCGCGTTGTCTTATTTGTAAGTGTCAAAGCCAGTTACTCATTCCCTTCACAAAAAGGACAGCAATAAAAACATAAAGACTTTGACAGTGGCTGCCTCTAGATTAGAAGAAGAAAATGAAGTAAAGAATATCAATTAGAGGCATTTGGGCTCCATGTGACAGTGGAGAGAGGGTATTAATGCCCAGAAAAGTGGGTAACAAAGAGAGCCACATTGGCATTGATATCAAGAAAATGGTTGGTATATGGACAAGACTGAGAAAAACAGAGGAGAGGATGAGATTGGTGAATGGTGAATGGTGGTGGTGGCTGGCTCTCTCAATCAGTGCCCACAAACAGAGACCATACCTTAGTATTGTCAATATTAGCTTTTTCTCTGCATTGATGTTCTCTTGTAAAAACCAAATGGCTAGTTGGTGCTACAACAATGACAAAACATCCTACCAACACATTTTAATTCTACACGTGCGCTCTGCCCCTCTTTCTCATGTAGCAACTATTTGTCCCAACTCCTAATAGGGAACACTTGTCTCCCATTAGCAGAAAGGAAATAAAAGTTTCTTGTTTTTGTTTTATGAACTCATTATCAATGCAGTTTTTGCAATACATAAAGGAAAAGAATGAATGCATAATAGTTTAAATAGTTTTTCTGATTCTGTTTTCCAGTAATGTACATAGACATAGAGAGATGGGATTAAGCATGGAATCAATTTTGATAATTATATCTACTATGTATAATAAAAAGGAGAATAAGGAAGCAGGTGTTGGTCCTAGTTAAAACGATTCCTTTGCTCTCTTCCTAACTCTCATTCATTTCGTCCTTTCCTTTTCCTGTTTCCCTCGCCCAAGCGTTTTAGAGTGAGAAAACAGAATCAAGATGAGCCATTAACGGGATCGCCGCCGCGTAAGACAATGCACGGCCCTCCATGCTGCCGGAGCTCCTCGGGGAGATGATACAGCGAGGAGCAGTAGCCTGAAGCTTTTGTCTGCTAGACTTTGAGGGAAAGTCATGGTTGCAGTTGCACACAAGTGGACGGATCAGAAATATTTTGTGGAACCATTAACGGGATAATCTCTGTTTAACATAATTTTTTGTTATTTCTTGCTCACACTATCTTCTCAAATGTGTCAACTTTGAATGCTACGATTAATATTATGCCTGCTCTCTTCAACTTTCCCTAAAGCACAAATTCACATGTTGGGTCCATTCACACAAACTGCGTATTTAGCCCATCTTCAATAATCCTATTCCTATGGGATAAGAATAAGATAGAACTACATTAAAACGTGCTTGATTTATTATTTAATTTTACTTCTTTTTCATTTCTTTTCCTCTTCATTTATTTCCCAAAGGGAGGTTTTTCGAGATGTGGGTTACTGCCTCTAACTGAATCATTTTTAGGCCCATTACTCTGCACCATCTTCAGCCCAATAATAGTCCAGCATCGGAACAAATCTTCTTGGGCCTTTAAGCCTGTTATAATTTTAGCACACCCCGTGCACCAAACAATCCCAACCACCAATAAATAATATAAAGGGTTATTGCATTGCAGTAACCAAACCACGTTACCAACAAGCATAGGGGCACTTTGACTTTAATAATGTAGTTAAGAAACTTATTTATAGATTTGGGGTAGTTTTAAACTTAATTACACAAATAATATACTTTTTAAATATTCAAAATTAAAACAAAAAAAAATGCTGGCAGGTGTGGGGCCCACTGGACACGCCGGGGGCCCCACGACGTGTCCCAACTTGTTTTACGCAACAGCTTTTTGCAGGCATACGGGTCCCATTTGTGTTGAAAAATATATGCCAAGTGGCATGTCTTGTTGGGACACGCCATGGGGCCCATGGCGTGTCCAGTCATGACACTTCGCGGGGCCCCCGACGTGTCTAGTGGGCCCCGCACTTTTTTTAAAATTTTTTTTAAATATTTAAAAAGTACATTATTTGTGTAATTAAGTTTAAAACTACCCCAAATCCGTAAATAAGTTTCTGAACTACATTATTAGGGTTAAAGTACCCTAGCATAGGATAACAACGTAATTGCTAAATGAATCTACTCGAATAACAACGTAATTGATTCCAACATAATTCATTCATGACCCATTGATTTCTCTGCAAGTGATATGAGACACAAAATATCAATCTCATTATTTTCTCCCCCATCAATATTAGACACAATATCGTCTCAATGTCTTTTCTGCTTTAGAGTTAACCTAATCTATAACATATCACTCTCATTCTTTCATTATCTATCATGAAGAAATCAATGGTCGATGATGAAGATCGAAAAAGCGACTCAAATTTGATTAGTCAGATATAATTTCTACTCTTTTTTTTTTTTTTTTGTCTAATACTGATAAAAGATAAATGAATGCCCAAATCAATGTTTTGCTTTGCTAGCCTTCTCCCGGTATATTTGTTTTTGGTGGCAAAATTCTGGGATTAAGAACAGCTCTTCAAACTTGAATAACAATTGGCCCTGCACCATAATTACCATGATCTCATTTTTGTTTGTGTAATGCATTTTCCAGGCTGCAGGATAAGCCTCAGCATCTCCAGAGTCAGAGAACAGTTCCAGCTTAAAACCATTCCCAGAGAAGCCAAGCCAACTTTCTCGCCAACAAGGATGCAACTATTACCAACACTATGGTCTTTTGCAAGTTATATTTTCCGGTACATGTTTGTGTTCCCAGGCATACCATTACCAATTCCCTGAGTTTTGTAATGCAGATTTCCTTTGTTTTTCTAATTCTACTTCCCATAATGTCATTAATATTTGATTTAGTCTGGAAAAAAAATATCCTGCTTCTCAACATCCAGCAGTTGAGGTTTTTATGTCCCATCCATTTGTTTAGCCTAGTGTATATATCAACTATTTACTACTATAAAAGTACAGATTGTTTACAAGCAATTCATATTACACGAAATATCTTTAGAAAATTAAAACCACAAACTTTAGATTCAACGAATTGTAAAAGGGAGAAAAAAAATCATAATATTATATTAAAAATGGCCAAATTCTAAGTTTAGCTTCAAACAACAGTATCATTAATGACAAAATTTGAATTTAATTAATTTTTTTCTCTACAATTCAAATTGTGGCACATAAGGATTGTTGTAAAAGAAAATTGTGAAAAGTTGATTGCCTTGGAGAAATTTGTGAGGCCATGAATTGTTTGTTTCTTGTGCGCACTGCTCTCTCTGAATCAAAGCAGCATTAGTTGAATTGGCGCTTGGGATTAGCCCACTTGGTTAGATGCAACCTTGCTTTCTCAGCCTATAATTGTTAAACAAGAAAATGAGTGAACGAAATGAGGTTGCTTTATAATTAAAAATTACACTTTGCTTTATAATTACCTCTTTTTCCCAGTCGCAGCGCATGGTAATTATGATCAATATCAGGGTCTGCAGCGCTGTTCCACCAAATATCATCCCCGCCCAAATTCCCTGATTGATGTCAATGGAAGGTAATAATGAGTGAGTGAGTGTAAGTAACATAAAATAAAATAGAAAAGGTAGGTAGCAATACATACCATGACTCCTAGATTGAAGTACCAACGCATCAAGAATCCAAGTGGAACCCCAACGAGATAGTAGCAACCCAAGTTTATGTATGCCACATATGACTGCCAACCTGATCCCACAGCCACACCGGAGAGAACTGGCTGAACACTATTGAGTAGGATTGTGAAGGACAAGAGGATTGACAGCTTATTTACTGCGTCAAGCACCGCTGGGCTCGAAGAGAATATGTACCCTAACTCGTTATGAAACACCATAATCAATATCCAGAAGAAGATTCCTATTATAATTGATGTAATCACTGACACTGTCGTAGCAAACTTGGCTCCTTTTCCATTCCCAGCTCCAAGCTCGTTTGCAACCCTAACTCTGCGCATTCAAACTCAATACTGACAATAATGTTTCAAACACATAGATATCACTTTCTAACACTCCCAACATAATAAACAATAGCTCATGTAGATGTGAGAGTTTTTAAGTGAAAGGAACAGAATTAGGGAATGGGGGAATGATCATGTTGAAAGTCTTTATTGTGAACACTCTTGTACTTTTACTTTTTGGCCCTATACAAATGATATTTTGTGGAATCCTACATATTACTAGTATAGTAATAGAAGCAAGGACGTGGCAAACAAGTAATCGTGTTTTTGTTGTCTTCCCACATGATAATTGTAGATTCAACCAACATATAACAAATTAATGGTACCCCATGATGAGACGTCTCAATACTTAGAAGACAAGAACCTTCGTGACCATAAAAAATACATTTATTAAGAAAAAGAAACATGAATTTAGAAAACTCATGGACGCAAATTCAAACAAGGAATGTTTTGTTTGATAGCGTATCATGAGACGACATATAAGACCAAACTAGAGGTTTCCAAATTGATAAAACAGAGCTCTACCACAAACACAATCACACCGATGAAGTGCATAGGTGTAATTGACCAAGTCCTGTTTGTTTTTATAGCCACTGTGATTTCTTAAGTCATCCGTAGGTTGTGTCATCACTCATGATCATGCAATAAACAGTATTTTAAGACGCATGTTTTTTTATGGCTCTTCCTTTCCTTATGTCAGCTCGGTCACCATCGCAATACAGCCTTGGCTATGATTATGTCATGATTTACTCCCATCCAATGAATTGTGCAATAATATACAGCTTCATTGCCTCTTTTATTAGCCTCAG
Source organism: Cercis canadensis (assembly GCA_003255065.1). Classification (NCBI taxonomy): domain Eukaryota; kingdom Viridiplantae; phylum Streptophyta; class Magnoliopsida; order Fabales; family Fabaceae; genus Cercis; species Cercis canadensis. The sequence goes on along the minus strand of QAOA01008180.1, from coordinate 125,114 downwards.
CCATGTGTCTTATACCACTCTCTGGCAGGGCTTCGCCTCCATTTTTGACTTTATGAAGAAAAATTGGAAGTAAAGATCCAAGTTTAAGATAAGATATGCTACTTACCCAGTTGCAGCAAAGAATGCCAGAGGAATCATCATCTCCCATCCATTTATGGTCATGCTGCCAAATAAAACAAACATCATCAGGCCACATAATCACCAACGAAAAAAAATTAAAGAGATAAAAAAGACTTGAATGATAATGAAAAGGTTAGAATGGTAAAAATGTTTGCTTACCATATGGATAAAGCATCCACAGCAATCTCTGCGTTTTTTAGATTCCCAGTCATCAATATCAATATTCTATAATACCAATTTTCCAAGCTGTAACAAGAATATCAACAACACAATCATGAAAATGGCTAATAAGAAGAAGAACATAGGGAAAAATAAAAATAAAAAATCATAGGATGTACCAGAGCATGACCCCAGAAACAGCAGAAAGTTTGACGAACTCCCAGAGGCCAGAAAATGCTTCAATGGAGAAACCAGTCCATGAAAGAGGGCAACCACCAAAAACAGTGTAACCCATAAGACCAAACGCCAAAACCCACCAAGAGAAGTTTAAGGTGGCAGCAGTGCCAATCACTCCCCACTGAAGCTTGTACACGAACAACCAACTAACAAATATATGCACTAAGAGAGACACGAGTGAAACCCAGGCAATGATTCCAGTCTTAAGCTGGCTCTGCAAGAACCTCTGCAAAGGCAACTGAAATGCAAAGCTGAAGTGAAGTGGTATCATCCACATGGACACCACCCCAGACAACTCTGCTAACTCTGTAGGCTGTCCCAGCAGCTTCAAAAATGGTGAGGCAAAGAGATACAGAGGCAAAAGCAGAACACAGCACATGGTAAGAACAATCCATGAACGCTGCATGTAAACGCCTAACATGTAGTACTTCTTTGCCCCAAAAGCTTGCCCGCAAAGTGTTTCTAAAGCGCTTGCCATACCCAACTGAAGAAACAGAGAAAAAAAAGCATACGTTAATACAGTCACACCTAAAAAAGGTGACAAAGAAGAAAAAATATTTGAACTTTAAAATAAATAGTAGTTACCAAGAGGCCAAAGTCGAAGCCCACGATGACATTATTGACAATGGAGATAGCAGCAAGCTCAAGATCACCCAAGTGGCCAGCAAAGGCTTGGGTGATGACTAGCATAGAATAGGAGGCAACACGGCTGAAGATTGCAGGACCCACTATGTGCCAGAGCTTCTTGGATTCAATCCAAACCCTTCGTGGGAGAACTTGGTCTTCATGTTCATCTCTCAAGTTGCGATCTTCCAACAACGGAACTTTTGCTTCTCCTAAAGCTGAAGCCTCGTCGCTCTTCATTTCTTTGGATTTCAAAACCCAAAAGAGCAGAAGAGGTAAAGAGAAGGAAACAGAAAGGAGAGACTAGAGAGTTAGAGAATTGAACGAAATTTGTTCTGTTTTCAGCTCGTGACCATATATAATTATTTTTGAAGGGATAGGCTTTAGCAATTAGCACCAGTTGATGGCTTTTGTTGCGAATTGTACAGCAGATACAGAAAAACGTGCTTCTGAGAAGTGAGAAGCACACAAATCCAAGTGGGTCAGGGCAGTGAAAACAGGAAAAGAAAGACAGGAATTGCCATTCGGCATTGAGCAAAGCCAAACGAAGCTTCCAACATTGTGTCACTGCTTACGGCATCTTAATTTTGTAGGCATTTCTTACCACCATACATACAGTGGACAACATGAAAATTAAAAAAAAAAATGGAAATAATATATGCAGCTGTCTGTGTATGTTACATACAGAGAATGCAGAAGCAGCAAAACCACTCAAATTAACATATACCAAAATTGTTCTATTGTTTTCTAAATTCAATCAGGTAAGTAATAACTGGGAGGGAATCTAACATTAAAATAATATTTGTAGTAGGTTTTTTTTTTTGTCAATAATAAGCCTTGAGCATGAATCTTGTCATCAACATGAAAATGATCAAAGACCAAAAGAAGAAAAGAATGAGCTAAAGTGAGAAGGAAAGGAACGAGTAAGTTAAATGGTATCCCCTGTGAGCTTGCATAGCTCTTAAATTTTTGCGTCAAAATTGGAAGAATTTTTTTTGTTATAAATAGATAGATCATAATTTTTTAATTAAAATTTAAACTTAAACTTAAGATTTTAATTTTAAAAAAATTAAATCAATTATTGCTTGTGTGTTAAACATGGAAAAAAATTGTCCACTCAATGGCAATGAATTTTCATGTTGATAGATGGATGATTTTGACTGAGTGGCTGAACAAGTTGTCGGCTAATTGAATGAAAATATACTGTTTGCCAAAGTATTTTCGGAAATAGAATATTGTGCAAACTCATTATAGAAATTTGACACTTTTAATTAATTTATTTATGGGCATGCAAAGAAAAGAAATACACTACATTAGAAGTAGTGAATATATTTGAGTCACGCTACATTAATGTAGTAAAATAATCATTCAATTTGAAGTGTTGAGTTTTTCATTTATAAGGTGTCACGCTATTTTATAAAGTAGTACAACTTCAAATAACACACTATTTTAAAGTAACGTAACAACAAAAATCATGTTATTTTGAGAATAACGTGACAAGGAGAATAACATTATCTCGATGTAGCGTGTTTGTTTTACAATTTAAATGTAGTGTTTCGCTACATTAATATAGTGTCATTTCAATAAAACCCTTATTTTTTAATGTAGCATGTCTCTCTTATTCACATGCCCTTAAAAAATTAATCAAAAGTGTTTCATTTCTATAATAAATTTGTACAATATATCTTTTTTTTGTGAATACTTTGTCAATTTGTATTTTTTCAGTCAATTAGTCCAAGTTAGCTCTCAAGCTTACTTTTTTAAATTATGTAAATCATTACAACTTTCGTAGATAGCAAGGTAGGAACTTTTTTAATTATGGTGCTGCCTTTCTGGCTGGTCCATTTGGTGTATGAAGAAATTCTTGGAGGCTATTTTTGTCAATCACAGCAAATATTTGGTCAATTCAAAAAGGTAAAAGGACAAAACCTCAGCTTATGGCTTATAGATGTGTACGTGAGTTATTGATTTCCACAACTGCGTTACTGGTTCATATCCATTTTCAATCTAGAATCTAGATGCTCATCAGTCATGTACAAGGTGTTAAAATTTATCCCTATTCAACTCCTTCCATTAATATCCATTTATTGTATATATTCCAAATTTCAAGCATCAATTATGTTGCATTATAATATATGACTTTTATTTCTAAAATTTGATGAATTAGTTCATTGAAATTTTATTAAATATATAAATTTAATATATTTTACTTGCATGTTTTAATTACTCTGGCAAAATTACAGTTTCGTATCTAAATTTTCACTCTAACTTTAATTTTTAATGATATTATTAAATTTCACGTGATAAAAGTTCAAATGCCTAACCATTTTTCACTTTGACCACTAAACTATATTTAATGACTTCATTAATAGCCAAATTTGGTGCTCCTACAACATGTATTAAAAAATATATTTTTTGCTAGACATGTATGAAAATTGTTGTTAAGTTAAAGTATATTCCTTAGCTCCATTGGTAGAAACAAATATGGGCTCTAATAAAATAATATGGGCTGGAGATCAACAAAAGTAGCAGAAGAACTTGTGGCGTTGATGAACCAACAAGAAAACGAAGTTTGGGCCTGTGGTTTGGGCTCAGTGCTCAGATATACATTAGTTTCATATGCATAATTACAGTTTTGTATTGTATACAAAATAATAATACATACTCTCAAGTTTGAGTAGTCCGTATATGAGGTAGCGTGAAGCACTAGGGTGTATTTATGTTTATTACACTATTGACTCATCCCAAATGAAGTTGGAGAATCATCATCTTTTCGAAAGGGAAAATAAAGTTGAATCTTCTTTTTCACTTTATAATAGCATCTAAATACGTGTAGAATGATTCGTTGAGGTATAGTTAGACAAATTGAATTAGATTTCATGGAAAGGAACTTTTTATGAGTGATATTTCTTAATCTATAAGCCAAAATAAATTAGGAAGACAAACCAATAATGAAAATGATGGTGATTTCATTGTGTAAACTGTAAAAGCCTTATTATTATGTCTCCCACACGGAACTTCACAAATTGGATGGTACCTTCAACATTTGAAGACACGTGATTAAGTTTAATTGAGTATAGACATTGGTAAACCCAAGATTAAAGAGCTCTTAATCATTAAACAAAATAAAATAATAGTAAATGTTAACCATGGATCTAACCAAATCCAAACCCAGTGGTAAAGTTAGAACTTAGCAGATTAAGCAATCAGCAGTAGCTACCAGAGTATAATTAATGATATGTAACTTTTTTGGGCAATAATACAAATTGTAGTGGGCCATGTGTGGATGCTTGATAGTGCTTTGTGACTTTAACGTAATATTATATTATACTTAATCATGTGCTGTCTAATTGATTGGGTTAAATTAATTTCATTAGCATTTGAACACAGAACCCCCGTAGAAATTTGGGACTGATTTCATCATCCGTAACGTCACTCACACACAGGATGATAGCATTTGAAAATTGCGAAAGAACCACCATGTATCAATGTAGTATGTGAAGGTGCACAATGACCCAATCCACACAAATTTAGAAACCTAATCAACAACAACTTATGCCTATGAATTTCTTTTCTTCATATATCTTAGGCTTAATTGCAATTTTGGTCCCCCTATTTTAACCACTTGAACGTTTTGGTCTCCCTTCTTTAAAAATAAACTATTGAGTCCCTCTATATTCATAAAATGTACAAGTTTAGTCCATTTATCTTTAAGTCAAAATTTTTAGGTTTATTTCAAGGTGTAAAGTTCTCTGATTTATAATCTCACCGTTCAGATTATATATATATATATTGCAAACTAGTAATAAAAATTCAGCAAACACCTCTTTTGATGCATGTACTATGAGAAACACAATGCCAAGCTCATCTCCATCAATTCCTTCTTCTCTTTTAAGTTTTAACCCATTCTGAGCATATCATATACTTATGACATACTCAATTGGCTCAAGAAATTACTTTTCCTTCTTGTTTTATAAACCCAAATATATATATATATATATATATATAATTAATTACACAAGTAAAAGGGCATTTTTTGCATCTTCAAGAAGAAATTGTAATAAAGGAAGGGAAAATAACAAAAATGGGAAGAAGGTTGTAAGTAAAAGAATGACAAACTGTTTTATTCCTTCTATTATTAGATGTACACCGAAATCATGGTCATCTACATACACGTGTGGACACAAAAACAATGAATCACCAAATAAATCATAACTCATCATCAAGAAGAGTCACCTCCAAATATAGAATGAACAAACACATAAAAACGAAAATAAATTAACCCAAAAAACTACTCAATAAAGAACAGAGAACAAATCGAATAGATCCCGTCCGTCCACAAAAAAAAAATAAGATCAACAGGCCAAGTGTCTCCACGTGGACGGATCCTAAGAATGAATCCATTTTCTCTTTATAAGTTTAAGCCAACACCATGGCAACGAAAGTACCAGCGAGAGCGGTTCCAGCAATGACGGCCTTGCTGACGGAGAATGCCGCAGATGGTGGTGGCGCAGATGCATCTGATGGTGTCTGACCGGATGGTCCAGGTGATAGGGAAGGACTGCCTGGGGCTGGTGGGGAAAGAGAGTTGGGGCCAGGTGCCTCAGATGGGGGAGTAGAGGTAGATGGTGCTGGGGTTGGGGCTGATGGAGTAGTAGGAGCAGGAGCAGGAGCAGGTGTTGTTGGTGTTGATGGTGCCGGAGATGGGGTTGCTGCCGGTGGTGGTGTTGCTGGGGTTGGTGCCGCAGCTGTGGGTGGTGTTGCTGGGGTTGGTGCCGGAGTGGGTGAAGCTCCTGGGGCTTGCGCTAAGCATGAGGTAGCCAAAAGCCCCAAAATCACAAACACTTGGACTGCAGCGGAACCCATCTTTTCTCCTCTCAAGACAAGAAAAAAAAGCTCAGAGAATTGCAGATACTGTTTGAGAGAGAGGAGAATACTGATGAGGAGAAGTGTGAGTGGGAGAGGAAAAGGAGCGAGAGGAGAATATAAAAAGAGGTGAAACTCAGCAACAGCGATTAATCAATAACGCTTAAGATTCCTCCAATCCCTTAAATTAATAATATGATTTGATTATATGTATTAATGTATAGCACTACCATACCATACACATATTTATATACAGTACACCTTCCCCGTAGATGTTTCCAACCCGACCCACATTCCTAACGTGGGTCAACCATTGGGGATGGCGGTGTGATGTGAATCACGAACGCGTCAAATTTTCTTCAACGACAGGATATGGTGCCAATACCATGTACCTAATTTAACCAGTTATTAATCACCACGTGTCATGGGTTTGGCTGAATTGGGAATTTTGCTTCTTCATGGAAACGTTGTAAAATGAACTTAGTTTGTCCTTTGTGACTACTAGAATTACTTTAACACCCCTTACGTTAGACTTGTGTCGGTTCGGTTCACAGGGTGAGTAAGCGGTCCCTGTCCGCTCCACCAATGTGTACGGTGATTTTCGGGAATATAATATTTTTGCAGCTTAATCACTTTCCTAGTTGCCTTCCCAGTCTGTCTTTCGCGTTAAAATTTCCAACAACTCTTGGCGTCGTCCTCCAAATTTATAATTTATTAAAATATCCTCCCAGTTTCAATCGGTGCAAACAGAATAGTCAGATTGGAACTATAGATCTACATCTGACAGGTGGCTGACAGCCATTTGAGACCGTCGATGTTCGGATCTGGTGATCATAGATCAAGTCAACACGCGGGTCCTTCACACGTGTCAGTTGATAAGAACCTCTTTTGTTATTTACGAACATGGCTAACCCTTTTCCTCGAATATTTTATTGGTTTCGGGTCAACAAACTGGGATATATAGCCGTTTATTAGTATTTCTGATGAGAACAAATTTCATATAATTGGAGAGAGAATTAAACAAATGAGAATAATATAAAGTAACCGTTGCAAATGGAAAACAAGTAACATGTTCATCTTCCAACTCCCCAAATTAAAAACAAAAATATATTCTAGACCCAAATGGTGCATGTTTAGTTGTCGTGCTGCACTGCTGTGAACAACTAACTGAACGTGATGATTGAGGAAGGGCGTGGTGAACCATAGAGCAATTGAAGAAAAAGGAAACCTGCTTTGCTGAGAAGACACGTGTTCTTAAAGGGTTGAGGTGAACACGTGGCATAAGAGGTTGGAAGGCCATTGTATGTCATTTATTTTCTCTTTGGCATCTAATGGGAACACAAGTGGGTCGCCATTTCTCTTGGCTTCGAGTCTTGACGATGCTATTTTGTTTACTTGATTGATGAATTAGGAGCTGGCAAGAGCTGGCAATAATACAAAGATGACTTGTTATAGCAATTGCAAGTAAACATTTTGTCCTGTAATCATTGATTGACATTGATCAACGAATGAAACATTTAGAAAATTATAATTTCGCTATTAAATTAAACAAATTCGTTATTACAAAACTTAAAAAGAATTATAGTTTTTGTCAATACTAATTAATTGTTCATCATAAAAAGCGATTGGTTCATTATTATAAAAGGATAGTTATATTATTGTTGTAAAGAATTGAAAGAGAAATTTGTGATAGAAAAAGGAGAATGTAGAAACAACAAGGTTTTGAAGTTTTCCAAACTTAGGTGACCTACGCCGTGAGGAATAAAAGTAGCAAGAAGGACGCGAAATTGAAATAGCAATTTCCCCCATTTGGTGTCGCCAAACCAACTCATTCATGTGAAGTGTTAGTGGATGACGAAAGACCGACCAATATCCAAGTAAACCCAACCAATTTCCAGCCACCGTTAGTCGGTTGGACGGAATCTTCTTAGTTACTTACTTACACCATGTGGACAACTTGAGTCTAGACTCTAGAGAAGAGATGACCACTGCCCGACGTCATCTTTAGAAATGCTTCTTACGAGGACAAACACTTTTTTTTTTAGATTTACTAATATCCGATTGTGTCACACTTGAGTAGATTAGATTAAAGCAAAACTCAAATTACTAGTTTATTTCTTTTGTTACTTACTTTTTCCGCGTGAGCTTATTTGGCCGTTTCCACTTTCCTCAATGGAGTCAACGTCTTCTCCTTTGCTATTAACAGTCATAAATAAAGTGGTGATGGCATACGACTAGGAGAAGTGGAAGTTGGTGTAGGTGTTTGTGATTGGTGGAGCCTAATTCAAATGCAGCATTGTTTGTGTTTGTTTAATTCAACACGGTGATGGACATGATGAATGGTTCCTTTAAGAAGATTGGCAATGACTAATGAGACATAGTCATTCATGGTACGTGCAGACCATTATCAACTGCAGGTGATCCTTCTTTGAATTAGTCTCAAATCCAACTCTAATTTTTCCAATTACCAGTCAAAAAGCTATAATTGCAGACCCTAACATTGTATGTGTACCCAATTTCAACGCTTCCGCAAAATTCGAAGCACTTTCGGATGACTACATCACATGAAATGACATTGGCTAAGCTTGGCATTGCCTTCACTTAACAAAATTACAAGTTTCCGTGACGAATTTCGACTTTGTCATCCCATACAGAATATGAAGGATAATTATTATTTTATACGGATACAAATTGGGACAAAAAGAAAAAAAGAAAAAGAGAGAGCCTTTGTCAAGTAATACAATTCAACGCCTTTCAGACTAAGTCAGGCACCCGTGAAGACATGAATGAACGTCAAAACACTTTTATTACTGTAAATTGGATTGGATGATCAATAATGTCACAAAACATCAAAAGTTTCCATACTCAAACCACACCCCACCACCCCAAAAAAGGAAAATAATAAATAAACAAAAATAAATGCAGAAGCTCTTGGAAAGCAACACCGGAACATGATGGGACCATGTTCCCTTATCTCAACCCAACATTTTATTTCACGTCTCATCCTTGGTCACTATCCTGCCACATTATCAACGCAGTTTCATAAGTGAAACTCACTTCGATTCTCCTGAACCAGAATATACTTTGGAAACGAGATGGCAATCATATGAGTTGTTCTATTTCACCTATAAAATCAAATTGCTATGTGGCAAGATAGTGAATGAAATGTTAAATATAATGTGCAATTGAGACAAAGGGAACAGGACCAAGTCATGCCTCATGTAACATGAGGGATCCAAAATCCGATTGAGACACTTTTACATATACATGTCTCCAATTTTGCTCCAAAACTGTATCTATCCTTAACCACATTTCATGAAATGCTAATTCATTTCACATAACATATCTATAGGTCACATATGCAAAAATAGTAGCAGCTCCAGCACTATCCTTGGTGTAAAACTTGTCAACAACTGTGAGATATTATGTTACAATATTGTCAGACGACATGACCCAAACTATCAGAGATTACATTTGTCAGCACACCAGAGACAGCGGACTACATTGTAGCAATGTATTCTATCAATTTGAACTTAAGACCTCTAAAAGCATATTCTAAGGCAGTGATTCCATGTAGAAAGGAGGACATAAATAAAATTTTCTCACGAGTATAGTGAAAAATGGGATTTATATCCTTCCATCAAAGAGGATTTACTAGGTGATGGTGAAGCAAAGCAGCAGCATACCACTTGTATGTGCATTTGAGCGTTGTTGAATTGAAGTCTCTTGTATTCCCAGTAGGCAGCTCCTCTAAAAGCAAATCATCAGCTACTTATCTTGGACCATACGTACAATAAAGTGAAGCAAAGCAGTCCAAAAATAAGCACATGAAGGATATGGTTTGAGCTCTGCTGGGTAATGGTTTTGTTCAACCTCCTCATGCCACTTCTCACCCCTACTGCTGCTTCACTCATAACCGTTTGCTGGAGAACCAATAAAAGCAGTTTGTCATAATATATTTTCTCCTCACAGAATCGAGAAATACTCTAGGCATCACACCACAATGTTAGATAAATAACAGCTTAAACAAGGGGAGGAGAAGATCAGGGATTTCAAACAAAAGGAAAGGATCTTGAGAAATGTAAAAGGGTACCATACTAATATATAACAATAAGCAAGATCGAGGGAGGAAAGAAAAATACCAAATCAGCAATAAGGTCATTCTGAACTTTTGTTTCTTCTTCAATTTTTTGGGCCACCTGCAGGGAATTATTTAAATATGAATTCATTAGACTCAAGAAGAAGGTCCTGACGAGGTTATGATTTGATACACTGTTGATTTTTTACCCCTACACTCTCCATTCTTACCATTTTCACTCCTATCAAGCACACCCTTGGTATTGGGATAGAATACTGATGAACAAGGTTTTGGCAGTTTTCTTATCCTTACTCCCCCTATAGGGTGAGGCTGAGGCTAGAACTATTAACGCCAATTGCCAAATGCTGATAAAACTTAGCAATAGCAGTATTAGAGCAGCAGGGCAATAGGGACCTCGATGGTATTGAGGGAAATTATTTACATGGAAAGCAGTTTACAAAATTTGTATGGAGGTGACCCTTAAATAACAAGCAAATCAGCCATGCAAAGTACCTCTTTTTCACATGTCAATCCCATTTCAACACTTGTTTGCATTATAATTTGCACCTTCACAAGCCCACATATGCATACACAGCGAACCCATCCAAATCAATCGAAAAACAACACCCATCATGCCCAATTTTTTATTCCGAGTAGAAAATTCATTTAAATAAATTCCATTACCTAAAATTTCGTCCACACCCGAAAAAAAAAAATGCTCAAAGAATATATCCCATACCACAGGAAATTAAGAATCAACCAAATTAGCAAAAGAAATTAAAGACGCACCAATTTTAGGCGTCTAACTTGGGAATGAAGAGATGAGATTCCTTCATCAAGATCCGCGTGCGCTGGATCAATCCTTAGGTGAATCTCATCGGAATTACCCAGTGGCCTCGCGCTGAGGCCTTCGCTGCATAAAATAAAGAGATAAGTTGGATGATGATGAATGATGCCATTGAAATTGAATGGAATGGAGTAAAGACCAGCATGAAGAGGATTTAAATTACCTTGATCTATAAGGATTAGCCATTCAGAATGTCACTTGAGTGAAAAACCTTTAAATTTTGGTAAGTAAAATAAGAGAAAAGACAAGACCAAGACGTTGGTTTTCCCAATAGAAAAAGGAAAATCTTCACACTTCACTGGTGGTTTCTGGGATGTACGCGCGCCCCATAATATATTATTGGGAAAAGCTTCTAAATTTTTTAAAAATGTTCTAGATGGAGAGTGTTTNTGTTCAAGATGGAGAGTGTTTGGACTTATTTGAAAGTGTTTTTATTTTTTTTATTTTTAAAAACTGTTTTAGAAAACTAGGTTTAAAAATTATTCTGCAAAACAAAAATATAAAAAAATCTGTTTGATAAATTGTTTTGAAAACAGTTTTTAAATAGCAAATAACAAAAAATTTGCTTGGTAAAATTGTTTTGAGAACAAGTTTTGAAAACAAAAAAACAGAAAACTCGTTTGATATGATAACTTTTTTAATTTTTTTTTTTATGATGACTAATTTTGTAAATAAATTATGGTAATGTTTTAATGAGAATATGAGAAGAATAAATAAGTAAAAATGGAAAAATCATTATAAAATTTAATATAATATTGATATGACATTAAAATTTTTAAATATATTGTTCTAAAATGAATAACAACATTTATAGTTGTTCATAACACATTGTCATTTGGTTCTGAAAAACACTCTTCCCTTATTTCCTCCCCTTCAATGGGCTCTGAAACACATTGCCATTGTATGTATAACACAACTTCAGTCATATTTTCTGTTTTTATAGCTGATTAATCTATTCAACTGAGCAAACATGCTGCATTTTTTACACCAAGGCCAACACAAGCTTGGTACCTCATCTAGTATTTCTCATCGATTTCTTACAAGAAAAGTCATAATAATCCCTACTTACTCTTCCGGTTGGTAACTACCATTACACACTCTAGAAGAATTATTCTTAGACTCAATGGATTCCTATTTGTCAGTTAATTTGAGACTAAACTACTAAGCTTATATTAGCTGTTTTGGTGTCTTTCACCAAATGAAGAATTAGAAAACAGAGCATTCGCAACATGATGGGGCAAATAAAACAGCGCCTTTAATTACTCAAACATTTTTACAAGTTTCTTAACTATCATGTATATGAAAACAAAAACAAAACCAAAACCCCTTCCACAAGTTACAAGGTGAAGGGTTTGGGTGGAGGGTGAACCATCGGTGTCCTTGACATGCTCACATTCCCCACAAGCAAATTTGACGCTACAGTATCCTCCACAACAACAGGAGTTACTGGCATGACTATCTCTGGTATTACTTTATCCCCATCAACCTTAGCCAGCACCTCAAAATGCATCCTCTTTGTCTCAGGCTTAGTCCTAAACGCAGGGAAGCCCTCCAAACTAAAGTCATCTCCTTCCTTTATCTTTTTCTCAGCCTCAAAGCCAATATTTACAAATGTAAGGGTAGACGCATCTGCCTTCAACAACTTGAAGGAACCCTTCTTGTTAGCCTTGGGACCTAGCACAGAAGACAGCAATGCCTCAAAACCCAACAAATTGGCATTTGATCCATTGAGGGAAGCAAGAGGCCACATTGTAGTAAACTGAGTTGGAGTCAAAAGAGTTGGGGCTTCGCCCTGGAGATAGATAGTAGATAGGGACTCAATTGCTTTGGTGTTTGATGGTGATGATAACTCCACAAGACTAGGCGCAAGGCGCCTGAGCTTGAGCCTATTATTGGAAGAGGTTGATGATGAGGAAGCAGCTGTAAGTGATGTAGGACCAACAATGCGGAGTGAGAGGATAGGACCATCCTATGCAAGAGAAACATGGAGAAGCTGTTCAGCCAAGGTTAAAAGACCAGCAGCGAATCCATTGTGTGATTGGTTTAAAGGCAGGGGGAGATCAAGAGGGTGGCGAAGGCTGACTGATCTTGCACCTTTGATAGTACTACAACACCATCTGCTAAAATCACTTTCTTTAACACACTAGCATCCACATCTTTGTTAGAAGGACATATCAACTGATCCAGCTGTATCTGGAATCTGGATGTGCAACCATGTTATGTGCTTGTAGTAGTATGCCTAATTCAATCAGAATGAATTGCTCATGATAGTTTCTTATAGAGACAGGCAACCAAGTGTCAGTTTCAAGCTCATTGCAACGCTTTAGCCCAATGAAATAAATAAAATAAAGATCATTGCAATGTGAAGAAATTTGATTCTCCAGGCTGATCTAAATAAAACTTATATGCTCAAATGCACAATAGAATGGGTTATTTCCATATTAACAGCCAACAAATTGAGTGCAAGAATGCATTTTTGCTGAGATCTAAACAAGTAATCTATATCATCTTGATCTTCCCGACCATATATTCTATTAAATCATCAGATTTTTATTTTGTTTCAAAAAAACATTTTCAAAGTAATTGTAACATCTAACAATTTGTTTATGCTTTCCCATTTATATGGTCAAAGAGCCATTCAATCAGAAGTAAAGTAATTCTAGGTAAATTTTATACAAATAGTCATATAGTATAAAGGTCTTGAGGCATGAAACATGTAAGCTTCAAAATCAATTCAAGCTTTCCCAATTATAAGGTGAAAGAGGCATTCTATCAGAAGTAAAATGATTCTATGTAAATTTGATACACAGTCACACATTATAAAATAATTGAGGTATGAAACACTCAAGCTTCAAAATTCTTTTTGCAGACTTTTTATTCTATTTCATTAGTCTTTGAAAAAAGAAGAGGCAATATTGTTTTCAGCTGAACATATCCCCCTTATTCAGACTGAAGTAAAAGGGCAGTACAAAAAGTTATGAGTAAATATTTTCAGTTGAAACAAGCAGACATACGAACTAATTGATTATCCAATATTTTTCAATTTAATAAATGCTCAAAATTTTGAAGCAGTTATGAAGAATTTTACCCAAATTTTTTATTAAACTCTCCAAAAAATACAGAGTAAACAACTTCACCGGTTCTTCAAACATTTATGGAGACCCCGAACCAACTAATCTCTCCATGGCAAAAATTCTAAACCCGCTAGTAGATTTTGTCCACAATTACTCATGACCAAAGAAACATAAAGCTAATATCAATAGAACCCCAAAATGTTCCCCTTATCAGATAAAAAACCTAAGCAAAAATTAGCAGAAGACTCCACGGAACGCAGAAAGAAATATATAGAAAAAATAGCAAAAGAAAGCAAAAATGAAAAAAAANAAAAAAAAAAAAAAAAAAAAAAAAAAGATTAAACGCACCTCAATTTGACCTTCCGAGACGTTCAGTTCAAGGGCTGAATGAAGATAAACAAGGAAAAATTGCTTCAGAGAATGAGCATAGAAGCTCAGACTTATAAAACATAGAAAAGGACACATAATCGTAGAGGCCCAAGAGTGGCTTCTGCGATGCTTCGCAGGTATAAAGAGATTTGGCGAAAATTTGTGCTCGGTGAGTGGCTAGGTTGAGAGTTTTGAGCAGAGAAGAACACGATGTGAAGAGCGTTTCCCTTCCTCCAATCTTTCTGCTAGGCTTATTTGGAGAATTGCTTATAATTACAATTCTGCCATTAATGAGAATAGCCTGTTCTCCGGTCTTTACTTGTTTTCAGAACAAAAACATCTACTTCTTGTTTTGGTTTTCTTGTTTTTAAAACAACATTTTGAGAATAGTTTTTAAAACAATAAAACAAAAACAGGTCTAACCAAACAAGTTTTTTTATTTTATTTTTTTAAAAAAACAAAAAACAGTTTTTAAAAACAGATTTCAAACAGGCCTTTATTTGTGGTTGCACTCTTGCACACATAATATTTCCCTATATTATTTCTCCAAAAATTATAACAATTTACATCTAATGTAAGATTATAATTTTTCTCTTATTTTAGGTGTCTCATTTTTAATTAAATAATTTTAAAAATATTTCTTACCTCAAGCCATATTTTAAAAATAAAATACTTGATTTGATGAACTAAATTATAAAATACAAACTTCTAAAAATAAATTATATTTTCTGATTTATACTAGTATATACTATATACTAGAATTTTTTTTTTATCAATGATAAATGAGAGACAGTACTTAGTACTCTTTGGGAAGACATATAGGAACCCATCAATATCTGCCTATTAAATTTGCCTTACAATCAGTACATTGATTAGCTGGGAAGTTTTAAATTAATCCCCCCCACACACAAAAAAAAAAACAAAAAAACAAACAGTGCATTGATTAGCTAATTTGTATAATTTCAGGGACCAGTGCATGCAACGAGCTATTCTCAACCAAATATTGCAATGCAGGGCTAGCAAAGATCAACTACCTACATGATATGGTGTAGCATAGATTAGACATGGACCACCCCCAATTGAATACAAAACTTGTCAATTATCAACTGGGTGTTCTGATCTCGCACTACTTGCTTATCCGTTGAGATTCCTCACATCTGAATCAAATCTTGAACGTGTCATGGAAAAGCTCGACCTGGTCTTCCTCGATGGACCCTTTCCAGAACAAGGAAAATCTGACACTGAAGGCCTTTATGATTATGATCCTCCCTACTATGAATGGTTCCAAACCAATGAGGTTCCCTGCAACATCTCTGTTTAATGATTTAATGTACTAATCCATGTTCATTCAACTACAGGATTTCACAGAGTACTTTAATCTGGAAGAATGCATAGCATACATTGAAGAGTACATGGTGAAAAATGGTCCTTTTGATGGTTTACTGGGATTTTCACAGGTGGGCTTGATTACTACTTGAAAATCAACTCAACTTCTTCTTCTTTTAACCTCTTCTTTTGTCAGGGAGCGGTTTTAGCAGCTGCATTGCCAGGAATGCAAGAGCAGGTTTCGCTTTCTTTTGTTTTTTTTTGGCTAATGCTTGCACTTTACTCAGTAAGTTGACCTTTTTCTTTAATTATATTTGGTATATATGTAATTTGAGAAGATAAAGGAGGAGTGCTTGAGCATATGAGAAATGAGTGAATACCAAACAAGGTTCAAAATATTTTTCTCTTTATTACTCTCTTAAATAGTTTTCCTCAATTTATTACAATTGAATTGTGAAAATATAGAACAAATTAGTAGATTATAGTTGTTGCCAGACCGATCAACTTGCCAAAGACCAATGGTTTGAGTTGCTTCGGCTCCTAAAATCTCTCTAAAACTACCAAAAATGAATGCGTGCATACCCCTACTTATCAAATATATCTTAAGTGGGTGTTTGACAAATGATTTTTCTTTTTGTTCCAAAGAATCATAATTCATGAGAATATTAGTTTTGTAAGAATGTTTTTTAACAAATTTTTCTACTAAATATGAGAATTTAGAATTTTTAAACTAAGATTCTCATAAAACTAAAAAGAATTTATCTGTTAAATGCCCCCTAAATATATATATAAAAAAAAAATTAAATATGATACACCAAGATTTAATGGCACAAATTCATGAATATCTTTTCAAATTGATAACCTTATTGTATGTTCGTATGTCAGTATTTCATTGCAAAAAAGAATTTATGTTTATACTTTATATTCACTATCCTATATTGCTATCAGGGAAAGATAGATAAATGTGTATTACAAAAATGCCCTCTAATTTGTTCGAAATGACAAGAGGACCATAGCCTCACAAGTGTCACAAGCATGGGTGCAGCAGCCTAAGAGGAAAGGCAAGGCCCCTTCTTCGCGCTAAAAAAAGTCAATAACACATTTTTTGGTCCAATTATTAATTAATTATCCTTCCTCGTTTAATCTTTACCAATACAAAGTGCACCTCCAAAGCGTTCCAAACTTACAATGAAGCGTTCAAAGCGAAATTAAGTCCGATTACGACACGCTGCGACGAGCTGTTACGCACCGACCCCCTGCTTGCTTGTCATCCTAAACTTGGACTCGAGAACATGGAACAGCCGAAGCCGGAATCCGAGCCCAACGGGGAAACCAAGGTCCATGAGCCGGAACAGAAACCTGATCCAAAGGAGTCAGATCACTTACCAAACGGAGATGCGAACGCGGGGAGTGTAGTGAAGGGATCGGGATCGGAACCGGAACCGGAACCGGAATCGCTACCTCAGCCGGACCAATCAATTGAGCGAACGGCATCGTCTGGTAGTATTAAGAAGTCTGTGCATTGGAGCCCCGAATTGGTTTCAGAATCTACCTTCGTATCTTCTCCTCAAGGAGATCAACACAAAGATTCATTTTCCCCAGCGTCCTCGCCCTCCTTCTTCGTTAAGGGTCAGTATACCATCTCATATAAATGTCTATGTGCAATCTTTATTTTGATATGTTTTGTGTAGATAATGGGTAACCTTGTGCTTCTGATCAGATACGGCAGTGAATGTTCGGAATGTACTGGGACGATGGAGAAAAAAAGTGGGAGAAGCAACTAAGAAGGCTGAGAATCTGGCTGGAAACACTTGGCAGCACTGTAAGGTTTTTTGGCTTTTGTCTTCTTCCTCTATTTTACTTCTTGTTGTTTTGCTTCTTGCTTCTAGGATTTACGCTGATAGATAAGGAAAGAATGAACATGGAATGAATATTGGCACTTGAAAGAATGTACATGGACTGATAATGGCACTTGATTCACCGTTTACAAGTTCTGACTTTTTTATTCTGACTACTGAGAAGCACGCCTATGGGACTATGAGAACTGTATGAAATTTTAGCATTGGAAGTTGAAATGATTAATCATGGCCATGTTGCTTGTTGCTTTCTGTTATATTATAAACAAATTTTTATTCAATTGGCATTCTGAGTTCTGCAAAGGAACTAAGATTATAGTTCTAAAACTCAAGTATCACTATGATTATGAATGTGTTAGAAACGTTAAGTGGGGATGTTAACATAGGCTCATAACATGGGATAAGCAACTTCTTTCACAAATACTGGCATCGGGGTCCCTTTGGAGAAGTGTCACATATTTATGTGAAGAAAAATATATTGGCTAAGTAATAATGTGATTCATTGCTTATATTCCTTGGCATCTATGATCATTGCGTTAACAAATTTTTTTTTTTTTTCACTATGATGTCTTAGAGTCTTCAAGATCATTTTAATAATTTTCTTTCCATAGATACTATACTTTTCTTCTAACATTGACGTTAGATCCTCTTTTCTGCTGTCATAATTTATCTAACTTTTCACGAACACATCTCAACTAGGGGCTTTATTTGTCACTCTCACTGCCCTCTTTTTCTTTTCATTATTAATTTACTTAGTACAGTATTTTTCTGTTTTTCCCTATCATTCTTGGTGATCTGGAATCAACTACAAAATATTACTGAAAAGGCCTTCTTTTAATTACATTGTATCAGTGAAAACAAGCCCTAGTTTTACTGAAGCTGCTCTGGGAAGAATTGCTCAGGGAACAAAGGTTCTAGCAGAAGGTGGTTATGAGAAGATTTTCCTACATACATTTGAGACAGTTCCAGATGAGCAGCTTCTGAATTCCTATGCATGTTATCTATCAACATCAGCTGGTCCAGTAATGGGAGTTTTGTATTTATCCACAGCAAAGTTTGCATATTGTAGTGACAACCCTCTTTCCTATAAATCTGACAACCAAACAGAATGGAGCTATTACAAGGTACACACGCAATATCCTCTTCCCATGAAAATTTGAATTTTGGTTGATCTATCTAACTTGATTATTTATATTTAGCATTCTTCTTTCAATATTTGTTATTCTATCTACAATAGCCAGGATGGGTTAAAATCCAAAATTGAGGTTGGTATTAGAAATTTATGCATCTCTTGAGGCCATTTAGTTATCTATTCAGGGGAAATAAATTTTCTGTTGAATGTCGAGTTAATTAGAATTCTCCTTTTGTATCTGGCTAATATTTAAGTTTACTATACCGTAATTAGGCATTCTCACTTTAAATTTTGGTTTATTTGCCCAGTCATCATACTAGGTGAGATATATAGGATCTTCATAGTTCATTTTAATGCGACAATTGGGGGGCTTTTTCTTTTTGGTATACTACTTTCTGGTTCCTGTTTTATTAAACATGATTTGAAGTTTTCTATCTCATGTCTTTCAAGGCTTTTTCCTGTTTTAAAGCTGTTTTGGGGCTTAATTACTGTTATTGTACTCCTTGTTTTTGCTTTAGGTTTTGATTTGGTCTTTGTATGTTTTTTTCAGAATGTGCAATTTAGTTCCTTTATTGGGTTCCATTTTTACAGCCATTAGAAATTAGCTGATGTGTCACTTTTGTTTATAGTTTTTCCACAAATGAAAAATATGACTTCTTGTTACTACCAAAAAAGAAAAAAATATGACTCGTTTTACATATCTACTACCTTATCATTAGGGAGCTATATCAACGCTTAAATTCCCTCCCCCAGAAATTAATAAGTATGGGCCACAAATGAAAAATATTACTCGATGTACATGTCTACTACCTTATCATTTGCTGCTTGACTGTTTGAGCCATGACTGAGTTTTCAATGCGTGAACTGAGTCATCAGTTACTTGCAAATCAGTGGCTTTTGAATTTTGTAGGAGCTATGTATGTGGAAGATTAGCTGGACTGACTGGTTTCTGTGTGTTAATTTGAGAATGAGAGTTTCCAAATGCTCAAGTATTTAACTATTGCTTAAGGGGGAAAATTCATTGAGCAGAGTTTTCATGAATGTTGTTTTAGAAAGAATGAATTTCCATATTTTGTGTAGTCGTAAGATTGAATAGATAGCAGATCTGCAAAGAGATCAAAGTGTACACTTGTCTGATGTATTTGTAATTGATATGTGACTTGTAATTTGGGGTAAGTGATCCAGTGCATTTTGTAATGGAATTGCCCCATGTCATCCCATTACACAGAGTTATTCAGTTTGAGAGTACATATGCACCGAAAGGGAAAGTTTTATTTTGCCTAAACTTGAGAAAACCAATTTCTCATACATCTGGTTGCCACGGTGATGCAAAGCAAATGATTTGTGGTAGCACCATTACACAGCTTCCATATTGATTCAGGAAAACTTCCTAAATCTCTAATTGTTATTTATTTATTTTTTGGCCAGGGTAATTGTTATTTATTTAATCAACTTATTATGGTAAAAAATAGGATGTTGGGTGGATCTAGGATTGGGATGATGTACAGACTTGAAGTCAGTGATTTTCCTGATTAAACTTGAGCCTTCTGTTGGTTCTTTTATTTACTCGAACTACCATCATTATCATGCTGTTCTTGAATCACCACCTGCCAATCTCATTACTTGTTAAATGCCCACATGAATCACTTTGTCTTCCCATCATTAACCTATTTTCCCCATATCTATACTTCTAACGAGCCTTTTTTTCCTCCTTGCTATTAATATGCTTAAAAAGCTGCACCACTTGTGATATTCTTCTCGGAATGCACTCTTATGTAAATGATAATGCTATACTTAGATCCTTTCGTTTTCTTGTTTAATATGACTGATCCTGNGCCAATCTCATTACTTGTTAAATGCCCACATGAATCACTTTGTCTTCCCATCATTAACCTATTTTCCCCATATCTATACTTCTAACGAGCCTTTTTTTCCTCCTTGCTATTAATATGCTTAAAAAGCTGCACCACTTGTGATATTCTTCTCGGAATGCACTCTAAGAATGATGTTATATGTAAATGATAATGCTATACTTAGATCCTTTCGTTTTCTTGTTTAATATCACTGATCCTGAGTGATTTGTTTCATCTGCATTATATATATATTTTCTTTCTTTCAGTTGTTATTAACTTATTGTAATGTATCTAGGTAGTTATCCCATTACATCAGCTAAAGGCAGTTAATCCTTCCTCAAGCAGAGTCAACCCTTCTGAAAAATACATCCAGGTGATCTCTGTGGACAATCATGAATTTTGGTTTATGGGCTTCTTGAACTACGAGGGTGCTGTGAGCTGCCTGAAAGAAGCTTTCGAAGCCAACAGATTAGAATCTGAAGAATAGCCGTCTATACTGTTTGGACTTTCACCCCCATTATATGTTATGCATCTTCTAACAGTTGTTTATAGATTTGATACTTCTTGTCTAGGAGCTGATGGTAAAAGTATCCTGCTCCTTGCAAATTTTTGTCCATTCTGTGGATATGAATTAACTGTAGCTTCATATCTGATCATTTAAGGGGATCGCTTAGAAAAGTTTAGAAAAATATATTGACTTCTTCATTTATTTTTTCTTTCAGTGTTTAATTCTTTAACTATACTTTTGGATGCATGCAGATCTAAGTTTGAAACTATGAATACGAATAGTTTAACATAAGTATATTCCGCCATGCTGACGTACGGTTAAAAATGATTAATCAGTAGTCCAGTGTGCGAATTTAAATCGTAGCGGATTATAATCAAATTTTCATTTGCAATTATTTCGAAGATCAGAAAGGAATTTCTAATCCTAGGCAACAAATTGTCTTAAAGTTCATCTGAATTGTGCATTAAACTTAAAGCTTATATGAATTGTTAATCGTGTATTATCATATCAGCATTTCTCTTCAACATGAATGAGTCATATAACAGGATCTAAACACCTTATAATGATAAAGATAAATTTAAGTTAGATCATCCTTTATAAAACAACAAGTTCTTTTTATCTTTTCTCAATCAGTGATTACCAGATTCTCTTCACTAGGGCCTCTTAAGATTTGAACCAAAGCCGTCCCTTAATGGTGGCAGCTATCTGTTTCTTATCGATGAGGTGACTAACGTAGAACCG
This sequence comes from Cercis canadensis, assembly GCA_003255065.1. Lineage (NCBI taxonomy): Eukaryota > Viridiplantae > Streptophyta > Magnoliopsida > Fabales > Fabaceae > Cercis > Cercis canadensis. The sequence continues at coordinate 103,324 of QAOA01008180.1, read as the reverse complement.
AGAGGCACGTCTCAACCTACTATACACATTACTTGAAAAAATTTCAGGGACTGACACATCAGCATATGCATTAATTGATAGGAAAATTTCTTCCATAGACTGAGTCAAACGACAATGGAAGTGCTCTTTGAACTTACTTACAGATGTGGCATTGACTGTTAATGATAATTATCATTAGTTTACAATGTCGAAAGGTCTTTATTTATGGGGGAATTGAGATGAAGAGATTCAGTCAAAACGATCTCATAAATTTTCTTAGTGGGTCAGTGATGAATCATTCACATTTCAATGATTCGTTCATTCTTTTCCCTTCTAGACGGTTAAATGAACCTTCTACCTCTAACCTTTTCATCAATGAATAATGGTGCTGCCTTTTGGCAAGAAATTATTTGCCAGTCTTTGAAAGTCTTTCCAATGACTAAAGTAAAACATGTGGAAAAACACTAGGCCGGTGTTTATGGCCTGCCACTATAGACTAATAGCAATTTATGACCTTAGCATGTTGGGGCATATTTAGTTCTTGGCCTATATCAGAGGTGGACCATCATCTATAATAACCTCAAGTTAATGACAGGCCTGGAATCTATAGCTTCTAATGCCATTTCTTAAATCTAAGTAATACTATCTACACATTACTTACAATTACAACTATACATAATAATACAATTGGCTTCTTTCGAAGTCAGCTACTTTATTTAAAACTTTTTTCCTTTTCAACTCAAATAAATTCACTTGTATAATAATACGTAGTTATAGCGACAAGAGTTGTATAACTAGCATTATTATTTTTCAATCTTTTGCAACACTACAGGAGGTGGGGCATCTCATTTTGCTCTTTCGGCATCTAAATTAGTGTTTTACACTAATCTTCGTTAGATTGCTATAATTATTAAGGCTGTAATATATGTCTTAATCAAAGAATCTACTTAACTGTGTATAAAGCAGGTTTAGATGACCCACTTATCTCTTTCATTTGCACGCGGGAATGTCATTTCCTAAGATTACACCAGACAATTCTCTTCTTTAAGTGAAATTAAAGCTGCAACTGAAAAGTGAAACCAAAGCAAAGTAATAATTTTAGGAAAGTATACAATGTGCAGCAGTTTCAGTTCATGCTCAAGGCTCAACTGCACAAAACGATTAAAAAGAAAGATGATCTTCTGCTCAGAGTTAATCTATGAAATCAGCAGATGAAATGTCAATTCATGAGCAGGAAAATTCATTCATTACTTAAGAGTTTATCTACTTTCACTTTTTTTTTTGGTCAAATACTAATTATATACTCCGTGTTTCTTTTTGGATGCGTTTACTAATTGTATACTCTGCAGATGTAGAAGAAGTGTACAATTGGTGGTTTGAAAAACATTGCTTGACATAATACCTAGTCACATTGTAACTATGTTGCTTTAGAATGGGAGTTAAGTTAGTAGGGACACTTATATAATAAGCCTCTAGATTTGTCGCCGCTGGAAAATTTTCTTGCGTATCCAATAATTTGATCCATTTCGTTGGTTTTAATTTCAATTCATACTTTATAGACTGTAAAAGAACAATTAAATATCCGCTTCTCATCTTCTCTGCTCTTTATTTTTGTTTCCTTTCCTTTTCCTTGTAGATGGAGTAAAAAGACTCATGAGCATGTTTACCATCCATGTCTTGTCCACTATCTCATTCTACGTGCAATAGTAACATAGTGTTTTATAGTGTACCATAACAGTGAGCACACAAACTTAAACCAGTTTATTATGGCTTTTTCATACCCAAAAGTATGCAATTCCACTGTTGCATTAAATCATTGCTCTTCATCAAAAGTTCTCTTTGTTAAATGAGTATCTAGTTTACTTCCTTGCCAATCTAACAAGTTTATGTAAAAGGGCATGTCGGTGTGGCCTCTATGTACCTTAATTTGCTTTGTAGGCTATCATAAGTTTTATGTTTTAGCATCGGTTTTGTCTAAATTGCTATCATTTCTGGGCCCTTAAAACATTTTTAATTAGAGCACCTTTTGAAACCTAGGCCTATAACGTACTTCTTATATTTTCCTATATTTCTTTATTCATTTGGTGGAAGGTAGAAGCAGCCTAGAGTGGATGTGCACGCTTTTTTCTTTTCTTTATTTTCATATAGTTCTATGTTGTCGGTTTCAAATTTTGATATCTTTAGGTGCTAACAGCCAACAATCAATTATTTCCCATTTCTTCCCTTTTCTTTTTCCATTCGGGAATGGGATGAGAAGGTGGTTACTTGATCTAATAAAGTCCCAAGCATATTATAATATTACCAGAGCACACATTAATATCATTAAATAATCATAAGTAAAACTATATATGCTTTAGATTCATTTTCCCTATAGTTTTACTCTGATGTTGAATTTCATGCAAGTGTACATCATTAATTATTTGAAACCAGTATTCTATTTCGTTAGTAATATAGATGCATGGGACAACCATATTTCCTCAGCGTACTCTTATTTTCTTCAAATTCAGGTAGTTTTGGTCACTGATGCACTAATTAATTAAGTCGTAAAAAAGGAAGGAGTTAGCAAAGAGATTCTCTATGATAAATGAAAAATAAAATGTGAGCTCTTACAAATTAAACTTATGATTATATCTATCCATCACCAATTAGTTTATATCTAGGAATGGATAGTCCTTTTAGTAATAAACTAGAGTCTCTTTGATCAACCTCATTATCTCTAATAAGTTGTAAGTGAGTTACGGTAATTGATTACTTTGTCGTCAAGAGCTGAGCTAAGATATACAAATTTTAGGAAGAAAACATTCATGAATCTTAAACTAATAGTTTAATTTTCAAGTTGATTCTTTCCTTAATTTGTATTGATAAAAATTGTAGTTTATCCACGTTTTAAGTTTAAAAAAAAAAATAGATGAAAAATGCTTATTAAAAGAATTAAAAATCATTAATATACTTTCACCTAATTAATAACTTAAACTTTCTTCACAGTTCACGCCATTACATCTATAGACAAGTTAAAAGGAACTTTCTTTCATTCGTCAATGAAAAACAATTATGCTCCAACTATTGCTCCATTCACTTAGTTAATTTTTTGTATTTATTTATTCATTTGCTTGTTTCATTGAATGATTCTATAATTCACCGGTTTAGATTGGATTAAGTTAGAAGATGACTCTGCTCGAAGGGTCATAATGGCCTTAAATAACAATCATGAACTGATGTAGTGTTGACAAAGTATTAGCTTCCTGTATTCTCTCCTTCCTCTCTTTCTAGGGAGGGGGTGTCTATAAATTTGGGAGACTCGGATTTATTTTATTGGCTAGTTTTATGTAGGTGTAGTAATTTGTGTTGAAGGGTCTTATAGACTATATCAAGTGTATGGTATTATGCTAGCTATATGGGTCAACCTTATAAACACTGTCTACAAGTCTATTTAATGATTAGCCAGATAGAAGCACAGAAAGAAAGAAAATCTAGTTAATAACATATCCAGCAATGACACGTTATAATATATATAGGTGTACCAAATGATATGGAAGGTATAGGTAAGCAAATATTGAAGATTTGAGGGACATGATGATGCAATTGTCATAAATTACCACATGATCATGATGCAGTAAGGGATGGGTAAAGGGTTTGGATTGCACGCAAGGATTGGTGAATAGTCACTGATGGAATATCTTCCATTTAGGTGCAATGTGGATGCTAGTGGAGCAAGCATTTGTAATTGTCAGCCCAAATATAGCAACATCTTCTTCTCTTCAGCCTTTAGCTACAAGCAATTCTCTCTCAAACAAAAAATTAACAGAGACAGGGCCACACTCCCTCTCCTATAATATCCCCCTCTACGTATCTACACATCCCACTTAAACCCTAACCCCGTTAACGTTAGTGTTCCATTCCCCTTTTTGCTCCCTCCTCCTTCTCTTGCCAATGCCACATGCAAACAACATTATAATATTACATCTTCCATGTTCCCCCTTCTCTTGTTAAAATTTAAAAGCACATTTTATTATTGGCATACATATTATTGTCTTCTTTCTAGTTACAAAAGGGAAAGAAACAAACTCTTTTGTTTAAAATATTTATACTTATAAAGAGAGAAAAATGGTAAGCAGAAGCAATGATGTATTAGTAGAGGTAAGGGATAAAAGGGAACAGCCTTTATCCTTTTGCGTAATGTCAACCAAACCACTAGTGGTGGTGGTGGGGAATGGCTAAAACGTTCAGCTCACACTCTTTTTCAATGTACAGTTAAATATTGTTTGGAAACACACACACATATGTAACCTTTTGTTGATTTATCCATCAAAAGTACTGCTCCTAATAACTGTTCTTTTTTATTCGTGAAAAAAGGGTTAATTTCCCATTTTTTTCCATATATCAACAGATATACAAAACCCAAATTTGTGGGGAGAAAAAAGGAAAGAAGAAGAACGTATGCATGTCGAAGAGTGTGTTGGAGTACCAAGGTAGGTAGTGGTATATAGCTGTAGAATCTGATTCTGAAGTAGCTAGGACTAGAAAACATTGATATCAGATATATATGTATGTATATGATCTAAATAGTGAGAAGTGAGAAGCAGAACAGGAAAGTGGACGAGCAAAAGCAAACAAACAAGGGTCGTTTTGTTGAATTGTTGGTGGGTGAATGGACCTGGTGGTGCTGCGAGAAGCAAGCTGTGGACTACAACTGGGGGCCACTGTTTCAGTATATGTATATATATACATATATGTGTTTGTGTTTGTGTTTGTACGTGAGAGAGACAGAGAGAGAGAGAAAAGAAAAGAAAAGCTGCAAAAGAATATAGAAATGGAAATCACGGTCGTCCCACTCTTTTACTCGTCCTGTCACCATCCACTTCCCTTTTCCCCGCAATTCCCTCTCTCTCTCTCTCTCTCTCTCACAGTTGCAATGCAACCTGAAACCATGAGAAATTGAGAACCTTTTTCCTCTTCCCGTTCCGTTTGGTGTAAGAAAAGAAGAGAGTTTTCATTTTCCGTTCCGTTGAATGTTTTCACATTTATGTCTCACTCTCTCTCTGAGTTTCTGTGTGTATTGTTGGCGTCATGGTGGCATTGGCGTGCAAGTAAAAAGATTCAGATACATAGATCCATCATCTATATATGCCCACGAGTGAGAGTGAGAGTGAAAGTGAGAGTGAGAGTGATGAGTGATGAGTGATGAGTGATGAGTGATGAGAATGAGAGTGGGAGTGAAACAAAGGGGGTTGACACAAATACTAAAAAGCTCTTTGTTTCTCCTTCTGCGGTTTCCCTCCAGCTGACAACAAAAATGCACCATTAAAAGAAAAAATTAGAAGAGAAAATGAAAAGAAAAAAAGATTTTGTTGTAGATGATCATGATGTAGAAATAGGATTTTTTTTAAAAAAAACAGAATAAAAATGATATAATGATAGGCACACACGACAAAGAGATTGAGTACTCACCTGCGTCGTGTGTCAGCACGTCCCGTCAGACGTCCCTCCCATCCGTTTTGGCTGTTTTTGGATTTAGAGGATCACATGAACTCACAATATAGCTTATGATATATGGTATATATATANATATATATATATATATATATATATATATATGGTATATAGGTTCTTTGGTTTTTATAATAATTCATAAACAAACTGCTTTTACACATTGTATACGAACAAGTTAATTTTTTGTTGTGATTAATTCTTGGTTGACACATGCAGAGGAAGAATGCAGAATGATCATCATCATGCTTCAAAACAATTATGTTTCCCTAAAATGAAAACGGAACAAATAAGTTTCGTGTACTAATTGATTGCCATTTTGGGTTCTGTAAACGGATTAGGATGAAGTCACCGCTTGTTTACTAATTATTGTTTGTCACATGCTTTATTTTTTCTAATTTTGGTTAAAGTCTTCGGCTTTGATTCAAACTTTTGCTACTATTTTGTTGGCAAATTATATGAAACGACAATGGACGCAGTTAAATGACATGAGACATGAGATATGAGACATGAGACATGAGACATGAGGCATATATGAGGTGACAACAATTATCTTCACAAAATTAGGAAACCCTTTTGACTCACTTTCTCCCTAATGCGTCCAAAACACGATCTTTAAGTACTTCATTGGTGATCTTGACCCATTAAACTCTGCCTAAAACCTAAATAGTTTACTTTAGTTTTACGCCTAAAACCATCTTAACAACTAATTCAAATACCTCTTAACCTATTAACACCTAATTTTTATACTGAAAAGAAATAGTTTTAGCAGAAGCAGACAAGCTATAATTTTAATAATGGGACTAATATATAATGCATTTTTGTATCAAATTCGCAATGTTGAGGTTGAGAGGACTGATCTGATGGGCAGCCATCAATCCAGATCCAAGGGCAGGGGTTGTAAGTTGCCCTTCATATGTCAACAAAGTAAGGGGTGATGGAGCCCTTTTCTGCATCAATTATTGGGGCAATTTCCAGATTTTGATGTGATTAGACTGCCATCACTTCCATTTCCAAAAGGAAAACCTTCCCTATTTATCGACCATACGAGTTAAGTTATCTCTTTTTATGCTATTTTGTTATTATCCTCGCTCAAATATGATATTTAATGAGAGTTATAATATAATTTTAATATTATTATAAAAATTTTAAAAAATTAAATTATTTAATATGTATTAAAAAATATAATTTTTTTTATAAAATATAATATAAAAAATGTGTCAAAAATAATTTTTTAAATTTATTTTTTTGATATGTTTTTTTATATCGTAATATTTTTATATGTTATAAAAAATTATATATTCTTACACATACTAAATAATTTAATTTTTTAAAATTTCACTTGATCCCATTTAACTAAAAAGAAAAAAGTGTAACATAAAATAATAATATAATGAGTAATAGCATAATGCTAACTATAAAAAATATTACAAAACAAATCAAAGAGAAATCAAACTTGACCGCTTATTTCCGGTTAAATCCATATAATTTCTTGTACCAAATTTTCGAGGTTTACTTAGTGGTCAATTGAAATTCAAAGTATAATGATAAAAAGAATAAAAATGATTATAAATTAATTTATATTTGCTTACTACAAAAAAAAAATGTTGAACATGATGTACATTAAAAAAACAAAATAGGCTGAAGTACAAAAAATTTAAGTTTGTTCCCCCAAAATTATGAAAAAGAAGTAAGCAGATTCATGTAACTTCAATTTTTTAAATATAATGTTTATAGTCTTATTTAAATCTTACCATTTCTAAAATTATAGTAGGCTCAACAAATTAGTTTATATTTTAAATTTTTGATGAATTACACATATTCCCTTGACTATGATAAAAATATAATTTTTTTTCTCTCTTGTTTCAGCAGTTACAAAGGCCACTCTTCAAGTATAATTTAAAGAGAGTTTATGTTATATCAAAACAAAGAAGAAGAGAGGTGTGCATAATCTATTGAGGTGAGAAAAAGGAGATTTGTTATGTTGAAATTAAATGAGGTTATTGTAGTTTACTCTAATTTTTTTCTTCAAACGTTTTTTTCCAGTAAATAGTTTTTAGTTTCATTTTTTTGTCTTAAAAGTTCCCAAAATTCATTTCCATTTATTTATCAGACAAATTAATAAAAATGTAACGTTATAAATATAATTAAGGAATTAATTTTTTACATAATTAAACTTATGCTATTTTCCACTCGCTTCTCTTCTAACCCTATCAATGATAAAAAAAAAAAAAATAAAAAAAAAATTCTAAAAACAAAACCTGCGTCGGATGAAAACTTTGATCTCAATTAAGAGAAAAGAAAAATAAATTATACACACATTCAATATTTGTCATACTCTGGTTACCAACTCAAACTTGAATAAAAGAAGAGGTGAGAATTTGACACTATTTCGTATAATTACACTACACAGTCCCCCTAATCTGCCATGTTATATATTGTCTTAAATCATTATAAAGTAATTAGTTAATTTTTTTAAAAAAATTATGTTTATCATATCATATATTCGGAATAAACGATGCATGTATGGTGATTGAAATTTGACCTAGCTAAAAGACAAACGAAATAATATGTACTGAACAAATTAAGATTTGATGGTTGTTTACTTTTTTAACTTTCTAATTTCAAAGCATGAAGAGACTTTGGATTTTTATTTTTTTTGCCGGGTACAATGAAGGTAAAGGGAAAGGAAACTCAAAATCACAAACAGGGGGTCAAATACGAATCTCTTCTTGTTACTTAGCATCAATAAGTGAGATTGATATGTTGGGTTTGTTTTCTTCCCATTTTCCACCACCCATTATTTATCGCAAGTCTCTTCTTCTTTGTACGAATATATATATATGTACTAAAGCTGTGTTTAATATTGTGATTAAAAGATTTTCCCTTCTCCATGCTACCAGTTACTGAGATTTAACTCCATCAACTGTAGTGTGTTGAGTTTTGAATATAGCAATTTTTTTGCAAATGGCATGTTAAAAAGCTAGTGTGATTGTTGACAGCTGATGCTATATATACGAAGCACATAATAAGGCATTGTACTTGAAGGCTTGGTCTGATGAAGAAGTTCCGAAAGCTACTTAAGCTTATAAAGCTAAAAAATCCAACAAAACAGTAAAGGAGCCAAAAGAACAAAAGAAAGCATTGAATCAACTAGTATGAAGTATGAAGTGTAGTTATCAATTTTCTAACCCAATCCATTCATTAATAGGTATTGTACCCAACATCACAAACATCCTGGTCCTAGGCAAGCTTGGATGTTCTTTTCCAAAGATTGCTTCTTATTTCTCAGATTAACATGTCTTTATTTTATTTTATTTTTATCAAACTCAAATTCTACATAAAATTCATTACATCTCTTCCTCATGTGGGTGTGGCTTTAGTTATAGATAGTTGGTAAAGATGGTGACCTCTTAACGCGGTTCCCCTTAAACTTACGTCCTTCTTAATTTTGGCACCTGAAACTCACGTTGTTTTACTTTGAATTAATTTTGCGAAGTGATTAAGGTGTAAATTAAGGTTGACGCAAAAAGCGCGTCACGCATGTCGGAGGAATAGCGCACGTAGCAGCAGCAGCAGCCTTTAATGCCGACAATTTAAATTTTATTTTTTCCTACGTAGTATGTATAATCCTAGGTGAGTACTGAGTAGTATGCTACCTATCCATTTAAGAGGGTAACGCTTCTTCCATGGGTTGGAATACATTCTATCGTAATTTTGGTGCTTATAAAAATTCTTAAAATTTGAGTTTTTGTTTGTGTTAGAATATACACTTATGTTACCTATTTATTTAAGAGGATAATACTATTATTAGATGGGTTTGAGTAGAATTTACATATAATTTTGATATTGTTGTAAAAGTTTTAAAATTTTGAATTTTTATATGTATAAGAACACACAATTATTTATAAAATATNAAATATAATAATAATATAATATATAAAAAATAATTTTTTAAATTTATTTTTTGATATTATGTCATTAAATTATATTTTATAAATAATTATATATTGTAATACATAATAATAACTTAATTTTTAAAATATTTATAATAACTGCATCATCCAAAGAGAGTGGGATAGTGATAATCCTAATTCTATTTCTGTGTCCGGTGTTCCTGTCCACTGTCCACTCCCTCCTTAGCTTGGCAGAACAGTAGTCCTTCCCTTCCCAGTTCCCACTCCACTCCCACACATTCTCTCTCTTACCTCTCTGAAACTGAAAGCTCGTACGTACATTGCAGGTCCAGACACCACTCTCCTTCTTTACCACATGTTACCTCCGATGTGGGAGGGAACAAATCTTTCTGTCCCATCGTCAACGCGCCACCCCACGCGCCACCTCCCTCATGTGGGTCCCATCTAACGTCAGTTCGTTTCAGGTACGGGAATGCGTGCACTCAGCAACGCCCTGAAATTGACTCGCAGGGTTTCAGTGTTTGTCATTGGCGGTTCCTTAAGCGCGTGGTCATTTTCTCTGTCTCGATGCCTTTTTTATTTTTTAATTTTTATTTCCTTTTTCTCATTCGTCTTCAGCTCAAGCTCCTGCTGCTACTACTGCAGAGTACTACTGTACCCAAGCAGTGAAATTTCACAGTCCAGTAAAACACACAGAAAATTACATATTCAACTCTCATGGGTGAAAATTACCGGTTAACCTGCTACACCCGGTGGAAGCCCCATGGGATTTGTATCAATCAACTATGCAATTGCCAAGGACCAAGGTTTCAGTTTCACTCTATCACATATCAGAAAGGGCAAAAGTATATGAATAAATGTTCGTTTTCTGTACAAAGGGAATTGGAATTTGTTTTCGGAAGCTCTCTGTTTCTCTTCTAGGCTTCCTTTGTGAGCTTAATTAATTTCGCGTCCAAGCAACGATTTTTATTAATATCCGACGGAGGTAGCAATGGAATTTGAGGATCAAGAAGAACAAGAGGAAGAGTTGGGCATGGCGGCAGCGAGTTACGACTCGTTGGGGAACTCGTCCCGAGTGAAAATGCCGAACTCGGTTGTTGCCGGAGGAGGAGGAGAAGTGATGCTGGCGCAGCCAACGAGGATTGGTAACAGCAAGGGCAGGTACAGAGAGTGCTTGAAGAACCACGCGGTGAGTATTGGTGGACACGCGCTTGATGGGTGCGGAGAGTTTCTGGCAGCTGGAGAAGAAGGCACACTCGACGCTCTGAAATGCGCCGCCTGTAACTGCCACCGGAATTTCCATCGTAAAGAGACGGACACAATCGGCGGCGGAGTGGTGGGAGACCCGTATTTGTTGACCCATCACCCGCACCCGGCCCAGTTCGCAGCTTATTATCGAACGCCGACTGGGTACCTGCACGTGGCAGGACAACAGAGGGGGACAGGGACGCTGGCGTTGCCGTCGACGTCGGGAGCAGGTGGTGGTGGGGGTGGGACCCAGAGTACTCGGGATGATCAAGAAGACGTTTCGAACCCAAGTGCAGGAGGGTCCAAGAAGAGGTTCAGGACAAAGTTCACGCAGGAACAGAAGGACAAAATGCTGGCCTTGGCTGAGAGATTGGGTTGGAGGATTCAGAAGCACGACGAGGCTGTGGTTCAGGAGTTCTGTAACGACACGGGTGTGAAGCGTCACGTTCTTAAGGTTTGGATGCATAACAACAAGCACACTCTGGGTAAGAAGCCCTAGGATAATGAATGGAATGGAATTTCACAAATTCCCCTCTCTCTCCCTCTTCCTCTATGTATCATGCTGCTTCTCTCTACCAAATACTGCTTAAGCAATCCACCATCTTCATCTCTTTTTATTATTTCTGAGCTCAAAGTAACATACATAGGATAAGTAGGGGAAGTTGGAAGCTGGGAAATTGCTTTGCTCAATGCTCACTCTAGATCTTTCAACTCTCTACTACCTACCTACTAGCTCAGGATCTTAGGGTTTTCTTTCTTTCTTCTTCATTTCTTACTATTGGGNTCACAAATTCCCCTCTCTCTCCCTCTTCCTCTATGTATCATGCTGCTTCTCTCTACCAAATACTGCTTAAGCAATCCACCATCTTCATCTCTTTTTATTATTTCTGAGCTCAAAGTAACATACATAGGATAAGTAGGGGAAGTTGGAAGCTGGGAAATTGCTTTGCTCAATGCTCACTCTAGATCTCTCAACTCTCTACTACCTACCTACTAGCTCAGGATCTTAGGGTTTTCTTTCTTTCTTCTTCATTTCTTACTATTGGGAAAAAAAAGGGTGGGGCTGTGTTCCTTGTGTTTGTATTAGTGTTTTCAACACGGGGGTACGCTTCCACTTGGATTAAAGCACATTGATGCTGCTGGTGGACTAATTTCATTTCATTTTCAGTGCCAATTTCAGTTTTCTTTTTCATTTTAATTTGCACGTCTTATGATTTAGTAGCAGTCAACGTTTGAATGAAGGTTTAACAATGTTGAATTTATGACGGTGGGAAGGTGGTGGAATGCGTTTGGAAGCTTTTTCTGCGTCAGCTAAAGAGGTGAGCACTTGCTTTGTTGCTCAAGTTGATGAATTAATGATGATGACGAGGCCAAAAATAGATTACCTTTAGTTTCTTTGTCTATAGTCTATCCTAAGACAGTTGGAAGGACGAACTTTCTTGGAACCATAAATATGTGTTCTCACTCTCAGGCTGCATTTTCCGTTTTCATGTCTTTGCTTCTCTCCAGCTAACCTTTTCATCAGTTTCTACCATCACTATTCCCACACACTGAAACTGAGGGAGGTTTCTCTTAAAACACTGCGGAATGCCTGCACTCTTTTCCATTTGCTTTCCTCACTATCACCACACCTCTTTCTTTTTCACTGATTTTGGGCTTCTCTTCCAATGTGCATATTTTAGGAACTTTTGTGTGCTTTCTTTTTTCTTCTTCTTCTTCTTCTCCTTCCTCATTAGCTGTGTTAATATTTTCTATCTAATGTTACTTCAGTTGGTTTATATAATGGATGAAGTTAGGGTCTTTGCCATCCCTTACATAAACATAATTTGGGGGTGAGGGGTGACTTTCATCTTTCAATTTCTTTCTTCTTCTTTTTGGCTGAATTTTTAATTTAATTTAATTTATTTTTTGGTGGGGGTGAATTTTTCAATTTTTTTTTCTTCACTATTCTCCCATTATGAGAAATAATAGCGATTATTACAATTCCATAACTTTTTATGTTACACCTATATTGGAGAAGGTAGAACCTAGACTCAGGTGTATAATGTATCAGTGATAGGTCTTCTTTTTTATTTTGCTAAGATTGTGGGGTCTTCTCGGGAAGTAAAGGGGCAATCGATCCTAATGTTATGAAAGTTGATTTTATGAATTTGAAAATCTATTTTTTTTTTTTATGTTTTCTTTTGTGTTGGAAAAGAAAAAAAAATTTGCAAACTCAAATCCAGATGAGGGTTAAATCCATGTTGGAGAAATAATTCAATTTCTATAGATCCGAAGCTTGGTTTACTGACATTGCATTTCTCTCCCTCTTCTCCATCTATCTCTGGCCCTCTTTATATTAATCAGAATATATGTATGTGACAAGAAGAAGAAAATGCATGTGAGCACTCCAGAAGCAAGTAAAAAAATTATCCACTCATCCACATAGGTGTACGAACACCTGTCTGCAATTCTTCAACTACTACCATCAATGCAAGATTCAGAGGACTTGGGCGAGAATCTATTAAGATCCCAAGAATCTCTGTTATGTCTGTTCCCCATTGTAAAACACTGTTGAAATCGGCATTAAAGAACTCTTATTAGATGGTTTAAACATAATTAGTAGCTAGTTAATGAGAATGAGAGGTAGCTCTGCTAATTAAGTTAATGGTAGAGGTTTAATGTGCATGTTGAATGGGGGACCTGGTTCATTATTTGGGGTAAAGATGGAGAAACGTGCTAGGTTTGGAACCTTTCCCAATTCTTCTCTTGAGGGGGTTTTGATTTTTCAAGTAGACACAAGCTTGGTTGCTAAGGAGTTCAAGTGTTGCCCTATTAGTATTACAAGTCAGCTTGGAACTGCTTTGCTTGTTTGGGGGACCTGTCCAGCATCAGTCAAAGCTGCGTGCTTCAACTCTGGTCCACTGTGTAGAGAAATCATGGGTCAAAGGTTACGCTGAATCAGACAGTTAAAGGACCATATATTGTCTATTTGCTCCCTTTCCCCACTCAAATACAACATAACAACATGAACCCTCACTCTCTATGTCTTCCAAATCCAGCAATTGGTCAAACAATTCTCACTCTTTGCCTTCGCTCTCTTCATTTATTTACCTCTTTCTTTTATCCAATTTCCATTTTGATCACTGCCTAAAGGAAACTGGTGAACTTCGAATTTATATTAAACCCAAAGCAAAAATTAGTGGTCTTTATCATGGACCACTATAAGGGTACGTTAATGAAAGCAGACATGTTGATCGGTGGTGAAATTGGAAATCATGTGGCTTTTTAGCCTCAGGTCACATTGGGTTCTTACTGGTTTTGCACTTTCCGTTTCTTACATTTATGTAAACACGATTAGAATCAAATTCCATTGAAAAATGATGAAATTAGGGAAAATAGGATGGGAAATATTGAAAGCATGCAATTAACAAATATGTAGATTGCACATTTTCATGCTTTCCATCGTTCTCAAACAAAATCTGAAAACTACAAATGCAAAAATAATAATGATAATAAAACAATAACAGTAAATAAAAAGGGAAGCTTGTGTACTCTTTTCTTGGTTTAATGATGGCTGGTCATCACTTGAAGTGACTTGGCTAGTTGGCATAATAAGCAGATATTATAGCGTTTTCTTTATCTTATCTCTGAAGATTATGAATAAATGACTTGATGAGATTTTTTTTGTCACCTTAATACGTGCATGCCTTGATCAATTTATTCTGATTTCTTATTTCTACGTGTGTTTTTAATTTAAAATAATTAAGTTAACTGATGCAAAATTTTGACAAGCAAAACGATATTCCAATTTTGCATGAAATTTAGTCAACTACGAATTGGATTATTCAAAAATTGGGAAGATTATATTATGGTTCTAATCAAAATAATATATTAATTAAGCTGGGTATTATTTAGCGCATGCTGCATAGGCGAGAAGAGGTAAGTCTATACTACATGTCTGCTTTAAAGACTCTCACTTCCCATAGTATATGTACAATTCGTGGTACCTCCAAAAATTATGGTGTTGCGTGTGTGATATTTATGATCTAAGAGAGAAAAGGATGTACGAGGAGATGAAATCGAGATTGTTATCCATAGTCAAAACTTCAATTTCTCTTCATATTCCATACACTAAAAATACAAAAGGAAAATCCAATTTTGACCCCTTGTTACATAATAGATGAAGGAATTTACTTAGTAAATGAAACTTTCACTTTCAGAATATCTAACTGAATATAGCTCCATTGTATATGATTTCGTTTTCTATGGAGTCTGATGAAAAATATATGACGTGTGGACTATATTAATTAGCTTATTAAATCATGAATTTTTAGCCATATGCATACACTTGATTAAGTCATATTTATGACATTGTAAAAGGTGTTTGGTGTGTCTCAGTCACATTTTCTTGTAAAATAGTAGAAGCTATCAAATAGGTATGTCTTATTTTTGGTGTAGGGAAAAAAGAAGAAAAAAACCAAAGCAAAAGGAAAAACAGCTAGAGCCAAACAAAATCAAAATGAGCAGCGTCACGTCAGCTAGCAAAACTTGACCAAGTTGGGGGATGAATATCAAAATAACAGTGCCCTATATCTTGAGTACTTGAGAGGCTTAGGCTACCAACTTGGACATTAAAATCTTCACCAAAAGTTAGGTTGCGGAATGTAGATAGGAAACCAGCATAGCAATGACTCAACCTCTCAAATGGGTGCGTCTTACATATTATTAAAGCTAAGATGCACTGACTGTTTTGGGTACACTTCCAAAATGCGTCCTTTTCTCCGAAATGCTGAATTTTTCCTTTTTATTTTTTATTTTTTTTTTAATTTTGCGTTTTGAAACGTGCCTTCATCCACAAAATGCATATGAAACGGGCTGCTGGCTGTGGTCACGCGAAACGAAGACATTTTGAGATGCTGAAATCCCAGCCAAGTAGAATGACGCCGTTTTGGAGGAGCGGAAATGGAAACTCACCGAAACGTTGTCGTTTTGGACGAGGCATAAATGGATACTTATTAGAACGATGATATTTTTGGACGAACCCTAAACCATTCTTCTCCCTGAAATTAGCATGCCCAACACAGATAGCATCAATTTTTCTTTCAAAATTCCTCTTCCTTCCTCTGCAGCAGTTCCTCCTCCTCTATTGCTCAACCAAAGTGAAAGGTAGGTAGATTGAAGGCTTTGAAGGTTATTTTGTGGCCACCTTTGAGATAATATGACTTCATCTCGTTCTAAAAATTCTAGTAGTTTTACTAGTAGGGTTATTAATAAAGAATCATCATCTAATGCTCAAAAAAAAAAGGACTCCTCTTTGGGGGTATATGACTATTATTAATCATGAAAATGGGAAAAGTTGTGAGACTAAAAATTGGCAATGTAATTTTTGTAATAGAACTTTTCAAAGAACATATACTAGGGTTAGACATCATTTATTGAGAATTTCTGGATTTGGTATACAAGGGTACTCAAATGTGACTAGTGAGAATATAGCATCAATGAAGGCCATGATTGAGACAGTTGAAGTTAGAAAAAAATCCAAGGAAGTTCCATTACCTCCTAGTCTTAGTCCTATGGATGAGGAATCAATTGGGGGAAATAAAAGAAAGGCTATTGGTCCTCTTGGAAAAGTTTTTAACCAAGGAATTAGAGAACAAATTAAGTCTAGAATTGTAAGGATGTTTTATTCAACTAGTTTGTCTTTTAATCTTGCACGTAATCTTCATTACATAAATGCATTTCAAATGTGTGCAAACAACATTATTTTTTGGATTTGTGCCACCTGGTTATAATGCATTAAGAACTACTTTATTGCAAAAAAATATGGCAAATATTGAGAGATTAATGCTACAAATTAAAGAGACTTGAAAGGTGAAGGGGTTGAGCATAGTGAGTGATGGGTGGACTGATGTTCAAAGGAGGCCACTAATTAATTTTATGGTTTTTTTTTTTATGGTGGTCCTATATTTTTGAAAGATATTGATGATTCTGCATAATATAAAGATACAAATTATAATGATCAATTGATGAGATCTGTAGTTTAGGAAGTTGGCCCAAACAATGTGGTGTAAATTATCACTGACAATGTCCCAATTTGTAAGGTTGTTGGTTTAATCATTGAAGCTGAATATCCTTTTATATTCTGGACCCCGTATGTGTGGTGCATACATTAAATCTTACATTAAAGAATATTTATGCTACTAAGAACATAGAGAGAAATGAGAATGCTCATAATCTATATCATTGGATCATTCAAGTTACTGAAGATGCTATATTTATTAGGAAGTTTATCATGAATCATTCAATGAGGCTAATTCATATTTAATGCATTTGTGCCTTTAAAATTGTTGGTCATTACTGAAACAAGATTTGATTCAACCATAGTTATGCTCAAAAGGCTAAAGCTCATAAAACATGGTTATTAGTGATCAATGAACTAATTATAAAGATGATGATATTGGAAAGACTGGCTATGTGAAAGGAACTCTTTTGGATGAAGTTTGGTGGGATAAGGTCGACTATATCTTTTTTTTTTTACAAAGTCTATCTATGAAATGCTTCGACTTTGTGATACTGATAAGCCTACATTACATTTGATCTATAGTTTTTGNTTTGTCACCTTAATACGTGCATGCCTTGATCAATTTATTCTGATTTCTTATTTCTACGTGTGTTTTTAATTTAAAATAATTAAGTTAACTGATGCAAAATTTTGACAAGCAAAACGATATTCCAATTTTGCATGAAATTTAGTCAACTACGAATTGGATTATTCAAAAATTGGGAAGATTATATTATGGTTCTAATCAAAATAATATATTAATTAAGCTGGGTATTATTTAGCGCATGCTGCATAGGCGAGAAGAGGTAAGTCTATACTACATGTCTGCTTTAAAGACTCTCACTTCCCATAGTATATGTACAATTCGTGGTACCTCCAAAAATTATGGTGTTGCGTGTGTGATATTTATGATCTAAGAGAGAAAAGGATGTACGAGGAGATGAAATCGAGATTGTTATCCATAGTCAAAACTTCAATTTCTCTTCATATTCCATACACTAAAAATCCAAAAAGAAAATCCAATTTTGACCCCTTGTTACATAATAGATGAAGGAATTTACTTAGTAAATGAAACTTTCACTTTCAGAATATCTAACTGAAGATAGCTCCATTGTATATGATTTCGTTTTCTATGGAGTCTGATGAAAAATATATGACGTGTGGACTATATTAATTAGCTTATTAAATCATGAATTTTTAGCCATATGCATACACTTGATTAAGTCATATTTATGACATTGTAAAAGGTGTTTGGTGTGTCTCAGTCACATTTTCTTGTAAAATAGTAGAAGCTATCAAATAGGTATGTCTTATTTTTGGTGTAGGGAAAAAAGAAGAAAAAAAACAAAGCAAAAGGAAAAACAGCTAGAGCCAAACAAAATCAAAATGAGCAGCGTCACGTCAGCTAGCAAAACTTGACCAAGTTGGGGGATGAATATCAAAATAACAGTGCCCTATATCTTGAGTACTTGAGAGGCTTAGGCTACCAACTTGGACATTAAAATCTTCACCAAAAGTTAGGTTGCGGAATGTAGATAGGAAACCAGCATAGCAATGACTCAACCTCTCAAATGGGTGCGTCTTACATATTATTAAAGCTAAGATGCACTGAAACGTGCGTTTGGGACGTACCTGTTTTGGGACACTTCCAAAATGCGTCCTTTTCCCCGAAATGCTGAATTTTTCCTTTTTTATTTATTTATTTTTTTTTATTTTTTTTGTAATTTTGCATTTTGAAACGCGCCTTCATCTTCATCCACAAAATGCATATGAAACGGGCTGCTGGTTGTGGTCACGCGAAACGAAGACATTTTGAGATGCTGAAATCCCAGCCAAGTAGAATGACGCCGTTTTGGAGGAGCGGAAATGGAAACTCACCGAAACGTTGTCGTTTTGGACGAGGCATAAATGGATACTTATTAGAACGACGATGTTTTTGGACGAACCCTAAACCATTCTTCTCCCTGAAATTAGCATGCCCAACACAAATAGCATCAATTTTTCTTTCAAAATTCCTCTTCCTTCCTCTATAGCAGTTCCTCCTCCTCTATTGCTCAACCAAAGTGAAAGGTAGGTGGATTGAAGGCTTTGAAGGTTATTTTGTGGCCACCTTTGAGGTAATATGACTTCATCTCGTTCTAAAAATTCTAGTAGTTTTACTAGTAGGGTTATCAATGAAGAATCATCATCTAATGCTCAAAAAAAAAAAGGACTCCTCTTTGGGGGTATATGACTATTATTAATCATGAAAATGGGAAAAGTGGTGAGACTAAAAATTGGCAATGTAATTTTTGTAATAGAATTTTTCAAAGAACATATACTAGGGTTAGACATCATTTATTGAGAATTTCTGGATTTGGTATACAAGGGTGCTCAAATGTGACTAGTGAGAATATAGCATCAATGAAGGCCATGATTGAGACAGTTGAAGTTAGAAAAAAATCCAAGGAAGTTCCATTACCTCCTAGTCTTAGTCCTATGGATGAGGAATCAATTGGGGGAAATAAAAGAAAGGCTATTGGTCCTCTTGGAAAAGTTTTTAACCAAGGAATTAGAGAACAAATTAAGTCTAGAATTGTAAGGATGTTTTATTCAACTGGTTTGTCTTTTAATCTTGCACGTAATCTTCATTACATAAATACATTTCAAATGTGTGCAAACAACATTATTTTTTGGTTTTGTGCCACCTGGTTATAATGCATTAAGAACTACTTTATTGCAAAAAAATATGGCAAATATTGAGAGATTAATGCTACAAATTAAAAAGACTTGGAAGGTGAAGGGGTTGAGCATAGTGAGTGATGAGTGGACTGATGTTCAAAGGAGGCCATTAATTAATTTTATGGTTTTTTTTTATGGTGGTCCTATATTTTTGAAAGATATTGATGATTCTGCAGAATATAAAGATACAAATTATATTGCTCAATTGATGAGATCTGTAGTTCAGAAAGTTGGCCCAAACAATGTGGTGTAAATTATCACTGACAATGTCCTAATTTGTAAGTCTGTTGGTTTAATCATTGAAGCTGAATATCCTTTTATATTTTGGACCCCCTTTGTGTGGTGCATACATTAAATCTTGCATTAAAGAATATTTATGCTATTAAGAACACAGAGAGAAATGAGAATGCTCATAATCTATATCATTGGATCATTCAAGTTACTGAAGATGCTATATTTATTAGGAAGTTTATCATGAATCATTCAATGAGACTAATTCATATTTAATGCATTTGTGCCTTTAAAATTGTTGGTCATTACTAAAACAAGATTTGCTTCAACCATAGTTATGCTCAAAAGGCTAAAGCTCATAAAACATGGTTATTAGTAATCAATGAACTAATTATAAAGAGGATGATATTGGAAAGATTGGCTATGTGAAAGGAACTCTTTTGGATGAAGTTTGGTGGGATAAGGTCGACTATATCTTTTTTTTTTTTACAAAGTCTATCTATGAAATGCTTCGACTTTGTGATACTGATAAGCCTACATTGCATTTGATCTATAGTTTTTGGGATTGTATGATTGGAGAAGTCAATACAGCCATATATAGACATGAAGGAAAACAATCTCATGAGCAATCATCCTTTTATGATATAGTGTATGGAATACTTCTTAGTTGTTTGACAAAGAGTTGTTCACCGTTGCATTGCTTGGCTCATTCATTAAATCCAAAATAAATTTTAAATCAATCTTCTTCATTTAATTTCTTAATTTTTTTATATAAAGTTTGAGATATATTGGTTCAATTTTTTTCTCCATATTATATAAGTATTATAGTGAGAAATGGCTTAGTGAGACACCAAATAGAGTTGCTCCACATTGGGATAATGAAATATCCAAAGAAAGGAATATGTGTTTCAATAAGTATTTTCAAAGTAATGAGGAGTTAACAAATGTGCAAAATGAGTTCTCTGATTTCTCTGAAAATCTTGGAGATTTTTTTTGCCCTCAATCCATTAAAGATAGAGGGGGATTAGAACTAAAGGTTTGGTGGAATAACTATGGGGTTGCTGCCCCTTTACTCCAAGCACTTGCTTTGAAGTTTCTTGGCCAACCATGCTCATCATCTTGCTGCGAAAGAAATTGGAGTACATACTCCTTTATTCATTCAATGAAGATAAACTTGATGAATTCTCAAACAGCTAAAGATTTAGTATTTGTTCATAAAAATCTTCGTCTTTTGTCAAAGAAAAGTGATAAATATTTGAGTAGAGACACTAAAAATTGGGATGTCGTTAGAGATAATTGGAAACTATTTGATAGGGGTAATGGTCTTGAAGTTGCTAGCTTATCACTTGATAAACCTAAGAAGGAAGCTGTAATCATTAGTGATAGTGGTGATGAAAATGATGAAATTAATACTGTTAGGAGTTGAATTTTAATTGATTATTTGTACTTTGAGTTAATACTTGTTAATTGTTACTTATTTATTAAGGATTAATTATTGATATTTTTAATATTTGAATAATTTTAAAAAAATTTATTCTATTTAATATATATATATATATATATGACATGGCGTACTCGTACTCTTATTTTTTTTAAAATGTTATAAACCCATTCCCGTGCTACATAGTATTAAACTGACGTTTTTGTTCAATGAATTACCAATTTTACAATTTATATTGGTGCCATAATCGTTTTAAGTGATAGAAAAATGAAGATTCCAAGAGTAGAACAGAAGTGCTTAGATATTCCTTGTTTTGATTAAAGCAATACAAACAAGAGAATGAAACGATTCCTTTGAGGATTGGTACAGCTTAGCGTTGGTATAGTTCACAGAAACTTGCAAATTTGCTCATTCTCTTGTTGTTTTCGTTATACTGGGTTGGTCTGATTCCTTTTTACAGGCAAAGAGGAACTTTATTTTAATAAGGAAAAAGAGAAGAAAAGAGCATGCTACAAAAACTGCAGAATCTATCATTCTCCATGAAGAGTCAACTCAGAGGTAGAGAGAAGTGATATGGAGAGGGGGGCCTCATAAGATTCGTTTGGATTTATTAACTTTTTCCAAAGCAAATTTGAGGATTCGGAAGGGAAAAGGAAAAGTTTCCAAGAAACTTGGCTTTGTCACCCTTACCTCACCTTACCTTATGTCCCTTTTAAAGAATCCCTCCTTGCCTGCCTCACCAACTCTTGTTTGGAGCTGACCTTCAAATTTGGCCGTCCCTACTGCTTCCCAATATCCAAACAATGAAATTGAGCTTTCAAAATGATTCCCAATTCCAATGCTTTGGGATGCCACTGGCCCACTAACTCGTGCAATTTTCATTACAATACTAGTGAAGTGCACACACAATTCTGCAATCCATATTTAATAAATCACTTAAACTTTTTTCTGTCAAATTCTGCATATCTAAGTGTGAAATAAATGATATTATTAAAAAAATGGGTAAAAGTATCATTTTCTTGTCAAAATGCCTGCTGTTAGAATTGCAGCTTCCAAGCACAATTTTGACTATTCTCTTTTCTTATGGTTGGGCTTAGTTTGCACTATCATGGATTCATGGGCCAAGGAGATACATACACCAAATTACCAATGATCATGAGGTATTTTGGCAGACAAAATTCTCCAAGTGTGGCCTAGCCTCCTAAAACTTGATCCTTATCTCAGCCCACATCACATTCCATACACAAAATCGTCACAATTAATAACCTTCGCTGCTAAAATTAGTGTCCTGTAAAGTTATGCACAAATATCACATCATTACATGTTGCTTGGAAGACGACAATAATCTCTTATACGATCTCATCTGTTGTCACTTCCTCTGTATTTCATTTCATCCACCTTCTAGCTTTTCTCATGTTTAGTCTAATCAAAAGAAGAAAAAAGAGAAGACCAACTTGTGTTGCATTTTAGCAACAAGCCAACAACACCTGCTTTCTTTTACTATTTTCGGTTTGGCAAACTCTCTCCTTGCTACAAAATCAACTACATTAAGATTCAAAATCCTTTTATGTTTCAATTTAGCTTATTATAATTATCACTGGACATGTTTTCGGTATATCTCAAAAATGCAAAAATGGGTTTTGTTCAATTTAGGCCCAATAGGGGACCAAAGACTTAAGCTTTTCTCAAATAGTAATCTAAAGAAATCCAACTTAAACAATTAATCAAACTAACCCAACCCAATCAGTTTTTGGGTTAGATTGTCATTGTGGCCCCGGTCTTCATTGAGCTTCCTTCATCTCAAAAGCCCAACGAGCCCAAAATGCTAAAGTGCTAACAAAGCTTGAGTTTTAGTCGATTTTGTTCCCTTAATTTAATTAATTTGGTTCAATTTAGATTGGTTTAAACTTTAAATTGAACAAACAAATAATATTAAAAAAAAAATATATTGGCTTACAAGAGGCTTTAGTTTTGAAACCTAAAAGAAATCATATTTCCAAAAAAGTAAGTACAAAATTGTACACAAACTACACAAGTAGCAAAATATGAGTTTGATATTAAAAAAAAAAGTTTATAAGTGCAATAACTACGTAGTCTATGAAATGTTTAAGATATAGATTGTACATATTACACACATCGTTACTTCATTTATTTTACATACATTCTTTTAACACTTGCTTATTTCTTTGCAACAACTCCATGACTTGGTGTTACTGTATTAGTACATATCCTGTTAACAAACCAAAACAAATATTTAAACCTTCCATCCCAACTGAAGCAGCTCCTTATCCACAGTTGCATTCCGTTTGCTGTTAACCTGCTGCTTTGAGCTATAATTTGCTCTGTTAACAGCAACAGGACCTGAACCTGATCGCAGAGTCTTTGCCCAATCAAACTTCTTAGCGTTATACGCAGGCACATCTTTCACATTCTCTGATCTAGAACTCCGTGGAGGAACCCTTTCATTTACCTTTTTCTTAGTCTCTTTGATTTCGACTTTGGTTCCCCCTTCCATTCTTATGCTTATGATCACCTCAGAGAGTGCTCTGCTTCTGTTATCTTGCTGATAACCAGATTCGGATGCCTCTTCCGCATTCCTTTCCTTTTGGTGCTGATAAAGCCGGTGTAATCGAAGAGCAAGATGGTATATACCCTCCTTGATTTCTTCTTCTAAATCCCTTTCTATCTCTATTTCAATCTCGCCTCGAATCTTCAACTCCTCTGCTGAAACAGGAGCTCCCAGAATATGATACTTCTGCACCTTATGATCCCTTCTGAGGTTTTCAATTGCTTTTCCCTTCAGAGCAACAAAGGCATCATTAGCGAAACCATTATAAACACACTCTCCAATTAATCCAACAATGCAATTTTGGAAGTAAAAAAGGAAACTTTTTGTAAATGTTTCGTTGAGCTAAGCCATGAAGTGCTATCACAGTCAAAATCTGAGTACTGCTCTGATAAATCTGGCAAAAACCCAGTAAAAATTTCGTTAGCATAGCTCGGTGAAAAAAAAAAAAAAAGACTTAGATTTGAGTAAAATCTAATGAACCTAGAATCTCTGCCTTGGTGTATTTTCCTTGCTCGTTCATGTTGTAGTTGGTGCTTACACATGAGCTAGCTGAAACGAAAGAGGCCGAATTTNTAGCATAGCTCGGTGAAAAAAAAAAAAAAAGACTTAGATTTGAGTAAAATCTAATGAACCTAGAATCTCTGCCTTAGTGTATTTTCCTTGCTCGTTCATGTTGTAGTTGGTGCTTACACATGAGCTAGCTGAAACGAAAGAGGCCGAATTTATATGCCAGCATGCAGATGTGGACAGACTGAGATGGGGCCTGTGACACTATGTAAGGAACAGGACATAACATAGGATGCTTAGAGAAACAATGACAGTTAGAGACGTTATTTCAGTTGGCTTATACAAATTTAGGCGCCAAATATCTCCTCTGATTTAGTATGTAATTTGGCTATGGATAAACTATGGGAAAGGAGATACGCTTTCTCGAAATTAAGATCCTACTTTACGTGGAAGGGAATATGGGTTCTAGGTTGCCCTTAAAGCACAATCAATAATAGGATGCAGTACCCACGTGTTTGATGTGTCTCCCTATTGATGGGTACCATCCCCTTAGGTTAATTTAAGGTTAGATGATGAAGGGAACCTATTCAGCTATTCACCATGCGCTAAAACATAAACCTATTTATGCTCATTTAAGCAGAATCACGTAGAGGGCATTTTGACAGAAATATTACAATTAGTAAAAATATTTACACAAATATTACAACTTTCAAACTATTTACACAAATATTACACTTTTTTAAAATTCAAAAATAAAAAAAAAAATAAAATAAAACTATTTCGGAGGCGTGGGGCCCACCGGACACGCAGTGGGCCTCACGGCGTGTTCCATGTGGACACGCCGTGAGGCCCACGGCGTGTCCGAATGAGACAAAATCCCACCATCTCTGCTGGCTTGTGGGCCCCGTGTCAGTGAAAAAGTAATCCGTGGCCGTGAAAAAACTGAGTAGTGGCGTGTTGCGAAAGAACACGTCGCTACTCTCATGGCACGTCCGAACAGAAGCCGCAACGTTTGTGTCATTCGGACGCGTGGGGCCCACCGGACACGCCGTGGGCCTCACGGCGTGTCCATGTGGAACACGCCATGAGGCCCACGACGTGTCCGGTGGGCCCCACGCGTCCGAAAAACTTTTTTTTTTTTAATTTTTGAATTTTAAAAAAGTGTAATATTTATGTAAATAGTTTGAAAGTTGTAATATTTGTGTAAATATTTTTGCTAATTGTAATATTTCTGTCAAAACGCCCAGATTNGCAGAATCACGTAGAGTCCTTTATCAAAAAAAATATATATATATTGCTAAGATGAAACCAACAAGCTCACAAAATCATATAAAAAAGAAGAAATCAATTAAGTTGTGTTAGAACTAAAAGTAAAACTCACACAAAATGTTTTATTAACGAATTCCTATGATCTCGAACTCAACCAAATAAATGAGAGAGTTCGAATTTCATTTTTTTTCTACTGTAAATTCTTATATTATGCTCTAAAAGTATCATACATATTTCATAATAAAAAAAAAAAAAATCTACCATACATATAGTCAATAAGAATTTCTTCATGGCAAGGGGTCTTACATTGTGGGCTTGTTGAATAGCATGTTGGGTGGGCTGAAGAGTGATCATGCAATTACTCCTATACTATAGGAGGTACCTTCCAAAGTATGAGTCTTGCCAAGAGTTGTGGTAGGTAGATGTAAACTCAAATGAGGCGCATGACTGCTACCTCGTCAACCCCATTTGTTAGTTCAGCATAAGGCGTGGTTCCTATGTATAAGGAAAGTATTGGGAAGTCTCGTTAAATACAAGTATAAGTTTTTCTATGATTTGCTACGAATCTAATTAAATGCAAGTAGCCAAACCAAAATTGAAAGTTGTGTGGGTGTATGACGTTACGTGACAGTGATTAATAAGAGTATCAACTAATATGGAAAGAAAATGCGAATATAATCCTCAGTATTCTCTAGTGGGATTAAGAAAAGCCACTTAGAGCAGTATAAGGAAAGTTAAAAAAAGAATTACAAATAATTGTGTGCTCTAATTAATCCAAAGGGAAAGGTTTGCATACAAAGTATAAACTCTTTATAAACACAACAGATAAAAAGAAAAAGAAAAAAATCTGGGGAAATTTTAGAAAGGAAAAAAAGTGACTATTTATTTGGCAAGATAGAAAGGATTATCTCTAATAAAAAACTCCATAACTGAGAATCTCATAATCGGATTTTGAGTAAAAAAATGGTAAAATTGAAAACAAGGGATCAT
The DNA here is from genome assembly GCA_003255065.1 of Cercis canadensis. Taxonomy (NCBI): domain Eukaryota; kingdom Viridiplantae; phylum Streptophyta; class Magnoliopsida; order Fabales; family Fabaceae; genus Cercis; species Cercis canadensis. The sequence continues at coordinate 76,922 of QAOA01008180.1, read as the reverse complement.
TAAAAAAAAATAAAGGTAGGAAAGAAATCGGAGAGAAAAAACAAACGGCCGGTGGCGAAACTGGAAATAGTGTTTGGGGCAAAAGAAAAGCAATTTGTTATTTTCCTTGTATGCAGATGCAGCAAAGTGAAGAATATACAAAAGGTGCCGGCTTTATTCAACAAGGTAGTTTATGTCACCATATAGGGCAGCTAGTCACTGAGACCCGTTAAGCCACGAAAACACTTGTAGCCTGAGGGGGAGTTGGAAGTTTTCAAAAAAGGATCCTCGGTTTCATAAGTCATACCTACTTGCTTGTCTCTCTCTCTGTCCCTCTCCCCTCGTTCCCTCCGATCCCCCATTGATTTGATTAAGCTTCTGCATTCTCTGCAACTTTGATCACTTCTGAGATCTCAATACACTGATCCGTACCCACAAATCTCTGTTTGATGGGTACTATCTCGCATGTGATCAGCCCCAAGCTTTCTCTTCCCCACCTAAATTCAACTCGCTCTTATGGGTTCTCGCACTCGAACCATCGCTTCCAGACATTGATACCGAGTAAATTCACCAAGAAAGTTCGTGTCTTTGCCGAGCTTAAGAACCAAAGCTCAAGCTCAATTGATTTCAGTGATCCAGATTGGAAAACCAAGTTTCAGCAGGACTTCGAGCAGCGTTTCAGACTTCCCCACATTACTGACATTTTCGAAGATGCTGTTCCTATTCCTTCTACTTTTTGTCTCAAAATGAGGTTTGTTGGTCTTATTTAGCGTAAACTTTTTGTTATGGAATCTATGTGCTTTTTAATTGGGTTTTGTATGTAATGTTCTGTGACAGAACTCCGTTAACTGGGGATTTTCCCGCTAATTATCCTTCGGATGAGGAGTGGCATGGATACATAAATAACAATGACAGAGTGCTTCTTAAGGTATGCTTCTTTCATCATTAGTGTTCTTTGAATTTAAATTGATTGGGAAGAGGTAACTCTTAAAAACTGTTTTGCCATTGTCTGTTGATGATGTTTTCCGTGGAACTTTGTTGTATTCAGGTATCCTTGTTATTCCTTTTCTTTTCCCCTTTATCTAGCAAAGATTTTAGTTCTCTTTTGTCTTGCAATTTGAGCTTTTCTTGTTTTCATTAATTTTGAATTGACTGTTCATTGTGCTGGCACATATCACTGTTTGATAAGCATGAATTGACACCTTGAGTTAGAGTATGTTACCTGATACGTTGCTCGAGAGGTTGTCTCCCTCTGTAATCTACACATATTTATTCAGATATTCAGACCAATAATTTTCTTGTAAAAAGAAATCAGTTAAGAGGCATTTTTAGTGCATTGGTATGTCTTATGTACATACGAATGAATTGCCGTGTGAAATGCTATTGTTGCATGACTTCATTGGTTGGTGCTTTCATTTGATTTAAGTAGAAACAAAATGTTGCAGGGGATCTGATTGTTAATTTCCTTTTGCTTTGATCTTTCAGACAATATACTATTCATCTCCTAAATCTGCTGGTGCTGAGTGCATTGATCCTGGTTGTAATTGGGTGGAACAATGGTAAAGTATTTGCTTCCCCAATTTTAAACTGAGTTATAGTGACTGATTATGAATATGACAATAAGATAAATATCATTATTTCTACATTAAGAAAATGAAAATTATTGGTCAAACATATGTAAATTTATTGGTCAATTGGCAGTAAACATGTTAATCATCTTATTGCTTCTTTTCTCAGTTGGAGAGAGAGAGATAGAGATAGAGACTTTGTAGAAATTTTAGTAAGTATAAATGTTATCATTATTTTCTCTTCTAGGTTACCAAATAGTTATTTGAGGTGCATCTTACTTTAGAAATTTCATGTTTCAATATCTTCTTAACTCTCAAGTCTGGTTGATATACACATTGCTATTTTCTAAAATTAGCATATATGATAAAACATTCTGTAAATTTCAGGGTTCATCGAGCTGGACCTCGTGAAAAGATATACTTTAAACCAGAAGAAGTAAAGGCAGCAATTGTAACTTGTGGAGGGCTCTGCCCTGGTCTTAATGATGTCATCAGACAGGTTAATTTGTTATCACATTGCTTTTTCATGAAGCTTTAATTTTTCTTGTGAAAAGTGTAAGTTAAGGCAGCAAATAATTCCTAGAAGAATGCATGTCTCAATTTGCATTGACGGTATCCTCATAAATTCTTGTGTGTCTTGTTAAACTTAACGTTTTACATGATTCTAGTGTTAGGTGCCTGAGACATGAATCTTTGTGTTGGACTTTATTATTGGTTTTATCATATGACCGGAAATGGAAAAGTATTTAATATGAAGACTGAAAAATAAGTTCTCACCAAAGTTCCTGGAAGGCAAAGTGATATTGTGCCTAAATTAATGACGTATCGCTTGTATATACATTCTCTGTACTGGTGTAGCTGTCTAAAATATGCTATAAGCATGCCCCTCAATCCTCAGCAGTTTGGTTTAAAATTGTTCTGCACTAAAGGTGATTATTAGAAGATTCTACTTTCAGATAAGCATTTGATATGTTTTAATTTAGAATGTTCCTAGTATATAAACCTAGTCCTTGTTATCCATGGTTAATATTCTGTTTCTAAGTGTTTCCTTCAATAATGAATGTGGTGCAGATTGTAATCACACTTGAAATATATGGCGTAAAAAGAATTGTGGGGATTCCTTTTGGCTATCGTGGGTTTTCTGACAAAGAATTGACAGAAGTGCCGGTAAACTCATGCTTCTCTCCTTGCTGATGTTGGTCTAAACATCCGATGATTCATCTAAAGATCTATTGTAAGTCTAAAGAAAACAGAAGTTCTTTATTCTCATGGGCCCTAACTTATCTATATTGGGTTTTCATTCTTAGCTGTCAAGGAAAGTAGTTCAGAATATTCATCTTTCTGGTGGAAGCTTGTTAGGAGTTTCTCGAGGAGGACCTTCAGTGAGTGAAATAGTGGACAATTTGGAGGTAATTGATTGATCTATTCTACCAATAAACTAATTTTATGGTATGGTTTTGCAGAAAGATTTTGTTGATAGTGTATGCTATATACCCATGTGAACTATGTTGTATGATACGTGAATTATTTATTACAGGCAAGAGGGATCAACATGCTTTTTGTATTGGGTGGAAATGGTACACATGCTGGTGCCAATGCAATTCACGATGAGGTTGGTAATCCTTTAGCCTTGTATTGACTGATTGTGTTTGATTTGAATCATTTATTGACCTATGATGAATTCTCATGTTGAAATCATATCTCGGAACAAGATTGTGCATTGAATTTCATAGAAAAGTTCAGTTTTCAATTTGTATTGACTTACTCTGCATTTGCTTTTCTGCTGTACTAAGTTTTAACATGAAATAAGATATTAATATACTTTTTATTAAAATGTGTGTTTATGAGTGATATTTAAGGATCTCCACTTGTATTTTACATGCTGTTCCAAAGAAGCTTGTCCTGCAGAATTGTGATGATATGCTTTTTTTCCCATGTACTTCTATCTTGTCATTGATGAATTAAAATCCTTTTCTTTCAGTGCCGTAAAAGACGGCTTAAGGTAGCTGTAGTTGGAGTGCCTAAAACTATAGACAATGATATTCTATTGATGGACAAAACTTTCGGCTTTGATACTGCTGTTGAAGAAGCACAAAGAGCAATAAATTCTGCATACATTGAGGTAAAATTATGTTACTTTTAAGTTCCTGTGGCTCATCAAGTATCAGTTTCAAGTTGGTGTAGTTGTTGAAATATTTACATCTTTCCTCCCACCTCTTATTAGGCACATAGTGCATATCATGGAATTGGGATTGTGAAATTGATGGGTCGTAGCAGTGGATTCATAGCAATGCATGCCTCACTAGCAAGTGGACAGATTGACATATGCCTGATCCCTGAGGTATGTATGTTGGATATTATTTGGATTTTTCTTTCTTTCTAATGCTGATAGTTTGATACAAGTTTTTGCTGTGGTTCTAAGGTGCCTTTCAGTATACATGGACCTCATGGAATTTTGAATCATCTCAAGTACCTTTTAGAAACAAAGGGATCCGCTGTAGTCTGTATAGCAGAGGGAGCTGGGCAGGTGATTTAGATTATGTACCCATTCTGGATTTTAGCATTGTGAAATTTTTGCTCTGATGTTATGCCAAGGAAAGCCGACACAGAAACAAGTTTTTGAAATTTCTTTTGAAGACGTACAGTCAGAGTTACTAACTGATGTTTATTCTTTATGCAGAATTTAGTTCAAAAAACTAATTCAAAGGATGCATCAGGAAATATAGTACTTGGAGACATTGGTGTACATCTTCAACAAGAGGTTGGTCAAAAACTTCTTTATGTTGCTTACAACAATCTAAATGATAGAATAGATACACATTATTGAATTTGAGGTACCTAGCTTAAATGTTAAAAGAATGAAGAAAGGGAAACTAAGCTGGCTAGAATTATAAGATTAACAGGACACTAGCCGTTTATGTGTAATTGGAATACTTACAAAGTCAGAGTCTCACTTTAATGGAATAGGTCATTTACAATTTCTCCACTCAAACAACAAATTGGTTTTTTGAATTATCACCCTAAATTTGAATGTTAAATTCAAAGCCTTTCTCCATCTTATAAGAAGTGGAATCCTTTAAATGAAGGTTGAATCAATAATGACTTAAAAATTAGAAGTTTTCACTTTTTACATCAATGTTGACATAGCTCGCCTCTCATAGCCCAAGAGAAATGTGGCAGCTCTAATATCTTACTGGTTGTCTATATATGTGTCCAGAAGAGCTCAGACCACACATTTTGAAACTAATGACCACTGCTTCATCTTTTTTAGTGATAAAGATGATGTTACGTTTAGAAGTTATTTTGAAAATAGTGAAACATGAAGTAGTTTTGTACTTCTTTTATTGATTTTACTGGTTAATAACATATCTTCTCTCACAGTTTATAATCTTTACCTGCTTTGCCACTTCTATTTCTGTCAAAATAATTAAAATCAACTGCACTTTTGAGTTGTAATACCTGGCATCCTGTGTAAGTGCAGTTTCTGGTGCATATTGTTGTATACCAAACAACATTTTTTAATTACGAATTAAAGATATTCTTATGAAAGTTAGCCCAATTGTGAATAAATGCATCTTTAGTTCTTTTGTAAGTGTAGATAGTTGCCTTTATTTACAGTTGATTTTTCGCTAAATATTTTATACTGACAACTGTTACATCACAGACAAGAAGATATTTCAAGGAAATTGGAATTCATGGTGACGTGAAATATATTGATCCAACATACATGATCCGTGCATGTCGAGCAAATGCATCAGATGGAATTCTATGCACTGTACTTGGACAAAATGCTGTTAGTCTCTCTCTCTCTCTCTCTGTTGGTGGATGTGTACGATTAAGTTTATAATCTTGGTTCACAACTTTGTCAAAGCTTGACTGCTTCCGCTTTCTGGTTCAAGCACTTCTACATTATGTTTATGTTTCACCCATTATGATGTTGAGAATTTAGATATCAATCTAAGTTACTTGTGTTGGCTTCTTTAGACACTACTATATGTGTTTGAGAGATGGCAGTGAAATTTTTAGCTTACTATGCGTTAGCTTATATATGGAGTCCTGTAGACACTTGTGTATCGATCTGTGTCAAGTTAATTTGCGTTATGGACCAATTTGATATTTGATTTGTGGCTTTTGCAGGTTCACGGTGCATTTGCTGGATTTAGTGGGATAACAGTAGGCATATGTAACACTCACTATGCTTATCTTCCTATAACTCAAGTAATATCTCATCCCAGGTTGGTGGACTCTAACAGTCGAATGTGGCATCGTTGCTTAACTTCAACAGGCCAACCTGATTTCATTTGATAATTTATGCTTTCAAATATATTCAAGAGCCTTCAAAATCAGGCTTCCAAAGAGTATATTGTTGCAAGATAGCATCAAATAATTTCTTCCCAACCTGCCCAACATATGTAGGTGGAAATTGATTCATAATCTTGCAAATTGCATTCGTAATAAAATTTTGAGAGGAATCACCAAGCAGTTTGTGCTTGATTTTCATTGATTTTGTAATATTTGTTCTAACTCATATTAGTTACCGAATTTGATGTTGACAAGATCAGCTCTTGCTTTATATTCAGAATTCATGTCTCAGTTTTGTTTATTTTCTCCATTTGCTCAAGGAGTAAGAAGGAATCTATATATATATGATCAGTGGAAGTAGCTGATTACTACATGGGATGGCTAGGAGTCATTTATCTGTGTTACCGTTCTAGCGATCCATTACATAACGTGGAATAATGCCACTTGCAAATTAATTAAACTCACAAACCATTCATTAGTATCGATGAATAGACAAATAAACGGTTCTCAACTCAGAATTCTAATGCTTTTTTCTGAGATGTCTGAGCAAACCCTTTTCCTCATCTCCAGTTTCTTTCACAGCCCCATACCGTAACGGACCCTTAAACGATTTCTCTTGCTGGCCAGCAATTTTTCATCCCTCGCAGGTTTACCAGCACTACTCATACTTCAAAAACTTATATTTTCTCTTTCTTTTTTTTTTTTTTTCCTTTTTTTAATATCCCACAAGATCTCAAGAAATAGAAGGTAAAAGGCTTGTTCATGTGTATATGTGGAGACCAAAGAGAGAAACATGACAGAGGAGAGAGAACAGATTGTACTTAAGAACATCATCACCACATTGGCTCAAAGGCAAAGCTGTAAAACCTCCACCAACCTTGGTCAGTGTATCAGTGGCAATGACCATGGCTAAGGTCCCCACTACCTAACATTGCACAGAAACGCACATGCATAGAGTAAGACTCAGAGACTTGAACTTATCAATAAAAAAAAA
>QAOA01008180.1:57707-69489 GCA_003255065.1 Cercis canadensis | reverse complement strand
ACAAGCTAAGTCTTCTATTTATATTTGTTTATTTTACATCTCCTTTAGAAGAATGAGCATAAATAGGGACATAAACTGATTTGAGCTTATACATTGTTGGAGTTTTGGATAAATCTTGCCTTGCTTTAGTTGAGCTAGCATCTAAAATGGCTGATACTTAAATTTCTTTGAGTTCAAGTTCTAGTGAGAAGTTTCGGTTGGTTGCTCTGAAACTTCCCACATTGACCGATGAGAGTATGAAAAGGCAAGTTCAACAAACCTGTATACATATATATACTCACACTTAAAACAAAAATTTCAACAGCTGAGACAAATATATATGATAAATATTCATGAAAATGAATTAACTTGATAAGAAAGTGTCACTAAAGTTCTTTAGATAATATCAGGAAACATAGATATAAAATAAGGATACGACTTATTTGCCACAAGTGGCACAACTACCACAACTGACAGAATAGTGTACATCCAATGAAAATGAAGCACGTGTCGGTGGAATGGAAGGGTTCAGGTGGTTTATATTTCATTTCGTTTGTGCCTTGTTATTTGGGAAAATTGTAAATTGACCCCTATAAATTAATGAAATTCATAGGTAATCATTATTATTTTTTGTCTGCTTTTCCCCAAAACGGGGTCGATTTGGTTGCCCCCATGTAAACATCGAAGACGATGGAGAAGTGGTTGATATTTTGCTGTAGTGTTGTTCTGTTGCAAGGTTGTTGCCGAAGGTGGAATTTTCTTCATGGCCAATCTGGTGTTGTGGATGGTGATTCCTTGTTTTACAATAATTAGTGGCTCTGAGATTGTTAAAATATCCAATTAAGGTGCTTAACCTCGTGGGTTTTATCATGGCTGACTGGTGTGCAAACTGCAGTTCCATCTGTTCCTATAATTGTTGGTTTTGTTTGTCCACTTGGTATTTTCTGCAAAGATAGAATTGCTATTATAATTTGCAATGTTGATTTGTGAAGTTTATTAGTGATTTTTTGATTGTTATAAGCTTAAGTAATTGTATGATGGTTATGTTGTTGCTTAATCATTTCTGTCCTCCTATTGAAGAAGTGAAAATATCATTTTGTTTTATGTTGTTGCAGGCCCCTCAGAAGCAGCCGAAATATGTTTCTCATGTTCTTGGTCTTCCCATGTCAAAGGTAGTTTGCAAGAAAGAGATTTGGTGGTGGATTTGGGGGAAAGGAGATAATATCTGGTTTTATTGCTGCTGCGGCTTCAGTTCCATGATATATGTTAAATCAGCCCGTGAAAGTGACAGTAGACAGAGATATTGACATGATGATAACTGGGCAACACCATAGTTTTGTAGGAAAGTATAAGGTATTGCTATGGCTATTGTTCATGGTTTAATTGATGTCTTTGCACATACTTGCACCGTACATAAAAAGAAGAAAAAAAATCCCATAGCAGCCTATGGTTATTCTAAAACAAGTTATAGACAAAATTTTGGTAATTTGTGTTGGTTATAATTCTATACTCCTATTGAACATAAGGCCAGAGATGAGTTTGAGAACAGCTTCCTCTGATATTTCTAACTATCGTATGTACGATACTGTTTGATGCTAAGTATTTATCATAGCAAAGTATTTAGATCTAAACAATTGGGTTGTGCATCAGCATTGTGGGCCGAACATCATGCAATACTGTAATTAATTTTCATGGAAATTCATATACTTTCCCCTTCTAACTTAAATTTGTTTTTCTATTTCTCACGGATTTCTTATTTTTCTTTCTTGGATGGCCATATACTTTAACATGGTAAGGCTTCATCTTTAGTTTTAAACGGTGTTGCTTGAATAATAGATATGTCGAAATGAACCCTTAATAATCCAGAAATGGATGATTGTCCATTACAGGTATACCATGTTGATGTCAGACATGCAGCATGGTTTAGTTTTGTTCCATGGGCTGTGATGGGTGTCATGAATTACGTTGGTGGTTTCTGGTCAGATATGATGATACAAAATGGTACAAGTGTCAGTTTGACTCGCAAGATCATGCAGGTATGTAATTTATAGAGGGAAGAGTGGGAGATCGTTATTGTCATTATCATAGTCTAATACTGTGAATTTATGTGATGGGACGTTAGGGATTCTTGAAAATTTCAGGTAACATTTTTGATTTGGATTAATTGAAAAGTAGATTTGTTGTGTTCTTTGATTCAGCATGTCATTCTTTATTTTTGGTGGTGCCAGGGAACCTGATTTTTTCACTGGATTGCTTTTGGAATTGGATTCATATTTTATTTGTCCCTGGAACCGTTTGTTGGCTGGATAATTATGAATGAGACTTTATGGGCAAATATAAGAAAACAGGGTATGATTTCATGAAGGAATGTTGCTTCTGTTATGCAGAGGTCAACTTCATTGAGGTGCATATTTTAAAGGCCAACAGGGTGGAGTTAAACTACAAGCCTCCTTTTGAAGTTCTTCATGATGGTGTTTTATGCAGTCCTTTCTCAATTGGACACGTATGATGAAGATGTAGGTAGATTTTGTATGTAATTGGAATTCAGGCATCATTTGTGAAGGAGTGAAACAGGTCAAGTCCATTTTGAGTTGCTGGATTTGACATAATGTTCCTTGTGATATTGGTACAAATAATATGATTATGTGCATGATTAATCATTAACTTTCTTTATTGAGAAAAAACAGGAAAATATGTACTACACAATTATTTGTCCTATTAGCAGACACTTGGGCATCTCAATTCTCAACTGGGAAAGGGAGGGATATACTGTGTTTATTCCCTGTTTTGCTCCTTCGTTTATAATTTCATGGAAGTGTAGTAGTTAGAAGAAAACAAAGTAATAAAAGTAGATAGAAAAACCAAAGTTGGCTTCTTTATGCTATATAGATGCAGCAGTGAAGTTATCCCCATCCAGGAGATAGCATAAATTTGCTGAAGCACTTGTATCAACACAATTTCATTTATATGTAGTAGTTTCTCAGTGTGACTGCTCAGTGGCAACCAAATAAGGCACTTGTGTATGTAATTTTGCTATGTAAAAAGAATTGTGGGTCATCTCATTTTAAGTAATGAAAGTGCATGGCCTAATTTATAATAACAAAAAGATTGTGGGTTAAAAGTAATTTAATGGAATTCATGATATGTCATGGGCGTGGTTACGCCAGCAGGGGCATCGCGACGGTGAGTGGGGCATTAAAAAAATACGATCAAAACTCTGCGTTTTGGCCAGACCTTACCAAAACCTAAAATCCTCCTTTCCTCTCACCCCTTTCACGAATTGCACTTCGTCCCCCCTCTTCGTTTCTATGTCAAAACTCCTTGCAAGCAAGGACACACCAACATCCACCACTACTGACCACCATTTTTTTACAGTCATTACACATTTCGGCACTGTACAGGACACCCACAGAAGACATTATCCTACGAAGTGATCCACATTGGCCCACCACACCCAAACGGAGTGAACTCGATTATGATATTGCGTCTTCGATTTTGCACTCCATTCAAGGTATTCTTCTCACATTTATCTCTTATTTAAGTTAGTTGGATGAAAGTTGCCCAGTTGGATGTAATGCATGTTTAGAATTGCTTCTTATAATTAGTGTTTTCTTGTGTGGTAAAAACATATATGAAGTTTATTTTATGAATGGGTGGGAATTTCCGTCAACGGTGACGTTTTGGGTACCAGTTATTGTGGATTCTCTGACCACCTAGACTCATGTGGTTGGTTGTGTGAGGATTAAGCATTGACTTTGAAGTAAAAACTTGTCAAATTGTGCTGTTTGACCTGTTGTGTCCTTCTGTATGGAAACATTGAAATTATTCTTCCGTTATGAGCTACTTGTAAATCTGTTTAAATGTCCCTTTTTGGATACCTATATTTGTCTCTGTACAATTAGTCTCTCGTATATGCTGTTGTAGCTTTATTTATGTTAGAGAGATATATTCTGCTGCTGGTGTGCTAATCTTTGCTCCAATTGTGCGTGAGTGTGTCCCATGAAACCCATGGTTTCCAGCTAATGATTTTAAAGAAATCAACCATTGAGAGGTTTCTCAAATACCATTTGACATTTAACTTTGTTTATATTTTTCTTCATAACAGTAGGCGAGATGACAAGTAATTTTGGTTCCTCTTGCATTTTATTGTAATTGAGAGAATATTTGCTAGGGGCCTTATAGTAGACCTCCAATAAACAATTGACAGATGTTCAACTATTACATAAGAACGGGGATAAGTGGTTTTTGTGATGATTGTTCAATTATGCCTAGTTATCTGACACAACTTTATTTAGACATCTCAAAAATTGTGTTATTCAAAAGTTGTGAGTGAAATTTATATTTTTGTTTGTAACATTAAAATCCAAAATGGTGCCCTTTTTGTAAACAAGTAGGCCTCCTTCATCTTACAACATAAGCTGTGGTTCTTTACCCGAAACCGACTCTGCAATTCCTATACTCACTGACTGACTCTCTGTCATTCCCTCTGCACTGAAAGTTGGTGCTATCGTATCTGTCTGCTGTAATTGTTGCCGTTGTCGTATTTCTGGCGGCTGTCAGGTGAGTGTACATAAACTTCCTTCTCTTCCGTTATATCAATATTGTGGTTCTCTGCCTGATATATACTTCTTCTGTTTTTGTTTGAGTAAGATAGTCTTGGAAAGAACAGAAGTTAAAATATTGCATTTGGTTTCATGTTAACCATTGAAGCAATTGTCCTGTGTAAACCAGTTTGGCGGCTAGTATGACTGACTTGTTCCATTTGTTATTTGGAATCTGTATTCTGTGTATAAATTATGAATTATCACAGTACCCGATGCTTTCTTAGGAATCAATTTAAGGATACGAGTTATTGGCCACAAGTGGCACAAATACCCTACCTGACATATACACATGGTAAGGAGTGATTAGGTGTCTGAATAGTGCAAGTTGAAATGCAAATGGGAGACAATGTTTATATGTTAATTACATATTAGCTTTAAATAAATTAGGTATTCACATATGTTTCTATAAAGTAATCGTAAATACAAAATTATGGCCCCCTTAAAATATTAACATTTATTTAATTTTTTTTTTTGGCTATTGTCCTGATGGGCCTCACAATGCCTAGAATTTAGCTTGTCCCACAACATCAACTGGCATCTACCAGTGTTGTTGGAACTAAGGTACTCTAACATAAAATAATGAATGAAGGTACGTAGTAGAGTTAGAGGGTAATAAAATGGGGAAAGAATGGGGGAATAACCTAATGCATGTCAATTTAATTTGTCTTCTAAACATGAACAATTTCAGCATGCTCCTTTTGACATCTATTAGTGGAGAATGAGGAGATCATTGTCGTAACCATTGTTTTGAAGAATGTACTAAAAGGGATGAATCCTCCATTCAACATATCCAAAATGAACTTAATCTAAAACAAAAAACACAGTATGAACGAAAAAGCTACATATATGTTATTGGATACAACATCATTTAGCTTTAAGAAATCATTTAATTGACAAGTGTAACTTTCCTCGTATTTTCCAGGATACAACTTCTGGGACGGAGCAAAGATACATGTGTCTGACTTCTTAATATTTCTATGCAATTTATTACCATGTGCTTTATATGATATGTGTATATATATATATATATATATATATACATATACCCGTATGTATATGTATGTCTTGTACTCGGTATAAGTGTCTGAGAAGCATCATAAGATATGTTATTAACAGTCCAGAACATATTTAAAAGTGAAGCCAAGTTAGCAGTAAGTAATTCCATAAACCATAGACTATGAAATTTAACTTGGAAGAATCCATTCAGGAGAAGAGAACTGTGGAAGTATAATGAACAGAACAGGAAGAACTCCTAAAAGTGTGTGCTAACCAATATGGGAGACAGATTCTGTAATTAATAGAAAGTTAGGTTCTGTGTAAACACCTTCTGAGTGGGTTGAGTAAAGAAAAACAGCACTTGAAGGAAGGGATGACGGAGGCCTGCATGTCTCTCAGAATGGCAGCGTTTTAGAAATTGTCTTAAGCTAAATGAAGTGATAACTTATGAATAACACTAGTTTGTAGGGGACCAAACAAAATTGACTCAAATAACTAGTCACAAACTCAATTATCAGAAAAACCACCTATCCCCTTCCATGCAACCTAGGGGCCAAATTTTAAATGGACATGTAGTATTGTGTCAGTTGGGGGATTTGTGCGACTTGTGGCAACGAATAAGCACCCATGCTTTAATTGTTCAAATAGACTTGTGCTTTTAATATTTATTTCCAAGTAATGTTCATCAGTTTCCTTCTATTTAATGCATAGTCTATGTTTACATCTTCTCACAAGCAAGGGTGGATTTATGTGAGAAAGAAATTTTGTTTGTCACATAATTCCATTACACATTCTGTATAGTTAAATGTCAGTTCTTCTGTTACTTGAAATATTAAATTCCTTTTTACACGTTATGCTTTGTTGCCTTTATGTTGATCTTAGTTTCCTTTTGTAAATTGTGTATTTATTTTAACACCTACTCCTTTCTGGTGCACCATTAAGTTTAGAAGTTCTGTACAAAATAATCAGGGATCAAAGCTGCATCACCCAGCATTTAATGTACATGATTCATTGAAGACAATTACATTGATGTGACATAATGAGGATAGATTACAGCTTTGAACATTATTATATTCAGTCAAAATTGTGAATAAAGGCTAACTTTTTTTGCCCTCTAATTTGACAGTTTGTCAACTTTTCTCTCATCACTGAACTGGTAGTGATAATATATGAAGTTGCAATTTATGTCATTTATTTTTTTTTTTTTTTATCTTGTTCTTCTTCCGTGTCTATTAAAAGTTCAAAATAGAGACATTTTGATAAATTCCTTGCCACATATCCATGTCATGATGGTTTCTTTTATTTATTGTGGTTATGATTTCCTTTCGATGAAGATTATCTTGTTTATGTATCAGATGCATGAAGAAGAAACACACCGTTTGTCTGAAATAAATGCTGAGTATAAGGAAGACATAGCTCAGATGACATGTGATGACATAAGGGAAATGAAGTTTGCGAATGCTGATGATGCATACAATTTTTATGTGAAATATGCACTTCTGAAAAGGTTTGGTGTTCGGAAACATAATATTGGTCGTAATAAGCAAGGGGAGATAATTTGGAAGAATTTTGTTTGTGCCTCAGAAGGAAAGCGCCCGAGTTTGTCTTTGCAGAAGGAAGGTAGATGTTACGAACCTAGAGCTTTGACCCGTTTTGGTTGCAAAGCCTCAATGCGTGTTCATATTAATGAGGAGATGAGCCAATGGTACGTTCGTCATTTCAATGATGAGCACTATCATGAGCTGATTGATAACACGCATACTCAGTTGCTGCGGGGACATAGACAATTCACAAGTGGTGATATAGCTTTAATCAACAGTATGCGAAATGCAGGTATTAAAATTCCAGCAATCATGAGTTACATTGCTCTGCTTATGGGTGGATATGATAGAGTTTACTTCACGATGAAGGATATATACAACCAAGTATTGCGGGAAAGAAAGAATGGTCCAAATGATGTCATGATTGCAATTAATTACTTGCAAGGACTATTGGACTCAGATGATTTATTCTTTAAAAGTTACACTGTTGACAATAATGATCGGTTAGAGAATGTGTTTTGGTGCGATGGAATGTGTAGACTCGATTATGAATGCTTTGGGGATGTTCTGGCATTTGACACCACATACCGCATCAATGTATACAACAAACCGTTGGTTGTTTTCTCTGGCGTGAATCATCATCGGAGGACAGTTGTTTTTGGCAGTGCTTTGGTTGGTAATGAGAGAGAGGAAACTTACATATGGCTGTTAATGCAATTTCTGGAGGCTATGAATGGAAAGTGTCCTACATGTGTTATCACTGACGGTGATTTATCGATGAAAAAAGCTATAAAGGAAGTGTTCCCAAGAAGCTGTCACAGGTTATGTGCTTGGCATTTGCTAAATAATGCTACTACAAATATTGCAGACAATAACTTCACAAATACATTCAGGGATCTTATGTTAAATGACTATGAGGTCGAGGAATTTGAGGAGAAATGGTGTATACTGGTTGAGAAATTTGGTCTTCAAAACAATAAATGGGTGGAAGATCTTTATGGTAAGAGGGGATCTTGGGCTAATGCACATATGAAGGGAAAGTTCTTTGCCGAAATGCGAACTACATCACGATGTGAGGGTTTGCATTCTAAAATTGGGAAGTTTATCAATTATGGCTGTAGGATGACAGAGTTTTTGCACCATTTCAATCGTGCCTTCAGTTATTTTCGTAACACCGAAGTTGAAGACAATTTCAGGTCATCCCATGGGGAAGTGGTCCTCTTGACAAGCATGAAAAACCTTGAGCTATCTGGGTCAATGATTTACACTAGAGAAGTGTTCACGGAGTTTCGTTCAGAGTTGGTTAAGTCTACTGAAATCAAAGTGATTAAATATGACGAACATGGTGAGTTTAAAGTATATCATGTCAGCAAGTATCGAAGACCTACTTTAACATGGAAGGTTTTATTTGGTGATAGGGGTGCGAGGGTGATATGCAGCTGTGGTGGATTCAAATTTACAGCGATTCCATGTTCGCACATGCTAAAAGTGTTCATGTATGAGGACCTTGAAGAATTGCCTAAGTCATGCATTGTAAAAAGGTGGACCAAAAATGCTAAAATGTGTGACTATAACACTTTAGGAAGTGAAGTTGATGGTCAGCGATTGTGTTTGTATCGCTTTGGAATGTTATTACAGACTTGTAAGCATATTTGCAAAATTGCTAGTGAGACAGAAGAAAATTTCAAAGAAATGAAAGCTAAATTAGCCAATTTAAGTGTGTGGGCTGTAAATGTTAGTTGCAAGACTGATTCAGAGAGGGGCAACGAGTCTATTGGTGATACTGTCTATGACCCTGAAAGAGTTAGAAGTAAAGGAAGAACTCCAAATGTTAGAAAGGTTAAGGGACGTCGAAGACAGAATTGTTGTGGTTTATGCAAGCAGAAGGGACACTCGCGCAGGACCTGTCCTACTAGTAAGCCAAAGGAAAGAAATGTCAATGGCATGGGTAATAGCTCACAAAATGCAACACAGTTAACGGTAACTCTGCTTTTACGCCTATTTGTAACAGAGCTCATTTAACTTTTATAGCACCTGATTTCCCATTAACAATAGATAACATCAATATCTAATGTCCTTTATCGTAATGCGCAGGATGCAACTGATTTAAATGCTAATGACTCATGCTTTCCTAAATCTTTTCGAACTTCAAATACTGCATGTAATGATATGGGGGCCCAACATGCGGCATCCAATTGCACCACTTCCCTTAACGGTGGTTTCACAAACGACAACCTTGTATGATCCTTTCATTGTAGTACATAAAATTAATGGCATTTCATGCATGCATCTGTCATTCAATCCTAGTTAAGCCCTCAACTAATATATGTGACATTTTCAGGTGGAAGGCGAATGTGTTTACGCTTTTACTGGTGTAACCTTGGAAAGTCATGTTTAATTAATTGGTTCGTGACTCCTGTACTACAATTTAGTGCAAAGTTCCATAATTAACGTCTATTAGCAATGTTGTTTAAATAGTACTTTTATTGTGTGTCATAGTTTGTACTATTTTTTGGCATTTTTTACCACTGTTCTCGTACTGCCTATTTGGTGGGTTGCAAAATTAACTCAGTTTGAGGTTAAGGAATGTTTTCCCTGCTACTTTATTATAATGGAATTGTTATAGGATTATATGGCACATTGCTTTTATGAGATGACTATACCATGCAGATAAGACCGTAAAGAAGCGAGATTTTTTTTACCTTCATTCTTGTATCTTTCATTCTTCATGTATAGCTTCATGATTTCGTGTCACAGATAATTAATTTAGACCTAAGTCATTTTTATTGCATTCCTACATTGGAATTATTTTTGGACAGTCATTTGTTTTTATTATTGCATCTAGGACGGCAAGGTAGGCTGTGTATTTTGAGATTTTGCACATTACACTGATAACAACCTTCATTTTGCTTGTTCTTTATGTATCAAAATGTTTTGTCCATACATTACAATTACAAGTAAAACACATTCATTTTCTTTACCAACTTGTATAGTGTTACAACTTGAAGTTATGAGTAAAATTCCTCTTGGTCAATATTGCGTAACATTAACGTCTTTGTCATTGTCATTTTCTTTGACTACAGAATTTTTTTTTTGGGACTGCATTGGACATATGCACTGACTGTTATTTATGACATGTCCCCTTTTGAAGAAAATGAATAAGTTGTGGAGTGGGGAGAAATTCTTCACCACTAGAATGAAATTCAAGCTTTAAGCGTCATTTGTCATTGTTTGTCATGAGTGATGGTTTTAGTGTTTCGTCCTCATTGTACATTATTCACCATAGGTTGCCGTATCTGTTTGTTGTTTTGCCCTGTTACCGTCAGCGTCAGATACACAGAAGTCATATTTGGGGAAGAAACTGTCAGTATAATTCACTTGTGTCTTAACTGTTGTATTCATTTGACAACCTGCAACAATTTGCTTGTGTTATTCAAAATATTATTCAATTTACAAGTTTATTTTCATTTGTTACACATGATACTTGAGTGATGAAACAAAATTTTCTTGTTGGCGTAAGATGATTAAAATTGTCTCTATTGTTGGATTATGTGTTTATGGCTGATGACGTTGATATAGCAATAGCATAATTGGGTACATCTGGGAATAGGTCATATTTCATACGCAATCAACCGGAACAGAGATTCAAGGGAGGACAGAGTATTGAGCTTTGGTATCGGAATGGGCTTCAGGTGGCAAATGGGCCGGTGGGTTTACAAAGTTTTAAACCAGTTGGTTAGAAAGATCAACACGAAGGATAAGCTATTCCATTTTCTAATTATAATATGTTCCACACCCCTTAGTGAACATGTAATGGCAATACAATACAAAGTGGTTGCAAACAGAAACATTAAACCTTTACAAGTCATCTTCAAAATGAAGCACCAAAAAGGCACACAAAGCTGACGGACTGGTGTCCTGGCATGTAGTTTCCTTTGACTTTTGGTACACGACGCTATATACCCTTATAACAGTTTAGCTTCAATAGTTAACAAGGTCATAACTTCACCACCTCGGACTGCTTCTTCTCCTAGTGTAATCTTGCTTTCTCCATAACTTCTTCCCTTAATCCATTGAAGCGATCAGAAACAAGCTTATATGCTAGACGCATCCTTGCAGAGTCTCTGTTAAGCTGCTTGTCAAGAAATAAAATAAATAAATAAAACCATAAATATATTTTTGGATTGATGGACGATCAAAATAACTGACTAAGCACCCACTAAGGTGTCAAAAGTGTCCCAAGAATGACACAGCATTAACTAGTCAGCAAGCCAAACTCCACTGTCCACACTAATAAAGAAAGAAAACAGTTCATGATTTAGTAAACTTGTCACCATAATTCAATTCACATAATATAATTGAATAAGTAGGGATAGATTAACATACGCATCTTCTAGTATTGGGACGTGTATGGCTCTGTTCAAATCCCACATTGATAAAGCCGGGTGGTATGGAAAAAAGATGGGGTCAAGTAACACATCTTCCAAGAAACTAGTCTGTAATTGATAATCATCAGTGCATTAGAATTGAATGTTCGCGTCACTATAACTCAGCCAAAAAAATTTGGTTGTCAGAATTTTGGTTTAAAACAAAGTATTACATGTCAATGTTTTTTTTTTTTTTTTTTTTTTTTTTTTTTTTTTTTTTTTTTTTTTTTTTTTT